>BPTQ01000005.1:105718062-105813962 GCA_019973895.1 Chrysanthemum seticuspe | reverse complement strand
AACTTGTAGTGGTTCCAAACCACTCATTTCCTAGACCTTGTCCTCTTCCCCTTCCCCTTCCCCTTAGTCTCAGCTTCATTGTTGATAGGCTTGGCAACCCAGTCTTTGATGCCCATCTCAGCACAAGTTGCCTTGTTTGGCAATCCCAGAACTTTGGGCCTAGCATCAAAAGCAAGCTTGGCAAGCTGCTTTGCAGTTAGTGGCTCCTCCTCATCATCATTTTCTTCAACTTGCCTTGGGCTGGAACCAACTTTCCATTCAATAGGAAGTGGCTCTTCAATGTGCTGCAATGGTGGAAAATAAGATCCCCATGAGGCTGCTTCAGAACCACCTTCTTCAGTAGTCTCTTCTGTGGTGCTGGAAATGGTTATTATCTCTGAGATAAAAAAAATGTCAGTAAATGCATAAAGGAAATGTGCATTAAAGTTGTTAGATTTCCTGGTTTATGGTTATTATTTATGGAAATGGTTATTATTAAGTTGTTACAAACCTGGTGGTTGGCTGGAAACAATCCTTTTGCCTGAACTCATGTTAATAGGAATTTTGTTTAGATACACAGATATGATTAGAAGATGTGTGGGATATGGTATTGGTTCATTGGATTTTATAACAAGTCTAAAAAACAGTTGGGTTGGGATTCTCATTAAATTTAAAATGACTGCAAATAGCCTATGTCTCATTGACTGCAAATAGTCTATGTTCATTGACTGCATAAAAAACAGATTTTATTGACTTCAAATAGCCTATGTCTCATTGACTGCCTTATCAATGTGTATATAGGCTGCATAAAGAAAGACTGCAAATAGCCTATGGATGACAATGTCAACTTTATGTCAACTTTCTTCATATATATGTCTGCAAACAGTAATGCCTATAAACAATGGTAAAAAACTGCATATTTCATAGTTAAAAACTGCATATTTCATAAGATGTAAAAAATTAGAAACTAATAACAAAACATAGTTATAAATTGCATATTTCATTAAACTTAGTAGTTTAACAATGACCATCTTTTTACTGCCCTCAAAGGATGTACAAAATGGGCTTGTGCTGAGATGGTCATTACATAAACTTGTAACAATAGTGGCTGCTATCATGAGTGTATCTGTTCTACCCATATTACATACCAAAATGACCATCAGTTAGTGCCCTTAAAAGATTTACAAAATGGGCTATTGGTTGATGGTCATGACCTATTAACATTAGTTATCTAGACATATTACATACCCAAATTAAGTTATCATACTTTACATTAGTTGCCCACAAAAGATATACGAAAAGGGCACATGGAGTTCCTTGTTGTTCAAGCATCATCTATTTCCAGCACAGACTCTGTAGTGCTGCCCTGTCCATCCAACTGTTTAGCCAACTTCAATGTCAGGATTCTTTCACTAGGCCTTCTTACTTTCAGTTTAGTCATCATTTTTTGCAAATGGTGCTGCTGATGTTGTTCTTGTACTTGTACCTGAACTTGTTCTTGAGTCTGATCTATTTCAGCTTGCATGTGTTCAACTTGAGTAGCAGTCATTTCAATCTCTATTTGAACTTCAGGCTGTTCTTCATTGTGATCTTGAGGGTTTTCTTCATGGTCAACTTGAGGTTGTTCCTCATGGTCAACTTGTGGTTCTTCTTCATGTTGAACTTCAGGTTGATCATCTGTTTGAGCTTGTTGTTGTTCCTCTGTTTGAACTTGAGGTTGTTCTTCAGTTGCATCTTGGTCACCAAACCATCTTGCATAAGCTGATATGCATCCTCTTCTCAACCCCTTCCTATTTGTCCCACTTGACCCACCAACTTGCTTGGCCTAAATACAACAAATGGTTAAAACCAAAAGTTTGAAACAATGTATGCAGTTGAAATAAAAGTAAGATAATACCTTTGACCCACTTGAGCTACCAGTCTTTGACCCACCAGTTCCACTAGACCCACAAGCCTTTTTATTTGACCCACTAGTCTCCTTTGACCCAACATTTTTCCTTTTTGACCCAGACACATTCCCAGTCTCTTTTGACCCAGACACAATATTTTCTTTGCATCCTTTTTTGTTGTGACCAGGTTTGTAGCATATAGAACATGACATCTCAGCACCTACTTTAGATACTCTAGTTGAGCTACCACCTTCACCCTTTGATCTGATCCTTTTCTTTCTTGGCCTACCAGGCATTTTTATGGGTTTGGGAGGCAATACAACAGAGTACATACTCTGGTCAGGCCAGAAATCAATACCATCAACTGGTTTCAAGAAATGGTTATAGGTGTCATAGTACTTGTCTGTTTTAAACCAATCAGGCACATAGCTCTCAAGTACCTTGTTTATGTATAGAATTACCTTTGTTGCATGTACACAAGGTATACCTGATAACTGCCACATTCGACATGTGCAAGTCCTACTTGCTTCACTAACTGTGAATGCCTCACTCCCTGATCTGACCTCAAACACATTTCCACAAGCAGGGATAATATGCCAAAACCTACAATAAAACAAGGTTATAAGTGTCAATTCAAACAATTTCATAACTGATATAACTTTAATTTGTAAATGATACTTACCTTTGTTGGTCTTTTAACCATTCCAACCTCTTCTGAATGTTGGGACAAACCCCAAGGTTCCATTTCTTACTGATTTCCCTCATTTTGTGCATCCTCTCAAGAACTATGACTCTCAATGCTTCTAGCATAGTAAGCAGTGGCTTGTCCCTAGCACTTAGAATGACACTGTTAAAGCATTCACTGAATCCATTCTCTACTGCTTCACATCCTCTAGTAACTTCAAAGAAAGCTCTTGACCAGGTTTTTGGGTTCTTGTCCATAAGCCACTGATGAGCCTTTGGGTTAGCCCTTTTAATCTTCTCCATGATCTTGTTAAACAACTGTGGATAGGAAGCCTTAGATGCTGACCAAAACAACTGTCTAAATTCCTCACCACTGAATACTTTCCTGAACCGTTCATATATATGTCTGGCACATTGCCTGTGTTCCGCATATGGCATGACATTCTTCACAGCTTCAATAAGACCCTAAATACAAGCATACCTAGTTAGAATATACGTAAGACTAAGTCATTAACATCAAAGTATGGATAGAAGCATACCTTATGTTGATCAGACATAAGAGTTAGACCTTGTCCTTTTGTGCAATCCAAGTATCCTTCCAGTAATTCCAAAAACCAGCTCCAGTTATCCTTGTTTTCAACATTAACCACTGCCCAAGCAATTGGGTAAATGTGGTTATTTCCATCTCTTCCAATAGCAGTAAAGATTTCACCATGGTTTGGTTTTTTCAAAAAACAACCATCTAAGGCAATTATTCTCCTACACCCAACCTTCCAACCATCTACTAGTCCAGCAAAGCAGACATAAAACCTATCAAAGTATGTTTTTTTATCAGGATTTACAGTCACTCCTAATTTGACAGTGGACCCAGGATTTGAATCTAAAATTGCCATTCCATATGATCTCAGCAAGGCATAATGCTCATCAACTGATTTCTCATACTCTGTCAAGGCAAATGTCTTTGCATTTCTACACTGATTTGGGGATACCTTACACTTATAATTTTTCATCACTAGGTCAGCTAAAGCTTTCAACCTAATTTCAGGGTCAGCCCTAATCTTATTACCAAATTGTGTCCCTAGCCACTTATAGTTTACTAATGAACTAAGTTGGAAGTTCCTAACACATGTGTGTTCATTTACTAAAGACTGTATCTGAAAGGTTTCCTCTTTATTCATCCACCTAGCATAACATCTCCATGGACAGGTAGGTAATTCATCAGAACTAACACTAGGATATTTATTTTTCTTCCTCTGTTTATCTTTGTCAGGATCAATCAACTTTGGTGGTCTCTGTCCACATTTTGCCACAACCTTCTTACTGTTACTCCTCTCATACCACAAAGAAAATCCATTTGCCAAAGCATAGTAGGTTAAACACTCTTTAAACTTCACAATACTTGCATACTTTTCACCAACCTGCATTACAAATACAACAAATGTTTATGACCAAAATTCATAAACAATATATGTACTTGAAAAACAAAGTATGATAATACCTTTGGATGCCTCAGTCTCTAGTGACTAGTTTCATCATAGATTGGATACCTGTCAACAGCTTTCTCCACACAAATAAAAGGATCTTCATCTGAACTGCCTTCACATGGCTGTAACCTTCTCATCAAATTGTTCATGAACATATCATGTTCCATCATAGTCTCACTTCTAAGGTTATTAGGAGGTACAGTGTTTGCTGGAGTTGGTTCACTCATTTCTGGCATTGACTCACTTACCTTCACTCTATTGGCTTTAATCCTTTTCCTAAGTTCTATAACCTCCTCTTCACCAGGACTTAGATAGTCAACTGATTTATCTGAACCATATCCACTGTCATTGTCACTATCAAAGTCACCATACAACTCACCATCTGGTTCATCCTCTCTAACCTTCCCTTTGCCCTTATCCACACCTAATATAGGCCTAGTATCTTCACCATCTAGACTAGTCTGTAAATCCTCACCATCTACACTAGGCCTACTATCATCACCCTCTTCACTAGGCCTCCACAATCTAACTTGTACTACATCATCTTGTAATTGCACTTCATGTGCAACAGTTGGATCTTCTGCATCAATGTTCTCAACTACACTAGCCTTCCCTTTGCCCTTATCCACACCTGATCTAGACCTAATATCATCACCATCTAGACTAGTATGCAAATCCTCACCCTCTACACTAGTCTGCAAATCATCACCCTCTATACCAGGCCTACTATCATCACCATCTACACTAGTCCTAGTATTCTGACCATCTACACTAGTCCTAGAGTTATCACCCTCTGATTCATTAACCTTCCTAGTATGATCAACCTCCATCTCAGCCCAATTAACCATCTCATCTACTGAGAAGTCATGGCAATACCTCTTTTTGGGAGAGCCTTTTGCTTTAGCAACAGACTCATCCATAAAAGTGGTATCTGCTTGGCCTAAATACTCTGAAAGATTCATATCATTGTGATCAAGATACAATTCAATCCTACCAAACAACTGAGCAACATCAAACATGTGTTCTATTTCCTTATCATTAATTACTCTAACTAATCCTTTCTCTAATTCATTATGAGGCACCTTATAATACAAACCTTGAAAGTAATTACCAACCTTTTCTTCCAGGAATTCAGCAAATCTAAGATAGGGCATCCTTGGAGCACACATGTTAAGAATCACCCCATCCGCATAGTGTAGAGGCAAATGCCTAAAATATCCGTCATTATGTACATCAAATTGGTGCAAATTCGTACCTGGTATCATTCTGGCACAGAATTGAGAAAAAAAAATTTTAGGGTTTTCACCATGCTAAAACTTTGATCAAAACAGATACAGATCAAAGAAATCATACAATTGTTTACCTCAAATAACGAAACACGCATCAAATATGGCAATGCACAACGAACAATTTTTTGTGTGTGTGAAATTAGGGCTTCTAATGTTTACGGGTTATGAGGAAAACGGGTTTGGGTGGGGGAAGTTATTAAGGTTTGTAAATAAGTTTAGAAAACACCCCTAAGGAACCAATTTTTGTTCAAAACATGCCTAAAGTTCACAAAATCAGCTTAAAACGGTTTTGGTGGGATTAACAATGTTAATTACACTTTAAGTGTGATTTTGTGACACAAAAGGAAACTTAGTCAAGTTTAGTGCTACTATAGGAAAAAAAAAGTTCGATGTCCAGAAAAAGAAAACGTGGCAACTTTGATGCATTTTTTTTTTTTTTTTTTTTTTAATTTTTTTTTATCATTTTCCCTTTTTTTAAACACTTATGTTATGTTACACGCTAACTAGTATAGTAATATTTTGTATTAAATATTTGGTTAATTGACAAACAATAACCTCTTTAAAATTTGAGAAGAGTTATTTTAAATACAAAACTTTTCTCACATACAAAGGGATTCATCTCCATCTTTCATCTAAAAAGAAATCAATGGATGAGATTAAAAACGTTTTATTATTTCATCTATTTTTTTATAATTTAAATATTTTTTAAACCGTTAATCGTTAAGCGAAAATAATTACACCATCGCGACGAGCATTTAATTATCTTTCTATAGACGAGCACTTTGATATACTTTCGAGAAAAAAAAATCATTTTTTTCACGTTTTTTCGTTTTTTTTTGTTTTTTTTTTTTCAAATATGAGATTTGCATGAAAAAATCACATGTGATGAAGCACTAATTTGAATATCACATGTGATATTTAGTATTAAATCACATATGATATATTGATATGTAATATCACATATGATATTAGTGTTAAGTCACATATGATATATTATCATATGTGATTTAACACTAATATCACATGTGATATTCAAATTTATCATATGTGATTTAACACACATTCAAATTAGTGTTTAATCATAAGTGATTTTTTTTTCATGCAAATTTCAGTAAAAAAAAACGAAAAAAATTTAAAAAAAAACCGTGAAAAACATGAAAATTTTTTTTGTCGAAAGTATATCAAAGTGCCAATCTGTAGAAAGATAATTAAATGTTTTTCGTAATGATATATTTTTTCACTTAACGATTAACGATTTGAAAGATATTAATATTTGGAAAAAAATGATGAAAGTATGTTTTTTAAATTGTTAAGATTAATCTCATCCATAAGATCATATAATAATGAAATGCATGGAGATTGATCCGTTTGTATGTAAATTTTTTTTTTTTTGTCCCAACTTAAAATATAAGTGGGACATTTTATAACTTATTTTTTATTGAGGTTTTCTAACTTGGGCCATCATGGCTGAGTTTATAGAGTGTGATGAACATAATATTTTTAAAATAAAATATTTTCTATGTTTAACGTTATTAAACTTGACACATGAAATAAATGGTTTCTAACTTGTGGCATAGTGATATATAATTAGGCGTAGTTAATGTTTAACGCTATTAACCTAATTATTTTAATAGAAATAAGTACTTAGTTTAGGGGTGAGATCAATAAACATCACATAAAAACAAAAAGATCAAATAAATCAATCACAATTATTCATTTTTAATCAAATTAATTAAATTCATTTTCACCCTTATATTTAAAAATTAAATGTCTCACAAACCGTTAATAGTTAGATAAAAATAATTATATCATTGCGACAAGAATACAATTATCTTTCTATAGAGATCCAATATTGTATACTTTCGACGAACTTATTTTTTATCGTTTTTTGCGAGTTTCGATATATTACACTATAAATAAAAATTTTAAAAATACTCTTTTGTGTTAACCCTAACCCATAAACCTAAAAACCCTAACCCCTAAACCCTAAAAACCATAACCCCTAAACCCTAAAACCCTAAACCTCTAAAACCTTAAACCCCTAAAAACCCTAAACCCCTAAAACCATAACCCCAAAACCAAAAAAACCTAAACCCTATCCGCTAAACCGTAAGAAACCTAAACCCTTAACCTCTAAAAAGCTTAACACAAAAAAGTCAAACCCTAAACACCTAAACCCTAACCGTAAACCCTAAACCAACAAAAAAATCGGAAAAAAAAATCGTCGAAAGTATATGATGTGCGATATCAAATTAAAGGTAATTTTATGTTTGTCGTGATTGTATGATTAGTTCCGTCTAACGATCAATGATTTGTGAGATATTTAGTTTTTAAAAATGAAGATGTAAGTTTATTTTATTGTTTTGATGAAAAAATGAGTGGTTGAGAATGGTTTATTTGATCTTTAGTTTTTCTTTGATCTTTATTGAACCAAACTCACTTAGCTAAAATGATCACAAAAATAATTTAGTAAGGCGAGGCATTTTATTTTGCTTAACAACAAATCTATGCTTATCAAAGGATAAATCCCTACCATCCATCTAGTTTGATCTAATGGTGGGGATTTACCTAAGATTTAAAAGGTAAACTTAAGTCCATGTTATTTTTTCTTTTCTTTTCTTTTTGTCTTTCTATTTTATGCACTTTTTTTTTTTTTTTTTTTTTTTTTTTTTTTTTTTTCACATTTTTTTTAAATTCGCGATTTTTTTTGTAATTCTCATTTTTTGAAATTTTAAATTCACTTTTTTTTGAATTCGCGTTTTTTTCTTCGCTTTCATACGTTTTCGTCTGTTTTCATTAGTTTTCGTCCGTTTTCATACGTTTTCGTTCGTTTTCATACGTTTCGTCCGTTTTCATATGTTTTCGTTCGTTTTCATACGTTTTTGTTCGTTTTCATACGTTTTCGTCCGTTTTCATCATTTTTCTTTCGTTTTCGTCCATTTTTTATACGTTTTCGTCCATTTTCATACGTTTTTTATGCTTTCATACGTTTTCATCCGTTTTTATACGTATTCGTCCGTTTTCTTACGTTTTGGTCCGTTTTCGTCCATTTTCATACGTTTCTAACTATCACAAGTGATATTCTGTGATATTCAGAATATCACTTGTGATTACTTTGTGATATTCTGAATATCACTTGTAATTTTTTGAATCATTTTGTGATATTATGAGTATCACTTGTGATTTTCTGGATATCAATTTGTGATATTCTGAATATCACTAGTGATTTCATGTTACAAAAGATTAGTTGAAAATCACTTGTGATATTCAGAAAATCACGTGTGATATTCTGAATCTCATAAAATATCACTTGTGATATTCAAAATACACTTGTGATATTCAGAATATCACTATGAATATCGCAGAATATCACTTGTGATATTCTGAAGCGTATGAAAACGGTCGAAAACGGACAAAAACGTATGAAAACGGACGATATGTATGAAAACAGACGAAAACGTATGAAAACGTAAAAACACGTATGAAAACGAACGAAAATTAATGAATAATGGACGAAAGCACCGGACGGAAACGTATGAAAACGGGCGAAAACGTATGAAAACGGACGAAAACGTATGAAAACAGACGAAAACGTATGAAAGCGAAGAAAAAAACACGAATTAAGAAGAAACGTGAATTAAAAAAAAACGTTAATTAAAAATTGAAATTTAAAAAAAAAAAAAAGTGAACTTAGAAAAGAAAAAAAAAACATGTATTAAATAAAAAAGTAAAAAAAATATATATATAAATAAAAAAGAAAGACAAAAAAGATAAGAAAAAACATATACTTAGGTTTATCTATTTAATCTTAGGTTAATCCTTATTATTAAATCAAACTAAATGGATAATAGGATTTGTCCTTTGATAAGCAATAAAGTAAGAGTAAGCATTTAAACTTTTCTCTTAGTAAGGAACACCCAACTCTTTATATTTAATTAAAATTCACAATATATAATAATAACATTTGTAAAACAAATATTTTTTAATACTTTGTGAGACAAAAATATTAATCTACGATATATTTTTATGAATTACCAAAAATGGTCCACTGGTTTGGTTTTGAGCAAAATTGATTCTTATATTTAAGACTAAAATACACGGTCCTTAATCTTGTATATATGCATCACGATGGGACAAAAGTTCCATTTTTCATCGTCGGGAGTCCAAAACAAGGAGTTTATATGCTAAACTCGTCCCTTGACCATTAATGTCGAGGTCAACGTCTGATTTATATTAGTTAGTCGAGGGTATTATAGTCCATACACATTTATGAGCGAATTATACCATTACACCTGACATGTTAAGTATGACTTTATAAAAGTCAACTGCTAAACAATGTATGATCTCACATAATTTAACCCATAGGACAAACAAACAAATTTATACATAACCAACTATTTAGCAAGTTGACTTATAACAGTCAACTATATGTTCAATGTTTGATGCAACTGGAAAATAACTGAAACTACGGAGTCATTGTCTGATACATGGTTCTACTGACATTTCAGAAAATATAAAAGATGATGCAGTTTCCACTTCAAAACGTTCAACTGTTGAACCTTCAAATGATCTACACATCTCTGATCGACATCCATAAACTGATGAACCCACAAAACATGAACCTTAAAGTGATGATGCTACTGCTACCTTGTCTGCAAAAACAAGTATGCAAACAACAAACATATAAGTTAGGTACTGTACTATTACAACTTAAAAGAATTAAACACATGACATGGTATTCATCATTAAAACATCACCTAGGATGGCCTTTGGGCAAAAAGTGCAAGGACGCAGTTTGTAACCCTTTCTCTGCTTCTAAAGGGTGTCTTAACACCGCTAGAAACATCAGCAGCAGCACCACCAACCCTTTTTAGCCTTCCCCTTCCCATCAAAACCAGCCAAGTTTTCAACATCAAAACCTGCAAACTCAACCATTTTAGCCTTCCCCTTCCCATCTAAACCTCGCTTAAATTGTTGAACAACTTCTTTCCCCTTTTTTTGTGCAAAACATCCTCTTCCTCAAGCAGCTTTCCTTTTCCTTTTCCTTTAATTTTCTTCCTTTTTTATCTACAACCCCTTCTTCCTCTTTGATTACAACATCACCTATCACTGTTGGTGTCTTGGTTCCACTCCCCTGCATTTTTTCCCTATCTATCCCTTGCCATTTACGTCTAGTCCTAAAAGGTGTTGGACTAAACATTTGAAAGTTAGCATCTTGCTCTACCCAACCCACAACTTCAAAACTTATGTTTTTTTAAGTAAAATTGTGCTAACTTTTGGGGCTTGTGTGCAACAAAGATATCAACTGACTCACGTGTTTCAGCCGGTGCAAACAAAGTATGAACATCATCATTAGTATGAATCAAATGCAAACCATTTTCTAGGGATTCTTTAGGATCACATAAAAACAACGCCTAATTTTGTTCATTAATCTTTGATAATACATTATCAAAGCTTGAACTAAATATATCCCTATCACTGGTAAAGGCACACAGATTAATTAATGAACCTCCTTCATACCTGAGTGGGCTATAATAAAAAAACCAATTACAGTGGATTCTGAACAAGACCTCACCTTCTTCTTCTTCCTGAACATCCTTAAAAGTTTAGACGAATATGCTCCTGTCTTTCATTGTTTTACTTTGTGTTTTTACGAATGGGTTTGACTTGATGTGTGTTTCAGTACGTGAGTGTGGATGTATGTTAAGTTTGGTTTAGATTGGGTTTTCTTAATTGGGTCGGGTTATTATGATAGTGTTTATGGTTTCGGATCTTATTAGTTGGGTTTATTTGGTGTTTGGCAACACATTAATTGTGTATAAGCGTATCAAGGAAGGCAAAGGTCAAGTTTCAGGGTAATAAGTTTCATATGTCACACTTGGTCCCTGAATTTGGTCAGTTAGCCATTTTTTGCACTTAAAATTCTCACGTATTTTTACTCACACAAACTTGACTATTTGTCTTTTTACTAACTTCACAATTAGTCCCTGATTTGGAAGGTCCCGTTGTTTTTGCTATTTATGGGTTAATAACCTATACCATTTGCATACCAACAATAAAAAAAAACATATTCTCACAAAATCTCAACAACCTCCGAATGGCTAACTTCCCACTTCTTCAAGAACTCGCCAAAGCTTCGAAGTCTGACTACATGTTTGACTCGATTTCTCTCTTTTATCAGAGAGATAACGATAAGGACATCCAAATTGCTAATGGTCTCCAACAGACTTTGACTGACTTGATTCTTGGTATGAAGGAAACCTAAGAATACATCTCTGAGCTCGAAGGCTTTCGAACTTCGGTGATGAACTACAAGTTTCTTGAGGATCTTCGCAAGAAGTAAAAGGCTAATGTCTTGAAGGCCTTGCAGATAAGGAGGATGATATGTCAAACACACTCTCAGGTGTTTGACATGAACAACTTCCTTGATGATCTTAGGAAGACAAAGTGATGTGAAGGGAAATCAAGTGGTTATGTTTTCCATTTTTTTGGAAAAATATGTACTGAATATTTAATGTTTAATATGAAATTAATGAATCTATATGTTATGTTCCAGTGTTATAATTTGTTAATTTTTGTTAATACAAATAAGCCGTAAAAACGTTTATTTATATTTTACGATCTTCTAATGTTTTGTCGATAACAAACATAAAATCATTTTAACGAAACAAATAAAATACGTAAACTGTTTGAGCCAATAGTTTTGTAAACACACTTACGCTTTCACATAAAACACCAAAACAAATATAAGTGATTTTATGATTTAGTAATACATATGTACAACAACTAGTGTTTATATATTTGGGTAAATATATACTTAACTAGTATATACTAAAATGAGTAAAAACTAACAAATGATATTGACCCATAACCCATGGTATTATCCAAACCACTTGACTAGGAACATTGAACTCATGAGATACATTGTATATAGTAAAAGACCCATGGATCAACCCATAACCCATGACCCATGATCAAAATACCCATAGGTAAAGAGGAGCGTCCCACGGATCCCTAACTTTACGCTAGACGGATCCCTTGTGGGAGGGATTCGTGGGATCCGGGGAACAGTAAAATTTCTCCTCTATAAATAGTGAGCCATTTCTTACTTTTGGCTTACCACTTTCACACATACTTTCTCCATGTATTGTACCTCTCTAACCCCTGATCCTAAGGGATCTTTCTATGTATTTTGTGTTTTGTTTTTGTGTGATTCTCTAGGTTCTTCTTAAAGGCGAGATCACCACTTCTTGAAGTCGAGCAAGCTCAAGTCCATGAGTTGCCATGCTTCGTCATCACAAAGACAACTGAGGTTCTATTGTTGATAGTTCTTTCTTCCTCCGTAGATGTGTTGTGTTGAAGGCATTAGTGAAGGATGCCGAAAGAGTCAATACGAAAGCATTAGTGAAAAGTGCTTAACGTTCGTGTCAAAAGCATTAGTGAAGAATGCTAAAGGTGTCAAGACGAAGACATTAGTGAAATGTGCCAAGCGTTGTGTCAAAGGCATTAGTGAAGGATGCCTAGGAATCCAATCAAGTGGCATTAGTGAAGAATGCTAAGGTCGTATAATCGATGAGGTGCATCGTTATACATATAAGTATTAGTTTGTTTTCAAGGATGGTGATATCCTTGATGTTGTTGTAATGAGGAGTTGGTCTCCTTGAGAATAGGTGTTGTGTTGTGTTGGGTAGTAGTTCCTCCATAGTAATGGAATCAGGTACTTAGCCTAATACCTAATAAAGGGTAGGCGACGTTGTGATAGGTGTGGTTCACCTTGGAGTGAAAGAACCCGGTGGTTAGCCTAGCACCGGAAAAAGAGTAGGCGACGTTGTGAAGGCTTCTCCGCCATAAGGAGATTGGTGTCGTGTAGTGTTTACGAACTCTCGAGCAGGTGACTCGGGGAGTGGAGTAGGTTAAGGAAGGTGTCCTTGTAGCCGAACCACTATAAATACTCGTGTCGTGGTTATGTGCTTCTTACTCTGTATCTTTCATTACACGCTTATATATCTATCTATCAACGTCCAGCATAAACAACCAAATAGATTGACATAAGTTAATCTAAATGTTTTAAAATGAAGTTTTAATTGGTAAAACTATTCAAATCCCCTTCTAGTTTTCCACAATTGGTATCAGAGCTTCGTTACCAAGTTTCTTAGAGTCTGTTGTACTTTAAAAACTTGATATGATCCGTGTATAAAGAAGGATTTTTCATGTCATGTTTTAAAAATCATTATAATGTTTATTGTTGGACAATGATAGAATATTCTAACATTTTCCTTGTTAAGTATTCTCCATACTTGGATTTGGGCTTACTAAGAAGATCATGAAGAATCTATCTAAATATTTCTTTTCGCAAAAAGAATGTTTAGTATTGTTTTTCTCACACATGATTCTGGAGATTCAAAGAAGATCACAAAGCATTTCATCTAAATACTTCTTTTCTTAAAAAGAATATTTAGCTAAGGTATGATCGTTAATAATTTACTTTTGTTTTATTATTGTTAAAATCTTAGTTGCATAATTAATATCTATTAGTGATTACTTAAGTAGTTATCTATATTAAAGTCATCATCAAGAATAGTATTCTTCGATTGATTTGTATAGACTATACTACCAACTCATAATAATGATATCTTGGTTATTCGATAGCCTTAATCATTATCCATCACAAAGGAATTATTGACACTTCATCTATGTCAATAAATTTCCGTGTGAAACTTCTTATATTATGATAAAATGGGATTTTATCATAATCTTTGATAAACCTTCCAAGAATTGTGACTAATTCTTAAAAAAGGAACCACGTCTAATAGGATTAGTACTAAACCGTCAAAAACTCAAATCACAAGTTATTAAGCTTAAACATCAAACTCTATGAGTTTTTAGAACTCCCAAACCAAAGTTATCAAGGAATGCTTAAGCTGATTTTTGTTGTCATACCGGATCCCTGCGTTTACACTAGCCGGATCCCAAATGAGAGGGATCCGCGGGATCCGTGTAACAGAAGACAGGATAAGTTAGTAATGATCACTGTGGATGTTCCACAATTATATTCACCTCAAAGACTCACGAACAAGAACACAACTACTGTTCAAAGGAGTAATTTGATCATTTCTCTCAAGCATAACAATCACTTGTGTAAGTATAATCTTCACTACATTGCTAATTTAATTCCTTGATTTCTAGGATTACAATTTCTTCATCTTTAAGAGTTGGGTTCAAATGGGTTTATCATAATTTGTCACCACATTATTTTCTAAGATAATCTAAATCAAAGAATTAACATTGTTAATACAAATTAAACACATTTCTTGAATTCAACATAGATGATGAGAGCAAAATTATGATCAAACCCTCTAGGTTACTATTCACAATTAAGACCACATTGTGGTTGTATTGTTTAGGAACAATCATGCCAAGCAACAAACAACAAGATTACCAAGACACCGCTCATTACATAACAATGTACCATAGAAAAGATGGACTTAGTCCGGACGATAGGAAAGCCTTTAAAATGCTTGAAAAGAGACTTTTTCACGAAGGTCGAGTTGTTGAACCATCATTTCTTGCCAATACCGACATAAGGGAAGTTTTTGGAACTATTGGGTTTGATTGTTTATTGGACATAAACGAACAAATTTGCCCGGTCTTTGTACTTGAGTTCTACAAGACCATGAGGATTACTAGAAATGATGATGGGTCCATCTCGATTGTCTTCACCATAAATGAGCATGAATACACCCTTTCGCTTGTAGAGTTTGGAAGAATAATAGGGGTTCCATATCAAGGTGTTTGTATGTATTCTAATGAGTGGTTGTTGGAGGAGATACACTCTATGGTTGATCATCATGCATTCTATCACATGATAATCCCGGAAGCAACCACGGTGAGGGACACCATGTTTATGCCAAGAGCATCCCCATCGAGGGTTACTAGGAAGTCGAAAGTGATCTATAGGGATCCTTTCCAAATGGAGCTCTCCGAGATGTACGGATTGTATAGGAAATGGGAAAATGTGACAAGGGAGAATGTGGTGTGCCTAGTAGGAAACAAGGATCACCCCAACGCATGTCTAAGTTTCATAATCTATTGTCTAGTGACCGAGACTCGCATTAACCTTGCCTACTATATGATCAAGAGAATGGCAAGTGTAAGAAGCATGGAAAAGATGGTGCTCCCATATGCAATGCTCCTAACCCATCTTGCTAAATTCATTTTTGCATTAGATCCTTCTCCACAATCCTATGATCATAGCTTTTGCAACAAGGTTATGGTGTCATTGACCGAGGGAAGAGCTACAAGGTTCATGGTAGATGGCAAAAGGCCTCACCCACCCACGGATTCCTCGGAAGAAAGAGAGAGGCAAAGAGAAGGTGAAGGAAGTAGCAACCCACTCGGAAATACCGAACTCGACCCCTTGGACTACATCAACCAATTTCCGGACGTTCCTGGTGCATCACCCGAATGGCAACAAACCAAGGGAATCTTCAGGTGCTTCGCCAACTTCTTGAAGAAAAAGAAGTAGAGATGGTATGATAAAGAGTGGAGGACGGGTGAAGATGGGAAGGAGAGGAGAAATGAGGTAAGGTCATAGGACCTAAATTTGTGAAGAAAAATTTCAAACAATGGGTTGTAACACTTAAACAATGCTTATGTAGGATAGTGTAGTATGTAGGTCTTGCCATATCTTGGCACTAAACATTTTTAACTTAGGAACTTGTAGAATGAGATTTTATGACTCCTTGAAAACATTCAAGTGGTCGTCGTCACTCATTTTAGGAAATTTTAGCTCTCCCTACTTTGCTATGCCTTATATTTGTTGTGTTCTTGCATTTAGTCGCTATAGAAACAACTAGGAGAAGCATTTGCTAAAAAGTGCAAAGTTGCACATTTGCTGAAAGCCTTCTGATCTGCAGTAGGCGGATCCCAGCATTATAACTGGCCGGATCCCTCCCAAAAGGGAACCGCGGGATCCGTGACTACAGATGAGCAATACAGACTTGCTTACATCAAAATAGCTCACTAGATCACCTCACACTAGTCAAACATAAGATATTAGAACTAACTAAGCCTTCCTCTAATATTTGAAAGCCTTACAATCACCCATGGCTTACCTAGGATATATTTCAAAGTATTCTTGATTTATCAACTCATCAAAACTCACCATATTTCCACTCCAACGCTCACTCATTATTTATCACATCTCATAACACTTAGTTTGGTATATCCATCAATTTTAGCAAATTGACTCAAAATTAGGCTCAAAACTAGTTTTTCATTTTTTTTTCTTTATTTTTAAGATTTTAGTAAATTTTTCTTAAGTCATCATCTGACTTCTAGGACTAATTACCACCATTTCTCCATATTAAATCAAATAGTATCCTTGTCAAACACTTAGTTAGACTACCTAAAGTCAATTTTCTTACCCAAAACCATCATTAAGCACTATCACCCATTATGGTTGAGCATTTAAGATATCCAACAGTTAAAAACCTCAAAATTAAGTCAAAACCTCGAAATACATAGGTAATAAACCTCACAAAAGCATAATCATTTCACCTAGAACCTGTCTGACAGACGGATCCTTGGTGAGAGGGATCCGCGGGATCCGTGGCTGCAGAAAGCTGAAACCAGCTTCCCTCTTCAATTTTAAATCGCCTTTTGGTTATCTAACCACTTTTAGATTTCATTTATTGTTTCTCTAGAGCTGATCAAAATCCTAAGTGCATGCTTAATCCTCTTAGTGGCCAAGAATTTATTTCTCTATTTCAAATTACCCTTTATAAACCAAACACTCTTAAGGTTAGGACATCACTTCCACCTTGTTAGGAATTATAATTGAGTTGATAAGACAAAACATGTGAAAGATGAAGGACTAAAGATGACAAATGATGAAGATTGAAACACAAGGGACCTACTTGTTAAAGAAGAAATTATTATTTAGTCCCTAGTAGTCAATTGTAACCGTAGACTCTCTAGTATATAAAGAGAGGCAATGAATTAGGTTTTAGAGTGTGTCAAGATGTGAACACCAAAGGTGTGTGTTTAGCCTAGGCGTAAAGTATAAATGCCTAAGGATAGTTAGTTAGTAGTCGATTAGTATAATTGTATTTAGTAGAATAATATTTAGTTAGTCGATTAGTAAAGTGTTTAGTAGAGGAGATGATGACGAAGAACTTTGTTAATAATAACAAAAGATGTTTTCTTATTCCGATGTGCATTATAATCGTTGTTATTGTTATCCCTAGATGAGCTTATAAACTATCTTCACAATTGGTATCAGAGCGGGAGCTCTTGATATAGGGATCTACAAGGTTTTTCGAAGACGTTTATTTATATAAATAAGCCGTAAAAGCGTTTATTTATATTTTACGATCTTCTAATGTTTTGTCGATAACAAACGTAAAATCATTTTAACGAAACAAATAAAATACATAAACTGTTTGAGCCAATAGTTTTCTAAACACACTTACGCTTTCACATAAAATACTAAAACAAATATAAGTGATTTTATGATTTAGTAATACATATGTACAACAACTAGTGTTTACATATTTGGGTAAATATATACTTAACTAGTATATACTAAAATGGGTAAAAACTAACAAATGGTATTGACCCATAACCCATGGTATCATCCAAACCACTTGACTAGGAACATTGAACTCATGAGATACATTGTATCTAGTAAAAGACCCATGGATCAACCCATAACCCATGACCCATGACCCATGATCAAAATACCCATGGGTAAAGAGGAGCGTCCCACGGATCCCTAGCTTTACGCAGACGGATCCCTTGTGGGAGGGATCCGTGGGATCCGGGGAACAGTAAACTTTCTCCTCTATAAATAGTCAGCCATTTCTTCCTTTTGGCTTACCACTTTCACACATACTTTCTCCAAGTATTGTACCTCTCTAAACACTGATCCTAAGAGATCTTTCTATGTAGTTTGTCTTTTGTTTTTGTGTGATTCTCTAGGTTCCTCTTAAAGGCGAGATCACCACTTCTTGAAGTCGAGCAAGCTCAAGTCCATGAGTTGCCATGCTTCGTCATCACCGAGACAACTGAGGTTCTCTTGTTGATAGTTCTTTCTTCCTCCGTAGATGTGTTGTGTTGAAGGCATTAGTGAAGGATGCCGAAAGAGTCAAGACGAAAGCATTAGTGAAAGGTGCTTAACGTTCGTGTCAAAAGCATTAGTGAAGAATGCTAAAGGTGTTAAGACGAAGGCATTAGTGAAAGGTGCCAAGCGTTGTGTCAAAGGCATTATTGAAGGATGCCTAGGAATCAAATCAAGTGGCATTAGTGAAGAATGCTAAGGTCGTATAATCGATGAGGTGCATCGTTATACATATAAGTATTAGTTTGTTTTCAAGGATGGTGATATCCTTGATGGTGTTGTAATAAGGAGTTGGTCTCCTTGAGAATAGGTGTTGTGTTGTGTTGGGTAGTAGTTCCTCCATAGTAATGGAACTAGATACTTTGCCTAGTACCTAATAAAGGGTAGGCGACGTTGTGATAGGTGTGGTTCACCTTTGAGTGAAAGAACCCGGTGGTTAGCCTAGTACCGGAAAAAAAGTAGGCGACGTTGTGAAGGCTTCTCCGCCATAAGGAGATTGGTGTCGTGTAGTGTTTATGAACTCTCGAGTAGGTGAATCGGGGAGTGGAGTAGGGCAAGGAAGGTGTCCTTGTAGCCGAACCACTATAAATACTCGTGTCGTGGTTATGTGCTTCTTACTCTCTATCTTTCATTACGCGCTTATATATCTATCTATCAACGTCCAACATAAACAACCAAATATATTGACATAAGTTAATCTAAATGTTTTAAAATGAAGTTTTAATTGGTAAAACTATTCAACCCCCCTTCTAGTTTTCCACAATTTTGTTGTTAATTTTTGTATTCGTTTTTTATTGTTGTTATATCTGTTTTGATTGTATTGGGTGTTGGTAGAACTATGGTCCTTGCTTAAACAGTGTAAGAATATATGGGACTAAGGTTTTAGTCCCCTATCATGTCCTCACATTGGCATTAAGTTATAGGAAGCACGTTATTCTCACATTTTACCAAATTTGAATTCATAAACCTAAATCCTCAATCAAGTGAAATTGCATCAAAATGGGTAAATCTAGAGCTCGTAAACAGATTAAATGCTCCAATTGTCAAATTTTTGGACATAATAAGTCTAGGTGTCACAAGGATCAAGTACCAAAACCAACAAAGGAAACAAAGGTTCGAGGTAGAAAAAGGCATTGTGATGGCAGAAGACAACATGTATTCATTTAATTATCATTTGCATAACGATTGTTCTTGTGTGTTTACATTCTAGTTGATGTACAAATCTATTACTTTTGTAGTGGATGGATGAAAACAAGATAAGGCAGACTATGGAACAAGAGTTTGTTGAAGCTCTTTATGAGCAAGAAGAAGAACATACAATTTTGGAGGAAGATGAAGAGCAGTCAAGGATGGATGAAGAAGCATTCTAGCAGTTTTTGGAAGAGGAGAGAATGTACAAAAGAATTGAAGAAGAATGGAAAGAGAAAAAAATGGCTAGAAGAAGCAGAGTTTGAGGCAGCTTACTATGGAGTGGCTGTGGAGGATTTATATCCAAGACATCCATATGTGCTGGACAAAAAATGTTGAACTGCTGTTAGAAGGTTGTAGGCTTTTAGCCATTTGTAATTTGGATAATATCATGTTTGAAATTTATTTGTTTTTGTTGACTTTATAAGTCAGAATTGGTTATTCCAAACACCCCCTAAACTGCGTATGTTGACTCAATTTTAAGCATTTATGTTGTCTTTACTCCCATCTACTTGTTCAACAACCACAACTCCCATATACTTATATAATACATCTTAAGTCATCAATTCTTTATCATACCAACATATTATCACCATGGATGCAGAACATGGTTGTCAAATGCTATGCATTGACTGTTGGGTTGAAAGTGAAAACAAGGTTGAATTGACCTTTTTTGCAAGGCGTCCACCTTATAGAGATTTCATGTGGTATGTTTGTCCAGTGTGCCTTGACAGAAGGGGAAACACATCTTATACTGGTAGAGATGGTGTTACAAGGGAAAACACAACTACAGGAGATAGTGGTGGATATGTAATGGGTCTACATATTTTTGCATCTACTAGTGTTGGTGCTTCTTTGGGCAGTGATGAAGAAGAAAGTGAACCACCTGCAGCTGAAATAGCAAGTGGAGAACGCCCAAGCCAAACACCACGTGAAGCACCTTCAACTGAAAGACCAAATGGAGAACGCCCAAGACAAACACCACGTGAACCACCTGCAACTGTAAGACCAAATGGATCACCCACTAGTCAATTAACCAAGTGAATTACCTGCAAGAAATGCTATGTTGTCTTTCAGTCTAAATGTAACTTAACTGATATGTGTGTACTTCTTTTGTTATAAGAATTGAATTTTGGTTACAATTTGAATCTGTTGACTTTATAAGTCAAACAAAAGATATTTTAAATACTAAAACAATTCGGTGTGGTTCCTCTAATATTTTGTTTTATGTTGACTTTATAAATCAAAATGGGTTTTTCCAAACACCCACCTAAACTGCATAAGCAAATGCAAACTACAAAATGAAAATAACAAAGCCAAAATATACATACACCACCACATAATTATACCATATAAAGCAACATATACATGTTAACAAGTATCGTTTCAGTAACCATCATCAGCCAAAAAATATACATCTTCATTACATCAACAACTAAAAATAACAGGTGAACTTCTTGATGGGAGACTTGATATTCATGGGGGGAAACTTGAGGTCCTTAGGGGGAGGCACATACCACTCATTCCTATTTGTGCTGGAGCATCCCACATCCTACAGCCGCTCCAAAACGAAGTACAACATTGGGAGTGGAAGCCTTGGAAGCTTGGGAAGTGTAACCTTTCAAAGTAGTACTCTTAGAAGACATGATCCCAAACTCATCATCAGATGTGTCTGAAATAACGATGACATCAACTTCATTTCCTTTCAAGTTAGTAACTGGAAAGATAGCCAAAACAGAAAGAAATCAAAGTTCACCCATTACAACTTTCTTAGCTTGCAAACATTAAGTCTAACCTTTCTCAAACTCCTTATTCCCATATTTTTCCCACAAGTCTTCAAGTATCACATCAGCAATGTCATCTCCTATATCCCACTTATTCCCATAAGTAGCCATGGCATACTCAATCATATCGTCAGATACCTTTACCTTGCTATAATCCATTTTTTTGGTAGATTCTGACACTGCTCGGATTTCTGTCAAATAAAATAGAGTTATTTATGCTCATTCCTTAAAATGCCAATCACACAAATACAAAAAAACCAACTAACCTTTCATCACTTCAGCTTCTTTCACAAATCTGCATAAATCTTCAAACATTTCATCAGACATTTCATCTTCTTGTAACCAAGTATCCCCATATTTGGCCTTTACATATTTTACCATCTCATCAGTTAGTGCTGTAAAAGTAAGGCCCTTGTCTGCCATTGTTAAAGTGTATGTGAGGGTTGTGTGACGAGGGAGGGAAACAATCAAGATGGTATACGGAATAGCTTTTCTTTGGTTTAGTTAAGGTGTGGTATAAATGTGTATGGACTATAATACCCTCGACTAACTAACATAAATCAGACGTTGACCTCGGCGTTAATGGTCAAAGGATAAGTTTAGCATATAAACTCCTTGTTTTGGACTCCCGGTGATGAAAAAGGGAACTTTTGTCCCATCGTGATGCGTATGTACAAGATTAGGGACGAACCATGTATTTTAGTCTATATTTAATTTACTTTGCAAAAACAGTCCTTTTAAAATTAGATAAAAAAATCTTTTAAGATTTTTACAAACTGCAGTACAGGTTCCCACAAGTTACTTTTTCATATAAATGGTCCTTGGGTCTTATTGCTTTGCAAACACAATCCTTATAAAATTGCAAAAGAAAATCTCGAATGTTGACATACACTTATAAAAATAGACCATGCGTTAAACTTTGGAATATGTAACATTAAATTACACAAATGTCCTTCAAATTTATTTACGTTACATAAATAGTCCTTAAAAAGCTGGAAAAAAATTCTTGTCGTTACTCGCGATTATTTTAACATATCCTTAATTAAATACCTAATGAGGGGGAGGCACAGTGTTCAAAACGGGCATATCATTTTTTTCTTCTTTTTGAGGTTTTTTAAGTTTTTACCAAAGTGATGTTTCACCCCTTCTGTATATGGTTTTCAAAACAATAATTTTAAATAGGGGCAATTGCATATATACCCACTAAAACTTGCATATTTGCATATATACCTAAAAATGCTTAAGTTGCATTATACATCATGCATTAAAACTTGTATTATGGGAAAATATGCAAATCCTTTAGTTTTAGAGGGTATATATGCAATTTCCCCTTTTAAAAATGGCATCTACCTTTATATATTACACTCTAAAAGGATTAGTGTGTAAAGACCAACGTCCTTCACAACTGGCATTCATGGAAATGCCTACAGGTCACACCGTTGCACACTAAATGAAACACGTAAGTTGGTAATGAGAAAGAATGACAAAATTAAATGGAAATGAAAGGAAATGAGAATATGTTAATATTCTCATAGAGGGATAAAACAGTAATTATCCAGGTAGTATATATTTACTAAATTAAGTGGTTAAATATGAGAGTCTTAATCAACCTCTTATATGGGAGAGTGCAGCTTTAGTGGGTCTCCAACTTGCATAGATTCGTATCTCTAGTTCTACCTGTAGAGTACTAGTGAATAACTGACGCAGCTCACGTGGTGATTTTCCCCATGAAACGTAATTGTTCGACTAAATTAAGATCAAGAAAAGGTGATTGTGTGCAAGTCAAGAAGGTCTAGGAGCTTGCGTTATTGCAGGATAAAGTATATAATTCCTAAACATCCGTTACACGTGTTAGATTAGGTTATACCCCCGATTAGGAGATCTGTATATCACGGTTTTGGTCTGCATGACCTTATGCGTTTATAGTTCGGTGTGCATCTTTATATGTCATGCGAGTGACTACCAATACCCTACACACTCTATATGTGTTTTAAGCTTATGTATTGTATCTTTATATATTACACTTTATATGTAATTTCAAAAGCGATCTTTGAGGTAAATCTAAGAAATGTTTTTGTAACAATAAAAAAAGAAAAAGTTCACGTAAAATGTGCGCCCTACAACGGAACAAGGGTAAAAATCTAATACATAAAACATCACCGCAATGTGCGTGTGATGCAGGTTTTACTGACCAGGTTTTAATATTTATAAAGTCTCGTTATACCTATGGTCTACCCTAATGCACTAACGGGCAGTGTACCCGGTCGTGTATAGTGCAGTAATCGGTAAAGCCGAGGTCGTCCCAAGAGCTATGTGTGTTGGATTATTACTAAGTCTAGGTGTCACAGATTAATAATGGATTCGATAGGGATTTAATTAATTAAATTACTAAAGCAAATAAAAGCAAATAAATGATAAAGGGAAATCAATAGAGGAGAGTGGTGCTAACCTAATTAATCCTCCTAGCTAGTTATGTCTATGTCTACTTACTTCCAATTAATTCAGGTGGGGTCAAATTCGAGAGGACAACATTTGGTCAATTCGCCCTAACCTATCAGCAAAGATGCCACCACAGGAGAAATCAGGCGCACCGTCATAAGTCTTGTTGTTCCTGGTCCCCTAAGCCGAGTCATTAAGTACCGATACATGCTAGATTCTAAATAGTGAGTCCCCGGCCGTTAGGAACTTAGACACTACACCCCCCAATTCTTAAGTTCATCCAAACGATAGGTGATCAGTTGGTCAAATCGCACAAGTAGAAAGGGTCGTTAGTTGGTCATATCTTACCCTTCCCGTCTCAGTCCGCTCACCTAGGGTCAGTTGGTCATATCTCCTAGGCAATTGGCCTCTACCGCCATTCAAAACTACCGAACCAAGGGTGGCTACCAATAAACTATGCATGCATACACTTAGAAATAATTGTACGGAAGTAAAGTAAACGCAAACAAAACAATTAAGGAATCATAACTAGGCCAGCACCAAGAGGTGCTTAGCCACTCATATTAATCATGCAAACCAATTCAATATTCAAAGGTACGAAAGACATGAATTGAAAGTAAAAGAAATATAAAACGCTAATGCTTATCGTAGGGGAGTGATTTCTCCCTTGGAGACAGCTCCGTATGCTCCTCTAAACCTGCCATGAGCTTTTTCCCACGTTCTCTGAGTGTTAGAAATGCTGGAATTCGTGAGGTATTTATAGGCCAGATCTGGGTTACGACGTAACTAATATAAGAGTTACGCTGTAGATCTGCTGGTTACGGCGTAAGCTAATAAGTGGGTACGCCGTAGTCTTCAATAAACTCGGTTACGTCATAGTTGATGGAGTAGTTACAGCGTAAGTATTAGCGGCGTGGAATCTCATTTGACCTAATATAGTTACGTCGTAACCTTTGGGAAGAGTTACGCCGTAACCTTCTGATAAGTTGGTTTTCTGAGTCATGCAATAGTTACGGCATAATGTGAGAGACGAGTTATGCCGTAACTTCTTTAAAGTAGCATACTGTGATAAATCTTTAGATATTTCTCCAGTTCCGCGTCTCTTTAGCTCCAATGCTCGTAATTTACCCGAAAGTGGAAAATAACAGAAAACAAGCGTAAATCCATATAAATGATATAAATTACAAGCATTATCGGGGGAAATTGACTCTTAATAATCAGGACTATTGTTATCAAATATCCCCCCACTTGAACTCTACTTGCCATCAAGTAGACCTTATTAGAAAGATTCCTAAAAACATATCTCCCATAACCTGGAAAATATAAGTTTGCAAATCCCTTATGCTAGAATAAAACAAAGCCGAACACCTCACGAAAGGGGAACAAAACACTTAAATCTCTCAAATATTTCGGGGTCAATTTCGGGGTGATCACTCAATCGCACAATCATATCATGTATTCTATCATAAGCTTGGTGGTTACACAAATCTCCACCACTAGAGTTAAGGGCTAAACAATTCTCGAAGGTAATATGGGTAGACACGACAAGGGTTAAGGGGTGACTCGTCATTACTAACATGTCACGACGAAGTGGAGAAAATCAATGATACATGACCAAATCCATGGCCAAGACACCAAAGATTGCTCGCTGCATCACCTAGACACGCTTCATGACTAAAGGGTAGGATAAAACATGGGATATATAAATGGTGTAAAATAAAAAAAACAAGCAGGTAGTCTAAATCTATAACCAAGTCATCACCACTTACCGTCCGCCCAAAGTTCAAGCTTTGAAGTCAAGAAACCGGATCATGAAATACAAGGTAGATGTGTCATTAGAGGACGTCGTGATGGGCACACTACCTTTTCTTCAACTGTTGGCATAACTACCAATTCCAATCTTCAAATGTGACCGAGGTGGCCTCCTCGATACTAAATCTATAAAGCTCATAACATAGTGCTTATAACATCGCACTTTACAATAACATAACAACTATTTTTTTTTCGAATCACTTTTTTTTTTCTTTTTTCAACATAACATAATATCCCCCCACTTGAGATGAACAATGGGAATTCAGGGGGTCTTAAATGATCTTCAGGAATGTTGTTGATGAAAGCGTGATTTCCGAACCTTTCCACTCGAACCTTGAACTTAGGCAAACGATGACTTCCCAATCACAAATAAAGACTACAGGGTAGGCTAAGGTGTATAGGTGTATCGAAACAATATATCGGGTTAACAAAATGAAAGGAATGGCTCAGATTGGTGTATCTAGGGGTATCTTGCACTAAAGGTGAGTGCGACAAAAGGGTTTCACATGGGGGTCGAGAAGTCGAGGTGACTAATCGATAGACACACAATGGTAGGCTGTTTGGGTGATAATCCTATAATATTGCCTTCTAAAACTGAAAAGTCCAAATACATCGAGCTAACTCAACATACCTCGTTTATAGTCTCGAAATGATGCAAAGGCCAAGTTCTTAAGTTTACAAGCTACCGACACACTCAAAATTTGGTGGATTTGGGGTAAAATATTGGAAATGGATAAGGCTAATCTCACCATATAATATCAAGGGTTGTATGTGCTCGGCTAAGGTCTAATCTAGTTAGGTTAAGAAAAACATGTCAAAATTTTAAAAATGGCATAATTTTTCAAAATAAACTAGAAAACGAGGGCAAAATAATGTTCAAGAGATAATTATACTCCCGTCCCCTCACTTGAATTGTACAAAGTCCCTTTTGTACTAAGCATTAAATAAAGGTGAAGAGAAAAGTAGAATTAGAGCGAGAACTTCCCTGAAATTTGCTCCATAAAGAAAGAAGGCCCACGAAAAAGAGACGTGCCTTCGAATAAGCATCATGAACAAACTTCAATCCCTGAAATCACACTACCGACAAGCATAATTCTAAAAAGAAAAAATGAAAAATGAAAAACAAACCTAACTCACTTTCGTAGGAATCACAGTTGCATTTAGCGAATGCAACAAGCCTTTTAAACCACTTGGTGTCCCAAGTGGATGAGTGAAGTCTCGTGAGAGTTTACAGGGAACACACCCACAAAGTTCATTTAAAATACTAATACAAGGTTATTGTGTTTTAAAATGAAAGAATTAAAGCAGAGGAAGGTTACATCGTAACTCTTTTGAGAGAGTTAAGCCGTAACTGGCAAGCCTGACATAAGCTGCAAAGCAAGTGGTTACGGCGTAACCACAGAGATGGTATTACACCGTAATAATTAATGCGTCAAGAATTCTACTGCTAAAAGGTTGGTTACGGCATAATCACATACATGAGTTACACCGTAACTCTGGTCAGATCAGCATACTGCAGCAGTAATTACTTCCTCGTTTCCTGCAAAAATGGTTAAAAAACACAAAACCCTACAGAAATGGAATTAAAACAAAAGAAAGGGATAATTTGGGTTGTCTCCCGAAAGAGCACTTTTTTTTATTTACGAGTCTTTAAGTTAGACTCAGAGCCGCGGGGCTTTATGGTGGCCTTTGGATCTGGCCCACTTCCAGCACTCGTTGGCACTCATTCATCCATTTGTCGAACCATTTTTTCCTTGTAGAATTACGGATGCCATATGTTCCAAACTTATGTGAAATCCATTCATCACATGATTTTCCCCGGTCATTATCTTCAGCAATAAGACTACTAGTAACACTGATGCTGGATCTTGCACCGTTTATTGTGTCAGTGAGATGATTGTACTTATACTGCTTAACCCGTCCCTTATGGATTTTTGAGTTCCCAAATCTTATTTTGTACCAATCCTCTAATGCTAATTCAATATCATGTCTCTCACCCTTGTGAGGGTATATCCACTCATTCACCTTTCTTTCACATTTTTGAGGACGAGTATACGGGGGCCACGCTGTTACTGATTCGTTATCCTTGGTTGACATCGAGTTGCTGAAATGTTTGTTTGGAACTGGAGTTTCCTCAATGCCTTGGACAATTTCTTCCTGATTCTGCTTACAATTATCAACATTCTCTCTACTATCATCAGTAATAGGATTATAGTGTAAAGCGGGATCTAGCGATTGAACATCAACATTATTTGAAATTTCAACTTTTGGTTTTAAGTGCTCTTTCATACTAAAAGTTATTCGTTCATTTTCAGTCCCCAAAGAAATTTGTTTTTCAAAAACCTTAATTTGAGCCCTACAAGTGGCCAGAAAAGGTCTTCCAATAATTAAGTTGTAAGCCTCCCGCTTCCCCATGTCAATAACCACAAAATCAGTTGGGAAGAAGAATTTTCCAATTTTTAAAAGCACATTATTCACAATTCCCCTCGGTACAGCTTTAGAGGAATCAGCCATTTCTATCATAATAGTTGTTTCTTTTAGATTGGTAAGTTCTATTTTTTCAAATAAAGTGGTAGAGATAAGGTTTACCCTGGCCCCTAAATCAGCTAATGCGGGAATCTTAATGTTACCAATAGTGCATGGGAGAAGAAAACTTTCCTGGTGTTGCTCTTTCTCAGGAAGTTGGCTTGGCAAGACCTCGTCGTCTTCTGATTTATCATCCTCTCTTAGGTAGTTAATCCCGGAAAGATCATTAGTCATAGAGGATCTGCATTGCTCTTTCTTTGCTTTATCTTGCGCAAATATGGCCTTGCAGGCAATGGCTTTAGCATTTGATGAGTGTGCAAATACTCATCATTTTTGTACCATTTAAACTGCAAAAACATCTGAAAACACTCAGAAATGCATCAAAATGATAAAAATATCACAAATAAGTGTTTTATGTGTTTTAAATGCAAAAATACCAAAATCAGGTGAAAAACGTATCAAGTTTGCATAATTAGCAGTTTTAGTCCCCCAAGTTTCAAAAGTTGTCAAATATAGTCCCTGGTAAATCAAAATAAAGAAAAAATATCATTAAGGTCCTAGGGATTCATGAGTTGTCAAAACAAACCCTTCAAAGTTTAAAAAAATTACAAAATGACAACTTTGGTCCCTCAACTTTGAAAAGTGTCAAAAATGGTCCCTGGGTTATTTAAAATGGAAAATTATCAAATATTACCCTTGTACTATTCATAAATGGCATAATTGGTTCTTGTGTTAACTTTGGAAAACTTGTCAAATCAGGCCCCTAAACTTTTCAGAAATTACAAATATGGTCCTTGTGATAAAACCAAAACCAAACGGACCTTTTGTATTATTAACCCAGCCAAAACCCAAAAGAACCCCCTGTCAATAAACCTGTGACCTCCCCATTTTGAACCCCCACTTATTATTAAAACTCGGTAAAAAAAAGTCAAACCCGCCACAAAACCAGAGATACTGTTTATCTCCCTCACCATGACTGAAAACCAAAACCAGAGTAGTTTTTCCACCTTTCCACCTTTCCACCTCACCTTAACACCTGTTTAACCACTCCCTAACACCTCCACATCCTCCCAAAATTCTTTAAATGCAAAAAACCTGCTCAAAGATATTTTGGCGCCAAAATTGCCAAATGGACAGTCTTGATGAATTGTGAGGATCCAATGGTTCAAGTGAAGTGGGAAAGTCTTAGAGGTCGACCAAGAGCCCAAAAAGATCTTTATAAACAAGAAGGAAGCAATGTAGAAGAGTATCTAGTGTAATTTTTATTAATGTATGTCGAATTAGTCAATTTTAAATTTCCAGTGTATATTTTAGCTTTCAAGCACTTTGTTTAACTAATTTCAGTGTATGTGAATCTCTTTCAGTCCTCAATTTCAAGTTTCAGTCTTATTTTATGTTTGTGAAATTTTTAAGTGAAAATTCTCAATATGTCTTAAAGTTGTTTGTAGCTGTTAATTTGGACTCAGTAAGCTCATATAAGCTCCTAGATAGCTTGTTTAAGCTATTAGAAACCTTTAAAACTCAGTTTAGTATCAAAAAGAAAAATTACCCAAAATACCAAAAAAATTAGTGAAAAATAAAAAATCCATGGAGATGGTTATCATAGCTGGAGCAGGGTAAATACTGGATTGCCCTTGGGTTAGAAGCTTTGTGGAAAGCTATTAGGAGTGGTCTTAATCACAGTTTCATGGTCTTTGGCTGGAAAGCAGTTGTAAGCCCTTTTTAAGCAATTCTTGCATTTAACTGTATAAGTAACTTCAAGCTTAGATCTTTGTATTTTTATGTTATTGAGTTGTAGTTAAATAGAATTATACAATAAAACAGTTTGCATGTTCTCTAGAATTTGTAGTTGTTAAAATTCTTAGTTTAACAGTTATATTAGCATAATTGTCATTTCTCAGATTTATGATGTTATTATTGTTGTTTAATGTTTTTTTAGTCTCATGTTATGATAATACAAAGTTTTGAATCAGTTGCATAGTCTCAAATTGTGAAATCCTTTGGAAATCACAAGTTCACAATTTTTAAAGGTTGTTTGGATTTGCTGATTAAGTAGCATTCCAGTGTATGCTTGTTATTGTTTGTGGTTGCTTTATATCATGTTAGCATCTAATATCTCAGTACAACCATAAAAACCAGTCCTCATTTGATAAAAAGTCAAAATACCCTTTAATCTCACACCATTAGTTAACTGTTAGGATTAAGAGTCTAAATTTCATCATAGTAGCTTATAACTTGGTACTCTAGCTTAAATCCATCTTATTACAGCTTAATATAACATAATTAGTGAATAGAGTTGATTCAAAGTTCATAATAGTCAACTTCTTAGTGTAACTTAAAAAGTCAAAAATCTCACTTAGACAGTTTTTGAATAAACTAGATAATTTTATATAGGATTTAATATTAGCTTTCAAGATTTGAGCTTTTGGAATATTAAAATATAACTGCTCATCTTTATCATAGTATTTTTTATATTATTTAACAGCTTATTTCTTAGCTTCTTTTGAGTACTTTTTCAAAAAGGTGCCCTGTGAACAGTTTTACATCCTTTTTCACAAGCTCACCAAGAGCTTATTAGTGAGACTCAGCTTGTGAAACTTAGTTTTTTGGAAAGCCCACCAGCCCAGCTTGTTGTGTCAGTGCTTATTTTGAGCTTTGGAGCCTTTGCCCCTAGCTTATTCTAGCCTACAAAATGGCTGCAGGCCTGTTTGTTTCATAGGTTTAGTATAAAGTGCTTATTTGCTTATTTTTAGCTTATCAGTGTGAATCTCTGTGTTTTTTAGCTTTATTTAAGTTCCTTTAGCTTATTTGTATCTAATTTCACTTTTGGTTCCAACTGTTTAGCTTATTTAGCCACTTATTTTAGCTTAAAAAATCAAAATAAGCCAATATCTAAACTGTTAAGCTCTTAAGCTTCTAAACAGCTTATTTTTAAGTTATAAAATTTGTGTCTTTATTAAAGTTACTTATTTTAAGTATTTAAATAGTTTTCAAAAAGAAAAATCACAAAAACATCATTTTAAAAATAGTGATAGCGTTTATTTAATAAAATTTAGTTTTTTAATTTTTCTTTTCAGCTTATTATTAAGCAAATTCTGTTTTTATAATTTTCTTAGCTTTCTGTCACCATAGGATAATTTTATAAAAAATTTCATAATTTTCTTAGCTTGTTTAGTATTTATTAGAATTTAAAATAGTTAAAAGTATTAAATAATTAATAATAAATAAATAAAAAGCATAAAAAATATCTTTTTAGTTTTAAAATTAGTTTTATAATATTTTAGATTTTTCTAAGTTAAAATTTCATTTTTCCAGGTTAATTTTATATTTTCTTGTATTTAAGTGTATTTTAAATAATTAATAAATAGTAATTAATTAATAATAAATAGATAAAAAGTGTAAAAAATATATTTTCAATTTTAAAATAAGTTTTATAATATTTTAGATTTTTATAAGTCATAATTTCATTTTTCTAGCTTTATTTCATATTTTATTATATTTTAGGGTATTATTAAATAGTTTAAAATAGTTTTTAATTAATAATAATTAAATAAATAGTTATAAAAATAATTTTAATTTTCCAAAAATTTTCTTTTAATATTAGGATTGTAAAAATATCATTTTCATATTTGTAGGTCTTTTATTTCTTAAATCTCACGTTTTATTTTATACGTTTACGTTTAATTTAGTAAACGTACGTATTTACGTTTGTTTAATCTGATTGTTGTGCTTTACAATTCTGTATCCAAATACAATTCCAATCAATCAGTAGTGTAGTTATCAATCAAAATCCTTACTGATCATTATCCTTAGTGATCATTCGACATCTGAACGTTTTTAAGCACCATTAATCCTCCGTGGGACTTAACGACCCGGGAATCCACTATATTCCAAGGGAAATTGCATTGGTTTTAGACTGTTTGAATTTTATTACGGTTGACCATTCACAAGTGGTTGACTTGTGTAATAAACTTGACAGTTTGAAGCGAATCAACATTACTCGTTTCAAGATTTTTAGCCAATTCCCCAATTTGTGTTTCGAGGTTTTTAATCGCAGCATCTTGGTTACGTAGGTTCATATTGGTGTCCTCCTTTACTTTGACCATCCATTCCTTGAGTTTATCTCCCTTTTTTGTAGATTCTTCGATGTGCTTGTGCATTATTTCTTCAAGGCTAGGTTTAGGAGGATTGTTGATGATTCTTGTGTAGAATCCAGGGGATTTTCTCGATATTTGGGCCCGTTATTATTGTAGTTGTGGAAAGGTAATTCTCTTCCATATTTAACTTCTCCGACCCTTTTAACTTCCTCGTTGGAGGAGCATTCTTTAGTAGGTGGAGTTCCATTTCGCTTTACTTGAATGGAATGCACCGTTTCCTTGAGCTTCTTCATTTCTCTTCCGAGGCTTTCTAATTTTTTGCTTATTGCTGCAAGGCCTTCCATATCTCCATTCTTACTTCGGTTGCTTCCTCCATTGTGCCATTTGTGAGAGTGGCCTGCCATCTTTTGAATAGTTTCCAAAGCCAAAGTGGGTGTCATACAAGGAATCGGTCCTTGAGAATCAATCATTTGTCTTGAGAAGATGTTCAGACCTTTGTAGAAGATGTTCACCTTTTGTTGGCTGTTGAGGTCATGAGTAGGGCATTTGTATAATAGTTCGTTATACCTTTCCCAAGCTTGGTATAACGTTTCATCACCCTCTTGCTTGAAGTTATGGATTTCTTCTAATTGCTTGGCCGTCTTTGATGGAGGACAGTATCTCTGAATGAAACACTTTTTTAAGATAGACAAAGTGTTGACAGTCCCAACAGGTAATCGATAAACCCATCTTTTCGCAGCTCCCGTAAGAGAAATAGGGAATACTTGTAACATGATAGCATCGTGTGAGACTCTGAGAATTTTGAATAGGCTAACAATGTACTCGAAGTTGTCTATATGTTTATGGGCATCATCGGTGACACTTCCAGAGAAGGGATTTGCACGTAATTCCCTCATGAATTGAGGTTTGATTTCGAATTGAGCATCTTCTGCTATAGCCGGCCTAACAATCCTTGGTCCTTGTTCTTCTCTTGTTAATGCAAAATATTCCTCAAGAGTGAGGTCATCAATGTTAACAACTTCCATGGTACCCAAAAACTCGAATAATGATCGTGAGAAAAGTTTAAAATTAAATGAAAGACTTAATATTAATCCTAATATAACTCCCCGGCAGCGGCGCCAAAAACTTGATGCAGGTTTTACTGACCAGGTTTTAATATTTATACAGTCTCGTTACACCTATGGTCTACCCTAATGCACTAACGAGCAGTGTACTTGGTCGTGTGTAGTGTAGTAATCGGTAAAGCAGAGGTTGTCCCAAGAGCTATGTGTGTTGAATTATTACTAAGTCTAGGTTTCACAGATTAATAATGGATTCGATAGGGATTTAATTAATTAAACTACTAAAGCAGAATAAAGCAAATAAAAACAAATAAATGATAAAGGGAAATCAATAAAGGAGAGTGGTGCTAACCTAATTAATCCTCCTAGCTAGTTATGTCTATGTCTACTTACTTCCAATTACTTCAGGTGGGGTCAAAGTCGAGAGGACATCATTTGGTCAATTCGCCCTAACCTATCAGCAAAAATGCCACCACAGGAGAAGTCAGGTGTCCCCTCATAAGTCCTGTTGTTCCTGGTCCCCTAACCCAAGTCATTAAGTACCGCTACATGCTAGATTTATAATAGTGAGTGCCCGACCGTTAGGAACTTAGACACTCACCCCCTAATTCTTAAGTTCATCCAAACGATATGTGATCAGTTGGTCAAATCGCACAAGTAGAAAGGATCGTCAGTTGGTCATATCTTACCCTTCCCGTCTCAGTCCGCTCACCTAGGGTCAGTTGGTCATATCTCCTAGGCAATTGGCCTCTACCGCCATTTAAAACTACCGAACCAAGGGTGGCTACCAATAAACTATGCATGCATACACTTAGAAATAATTATACGGAAGTAAAGTAAACGCAAACAAAACAATTAAGGAATCATAACTAGGCCAGCACCAAGAGGTGCTTAGCCGCTCATATTAATCATGCAAACCAATTCAATATTCAAAGGTACGAAATACATGAATTGAAAGTAAAATAAATATAAAACGCTAATGCTTATCGTAGGGGAGTGATTTCTCCCTTGGAGACAACTCCGTATGCTCCTCTAGACCTGCCTTGAGCTTTTTCCCACGTTCTCTGAGTGTTGTGTGTGGAATGGGATGATTAGAAATGCTGGAATTCGTGAGGTATTTATAGGCCAGATCTGGGTTACGGCGTAACTAATATAAGAGTTACGCCGTAACCTTCTATTTCATCGTATTATGCACTAGATCTGCTGGTTACGGCGTAACCTAATAAGTGGTTACGCCGTAGTATTCAATAAACTCGCACGGCGTAAGTATTAGCGGCGTGGAACCTCATTTGACCTAATATAGTTACGTCGTAACCTTTGGGAAGAGTTACGCCGTAACCTTCTAATAAGTTGGTTTTCTGAGTCACGCAATAGTTACTGCGTAATGTGAGAGACGAGTTACGCCGTAACTTCTTCAAAGCAGCATACTGTGATAAATCTTTAGATATTTCTCCAGTTCCGCGTCTCTTTAGCTCCAATGCTCGTAATTTACCTGAAAGTGGAAAACAATGGAAAACAAGCGTAAATCCATATAAATGAAATAAATTGCAAGCATTATCGGGGGAAATTGACACTTAATAATCAGGACTATTTGATGTTATCAGCGTGACAAAATCACTTCGTTTTTGTTTAAAAGACAACCATTCTGAATTTGCTCCGCGTTACAACCTTGCCATTGTACACCAGAAGTGGGCAGGAAGAAAAGAAAAAGAACAACCAAAACTAAAATCCTATGGAAACTAATGGAGAAAAATAATGAACCCCCAAAATCTCCTAAAGCGAAAATGACCCCAAATAATTTAACTCCACGTTAAATACTAGCAATCACTAGATATAGAAGTGTCGTAAGTCTAAATTTAGAAATGTGATTTTCATAATTATGATAGTCTTAGCAATAACCTTTTGAATTATTGTTAACAAAATTTATTTTTAAATCATCATGTTGAAACACTAAAACCTAAATTTGATTAACTAATAGTGTAACTTACTTTTGGTCATAATTATAAGCGCCTTTAGAAGACTTAGAAAAGTTTATGTTAGACTCTAATTTTTTTTTACCAAATAATGAGTTTATTTAATGGGTGTTCATATTAATAAACTTAAACTTTTTTTTAAGTTGAAACATGCAATTAATTATTTTTTTAAATGCATCAATATATTAACAAGGGTTTTGCTAACAAGTGCCTATTGGGCATAAGTTAGCGTGTAATTAATAAACACAAACTTTCTTATTTAATCAAAAAAATTATTGGGCAAATGTTTATAAAAGGTATCGTACTTGTCACCATTTGCTTTTGTGGGTAGCGAACAAACGTTTTTGCTTTTGGGGGTACTTTTCTTTCAAATCATCCTTTTTAAGGTACTATGTGACATTTTTGCCCTTCGGGAAAAAAAATTTCTATTAGATAAGAGGGGCAAAAATGTCCAAAAATTTGCAAAATACCATAAAAAGGATGAATTTGAAAGAATAGTACCCACAAAAGCCAAAAATTTGTTCGCTACTCACAAAAGCAAATGGTGGCAAGTATGATACATTTTAAAATTATTTGCCCAAAATTATTCAATACACATTAAGTAAACTGATACATTACTATATTTGAACATAAATTTCACTTAAAAGAACCAAAACATTCATTTTAGACTAAAATACACCATTGGTCCCTAAACTTGGCAAAAAACGTCTCCCTGCACCGTAACTCGGTTTTTTTGTCGGCAGTAGTCCAAATTATGGGTTTTTGAGGGTAATGCCTAGGTCAACGTCTGATTTCCGTTATTTAGTCAAGGGTATAATAGTCCATACACACTTATATCATACCTTAGTTAAATCTAACCCAACAGTCAACTTTAGATACCAAATGTGATTATGTCTATGCAACTAGAGCGTTTCTTCCCTGATATGCTAGTACTTTTTGCGCGCGAACCAATAAACCCACCCAACAAACACATTTACTAATCATAATAACACACCCTTATCCAGACCATCACTTGAAAATCAAGAACCAAATCTAAATCCTCATTTCGAGAACTCAAAAAACCAACACAAATTCTAACAATACCATGTCGTTTGGAGCTAATGTTATCACTAATATGACAAATTATATTAGCAACATGCCAGATATAGTGATCACTAACATTTTGAATCTTTTGCCAATAAAAGAAGCGGTGATAAATGATAGTTTAGCGAGAAAACTGGAGGTTTAAGTGGACTTTGCTCACCAATGTCATAGTTGATGAGGAGTGTGGAAAACTAGAAGGGGGGTTGAATAGTTTTGCCAATTAAAACTTCCTTTTAAACTATTTAGATCGACTTATGTCAATCTATTTGGATGTGTGTGTTGGATGTTGATAAACAAGCATATAAAGGTAAGTAATGAAAAGATAAGAGTAAGAAGCACAAAACCACAACGTGAGTATTTATAGTGGTTCGGCTACAAGGACACCTTCCTTGCCCTACTCCAGTCCCCGAGTCACCTACTCGAGAGTTCGTAAACACTACACCAATCTCCTTATGGCGGAGAAGCCTTCACAACGTCGCCTACCCGGCCTTTTTCTGGTGCTAGGCTAACCACCGGGTTCTTTCACTCAAAGGTGAACCACACCTACACAACGTCACCTACCCTTTATAAGGTACTAGGCTAAGTACCTAGTTCTTTCACTCCTAGGTGAACTACACCTACACAACGTCGCATACCCTTTATTAGGTACTAGGCTAAGCACCTAGTTCCATTGCAATGGAGGAACTACTACCACACTACACCAACGACTAATCCCAAAGGAGATCTACTCCTTTACAACATCATCAAGGATATCAATATCCTTGGATCTAATGCTAGTCTGTCTTGTACATCGAAACACACCATATCAAATGTACATCTAAGGCACCTTTCACTAATGCCTTTGACTAGATCTTCAAGACACCCTTCACTAATGTCTTGTGTCTTTGACTTCTAAGCACCTTTCACTAATGCTTCTAGTCTTGACTTCTAAGCACCTTTCACTAATGCTTCTAGTATTGACTTCTAAGCACCTACCACAAGTGCTTATGATATAAACGATATATACCCTTCACTAATATCTTCGTCTTGACACTTGAGACATCTTTTACTAATGTCTTCAACACTACACTTCTTAGAAGAAAGAAAGGAATCATCAACAAGAAGACTTCAGTAGCCTTGATGTTGAGGAAGCATGGCAACTCATGGACTTGAGCTTGCTCGACTTCAAAGGTGGTGATCTTGCCTTTAAGAGGAACCTAAAAGATCACACAAAAACAAAACTACAAGCATAGATCTCTTGGATCTGAGGTTAGTGAGTTTTTAACTCAGGGAGAAAGTGTGTTAGAAAGGGGTGTGAAACAATGAAGAAATGGCTCACTATTTATAGAAGAAAAAATCTACTGTTCCCCGGATCCCACAGATCCCTTCCACAAGGGATCCGTCTAGCGTTAAGCTAGGGATCCGTGGGACGCTCCCTTTTACCCATGGGTATTTTCGTTATGGGTCTTGGGTCATGGGTTGAACCATGGATCTTTAGCTTGATACAATGTATCTCTTGAGTGCAATGCACTTAGTCACTTGGGTATGGGTTGATCCATGGATTATGGATATTATTCATGTATGATATAAGCATGATGTCATGCAATGGGTTATGGGTCAAGCTCCATGGGTCATTGGCTTTGGGTTGTACCCAACTACATTCAATGTATTTGCCCAATGGGTTATGATACTTAAGTTTTTACCCATTTATATTACCCAATATACTACATGCTAGTTATGTGTATATTTTAACCAAATATGTAAACACTAGTTGTTGTACATATGTAATATTAAATCATAAAATCACTTATACTTGTTTTAGTGTTTTATGTGAAAATTTGAATATGTTAGAAATTATTAGTTCAAACCATTTACGTATTTTATTTGTTTGGTTAAAATGATTTTACGTTTGTTATCGACAAAACATTAAAAGATCGTAAAATACAAATAAACGTTTTTACGGCTTATTTGTATTAACAATCTCCCCCTTTTTGTTGATGACAAAACATAAAATTATTTTAAGGAAAAGCTAAAATTCGTAAAAGTTTGAATTTGTAGTTTTTACTTTCTTCTCCCCTTTTTTGTTGAAACAAAAAGAGCTTCGAAAGAAAACATCACATTGTTTCTAAGAAAAACATGTGAAAGAAATAAAAAGAAACAGAGAGCAAGTAACGAGAAAGGATCTCGTCTTTACTCCCCCTTGACGAGTCCGTCCCTATGTAAGGGCGTCAAGAAAGTAATACTAAGCTAGTTTGTTTGCAACTAAGTTTGCAAAAGATTTCGTCTAAGAGACGAGTGTGCTCCCCTTTGATGATTGCAATTTTGCAAAGGGATGTCACGAAATGTAATCCTAATATTGCAAGTAATTTGCAATGTATTGCTTTGACATAAAGCTCCCCTAGCTTTAGGAAGTCAAAGTTTTCATGTGTAAATTGAATAACTACAAAACAAAGGTTAGAAAGCAAGTATAATTCACAATTTCCTGCAAATGTGGTCCAAGTTAGTAGAAAATAGTTTTCTGTCTCACGGATCCCACGGTTCCCTCCTAGTAGGGATCCATCTAGGCAATTCTGAGGGATCCGTATAGCTGATGATCAATTTCAGCTATGGTGATATAACAAGTAATGTTATCACAAAAATGAGATATGAATACAATGTAATCATATGCTCAGAAATATAACAAGTAGCATGCAATTTCATTTAAAACTCGAGTTATGATATACATGACTCTAAAAACTAAGAAAATAAGAAAATACATGACTAGGAATTTCTAGACCAACTATCGCTTGATGCTAGGATACCACTAAAATCTTCTAGCTCAAGTTTTGTTTAGGTTTAATCTCGTCGAAACGTTCGAGGAGATGATAGAACATGAAACGTTGGTGATAACATCAAGTAGTCCTGAATATTAAGTGTCAATTTCCCCCGATAATTCTTGTTATTTATATCATTTATATGGATTTACGCTTGTTTTCCATTGTTTTCCACTTTCAGGTAAATTACGAGCATTGGAGCTAAAGAGACGCGGAAATGGAAACATTACTAAAGATTTATCACAGTATGCTTATTTTGAAGAAGTTACGGCGTAACTCGTCTCTCATATTACACCGTAACTATTGCATGACCCAGAAGTCCAACTTATCAAGAGGTTACGGCGTAACTCTTCCCAAAGGTTACGACGTTTTTGCTTTTGGGGGTACTTTTCTTTCAAATCATCCTTTTTAAGGTACTATGTGACATTTTTGCCCTTCGGGAAAAAAAATTCTATTAGATAAGAGGGGCAAAAATGTCCAACAAATTTGCAAAATACCATAAAAAAGGATGAATTTGAAAGAATAGTACCCACAAAAGCCAAAAATTTGTTCGCTACTCACAAAAGCAAATGGTGGCAAGTATGATACATTTTAAAATTATTTGCCCAAAATTATTCAATACACATTAAGTAAACTGATACATTACTATATTTGAACATAAATTTCACTTAAAAGAACCAAAACATTCATTTTAGACTAAAATACACCATTGGTCCCTAAACTTGGCAAAAAACGTCTCCCTGCACCGTAACTCGGTTTTTTTGTCGGCAGTAGTCCAAATTATGGGTTTTTGAGGGTAATGCCTAGGTCAACGTCTGATTTCCGTTATTTAGTCAAGGGTATAATAGTCCATACACATTTATATCATACCTTAGTTAAATCTAACCCAACAGTCAACTTTAGATACCAAATGTGATTATGTCTATGCAACTAGAGCGTTTCTTCCCTGATATGCTAGTACTTTTTGCGCGCGAACCAATAAACCCACCCAACAAACACATTTACTAATCATAATAACACACCCTTATCCAGACCATCACTTGAAAATCAAGAACCAAATCTAAATCCTCATTTCGAGAACTCAAAAAACCAACACAAATTCTAACAATACCATGTCGTTTGGAGCTAATGTTATCACTAATATGACAAATTAGGTCAAAAGAGGTTCCACGCCGCTGATACTTACGCCGTAACTACTGCATCACTTACGACGTAACCGAGTTTATTGAAGACTACGGCGTAACCACTTATAAGGTTACGCCATAACTAGCAGATCTAGTGCATTTACAAAGAAATAGAAGGTTACGACGTAACTCCTTTATTGGTTACGCCGTAACCCAGACCTGGCCTATAAATACCCCACGAATTCCAGCATTTCAAAGCATCCCATTCCACACACAACACTCTGAGAATGTGGGAAAAAGATCAAGGAAGGTCTAAGGAAGCATACAGAGCTGTTTCCAAGGGAGAAGTCACACCATTACGATAAGCTTTAGCGTTTATTATTTCTTTTACTTTCAATTCATGTATTTCATACCTTTGAATATTGAATTGATTTGCATGATTAATATGAGCGGCTAAGCACCCTTTGGTGCTAGCCTAGTTATGATTCCTTAATTGTTTTGTTTGCATTTACCTTTACTTCCGTCCAATTATTTCTAAGTGTATGCATGCATAGTTCTTTGGTAGTCACCCTTGGTTTGGTAGTTTTGAATGGCGATAGAGGCCAATTGCCTAGAAGATATGACCAACTGACCCTAGGTGAGCGGACTGAGACGGGAAGGGTAAGATATGACCAACTGACGACCCTTTCTACTTGTGCGATTTGACCAACTGATCACCTATCGTTTGGATGAACTTAAGAATTGAGGGGTGTAGTGTCTAAGTTCCTAACGGCCGGGCACTCACTATTTAGAATCTAGCATGTATCGGTACTTAATGATTCGGCTTAGGGGACCAGGAACAACAGGACTTATGACGGTGCGCTTGATTTCTCCTGTGGTGGCATCTTTGCTGATAGGTTAGGGCGAATTGACCAAATGTTGTCCTCTCGAATTTGACCCCACCTGAAGTAATTGGAAGTAGGTAGACGTAGACATAACTAGCTAGGAGGATTGACAAGGTTAGCACCACTATTACTCTATTGATTTCCCTTCACACATTTATTTGCTTTTATATTCTGCATTAGTAGCTTAATTAATTAAATCCCTATCAAAACATTTGTTATTCTCTGACAATTAGACTTAGTAATAATCCAACACACATAGCTCTTGGGACGACCTCGGCTTTACCATTTACTACACTACACACGACCGGGTACACTGCCCGTTAGTGCATTAGGGTAGACCATAGGTATAGCGAGACACTATAAATATTAAGACCTGGTCAGTAAAACCTGCATCAAGTTTTTGGCGCCGCTGCCTGGGAGTTATATTAGGATTGATATTAAGTCTTTCATTTCATTTTTAAACTTTTCTCACGATCATATTTCAAGTTTTCAGGTACCACGGAAGCTATTAACATCGATAACCTCACTCTTGAGGAATATTTGGCATTGACAAGAGAAGAACAAGGGCCAGGGATTGTTAGGCCAGCCATTGCAGATGATGCTCAATTCGAAATCAAACCTCAATTCATGAGGGAATTGCGTGCAAACCCCTTCTCTGGAAGCATCACCGATGATGCCCATGAACATGTAGACAACATCGAATACATTGTCAGCCTATTCAAAATCCCCAGAGTCTCACACGATGCTATAATGCTACGAGTATTCCCTATTTCTCTTACGGGAGCTGCAAAAAGATGGGTCGATCGATTACCTGCAAGGACTGTCAACACTTGGCCTATCTTAAAAAAATATTTCATTCAGAGATATTGTCCTCCATCAAAGACGGCTAAGCAAATGGAAGAAATTCATAACTTCAAGCAAGAGGGTGATGAAACATTATACCAAGCTTGGGAAAGATACAACGAATTGTTATACAAGTGCCCTACTCACGATCTCAACAGCCAACAAAAAGTGAACGTCTTTTACAAGGGACTGAACATCTCTTCAAGACAAATGATTGATTCTTAAAGGCCAATTCCTAGTATGACACCCACCTTTGCTTTGGAAACTATTCGAAAAATGGCAGACCACTCTCACAAATGGCACACTGGAGGAAGCAACCGAAGTAAAAATAATGATATTGAGGGCCTTGCAGCAATAAACAACAAATTAGAAAGCCTTGGAAGAGAAATGAAGGAGCTCAAGGAAAATGTGCATTCCATTCAAGTGGAGCGAGATAGGGCTCGTCCTTCTAAATAATGTTCCTCCAATGAAGAAGTTAAAAGGATCAGAGAAGTGAACTATGGGAAAGAATTCCCTTTCAACAGCTACAATAATTACGGACCTAGGTATCGTGAAAAATCCCCTGGGTTCTACATAAGAATCAACAATAATCCTCCTAAACCTAGCCTTGAAGAAATAATGCACCGACACATTGAAGAATCGACAAAAAAGGAAGGTAGACTCAAGGAATGGATGGTCAAAGTAAAGGAGGACACCAATATGAACCTATGTAACCAAGATGCTGCAATTAAGAACCTCGAAACACAAATTGGGCAATTAGCTAAGAACCTTGAAACAAGTAATGCTAAAGCCACTTCCTGCAAGGCCATATTTGCGCAATATAAAGCAAAAAAGGAACACTGCACATCCTCTATCACTAATGACCTCTCCGGGATTAACTACCTAAGAGAGGATGATAAAGCAGAAGACGACGAGTTCCTACCAAGCCAACATCCTGAAAAGCTGCAATACCAGGAAAGTTTTCTTCTCCCTTGCACTATTGGTAACGTTAAGATTCCCGCATTAGCTGATTTAGGGGTTGAGGTTAACCTTATCTCAACTAATTTATTTGAAAAAATCAAACTTACCAATTTAAAAGAAACAACTATTATGATTGAAATGGCGGACTCCTCTAAAGCTGTACCGAGGGGAATTGTGAACAATGTGCTTTTAAAAATTGGAAAAATTTTCTTCCCCACCGATTTTGTAGTTATTGACATGGGAAAGAGGGAGGCTTACAACTTGATTGTTGGAAGACCTTTTCTGGCCACATGTAGGGCTCAAATTATGGTTTTTGAAAAACAAATTTCCCTGGGGACCGAAACAGAACGAATAACTTTTAGTATGAATGATCATTTAAAACCAAAAACTGAAAATTCTAATAATGTTCAATCGCTGAACCCCACTCTACACTCTAAGCCTATTACTGATAATCGTAAAGAAAGTATTGATCATTGTGAGCAGAAACAAGATGAAATTGTCCAAAGCATTGAGGAAACTCTAAGTCCAAACAAACATTTTTGCAATTCGATGTCAACCAAAGAATGCGAATCAGCATGGCCTCCGTTTACTCGTCCTCAAAAATGTGAAAGAAAAGCTAATGAATGGATTTACCCTCATAAGGGAGAGAAACATGATGTTGAATGAGCATTGGAAGATTGGTACAAATTAAAGCTTGGAAGCTCGAAATTTATTAAGGAACTGATCAAGCAGTATGGGTGCAATCATTTCACTGACATCATAGGCGGAACAAGATCCAACTTCAGCATTACTGATAATATTAGTACTAAAGATGATAACCAAGGAGAATCATGTGATAAATGGCTTTCACATAAGTTGGGAACAATTGGGCTCAATAATTCTACAAGGAAAAAAGGGCTTGATAATTGGATGAATGAATACCAACGAATGAAAGAAGTCAGGGATGTCCAAAGACCCCCATAGGAGCCCCGCGGCTCTGAGTCTAACTTGAAGACCCGTAATAAAGAAAAGTGCTCTTTCGGGAGACAACCCGAATTATCCATTTCTTTTGTTTTTATTTCATTTTCTGTTCGGTTTTATGTTTTCTAACCATTTTTGTAGGAGACAAAGAAGTAATTACTGCTGCAGTTACTGATCTGAACAGAGTTACGGCGTAACTCATCTTGGTGATTATGCCGTAACCAACATTTTAGCAGCATAATTCTTGACGCATTACCAATTATGGCGTAATACCATCTCAGTGGTTACGCCGTAACTATTCGCTTCACAGCTCATTACCAGGTTTTGCTAGTTACGGCGTAACTCTCTCATAGGAGTTACGATGTAACTCTCCTCTGCTTTAGTTCTTTCATTTTAAAACACAGTAACTTTGTATTAGTTTTTAAATGAACTTTGTGGGTATGTTCCCTGTAAACCCTCACGAGACTTCACTCGTCCACTTGGGACACCAAGTGGTTTAAAATGCTTGTTGCATTCGCTAAATGCAACCGTGATTCCTACGAAAGTGAGTTAGGTTTGTTTTTCATTTTATTTTTTTTCTTTTTAGAATTATGCTTGTCGGTATTGTGATTTCAGGGATTGAAGTTTGTTCATGACGCTTAAACGAAGGCACGGTTCTTTCTCGTGGGCCTTCTTCTTTTGGGAGCAAATTTCAGGGAAGTTCTCGCTCTAATTCTACCTTTCTCTTCACCTTTATTTTAATGCCTAGTACAAAAGGGACTTTGTACAATTCAAGTGGGGGGACGGGAGTAGAATTATCTCTTGAACTTTATTTCTCCCTCATTTTTCTAGTTTATTTTGAAAAATTATGCCATTTTTAAAATTTTGACATGTTTTTCCGAACCTAACTAGATTAGACCTTAGCCGAGCACATACAACCCTTGATATTACATGGTGAGATTAGCCTTATCCGTTTCCAATATTTTACCCCAAATCCACCAAATTATGAGTGTGCCGGTAGCTTGTAAACTTTAGAACTTGGCCTTTGCATCATTTCGAGACCATAGATGAGGTATGTTGAGTTAGCTCGATGTATTTGGACTTTTCAGTTTTAGAAGGCAGTATTATAGGATTATCACCCAAACAGCCTACCATTGTGAGTCTATCAATTAGTCACCTCGACTTTTCAACCCCCATGTGAAACCCTTTTGTTGCACTCCCCTTTAGTGCAAGATACCCCTAGATACACCCTTCTGAGCCATTCCTTTCATTTTGTCAACCCAATATATTGTTTCGTTACACCCTTACATCATAGCCTACCCTGTAGTCTTTATTTGTAATTGAGAAGTCATCATTTGCCTAAGTTCAAGGTTCGAGTGGAAAGGTTTGGAAATCACGCTTTCATCGACAACAATTATGAAGATCATTGAAGACCCTCCGAATTTCCATTATTCATCTCAAGTGGGGGGATGTTATGTTCAAAAAAAAATAATAATAAATAAATAAATAAATAAAGTTGATTGATTTATGATATTGTAAAGTGCGATGTTATAAGCATTATAGTATGATCTTTATTGATTAGTATCGAGGAGGCCACCTCGGTCACATTAGAAGATTGGAGTTAGAGTTATACCAACTGAAGAAGAAAAGGTAGTGTGCCCATCACGACGTCCTCTAATGACACATCTACCTTGCATTTCATGATCCGGTCTCTAGACTTCTAAGCTTGAACTTTGGGCGAACGGTAAGTGGTGATAACTTAGTTATAGATTTAGACTACCTGCTTGTTTTTCATTTTACACCAATTATATATCACATGTCTTATCCTACCCTTTAGTCATGAAGCGTGTCTAGGTGATGCAGCGAGCAATCTTTGGTGTCTTGGCCATGGATTTGGTCATGTATCATTGATTTTGTCCACTTTGCCGTGAAAAGTTAGTAATGACGAGTCAACCCTTAACCTTTGTCGTGTCTACCCATATTGCCTTCGAGAATTGTTTAGCCCTTAACTCTAGTGGTGGAGATTTGTGTAACCGCCAAGCTTATGATAGAATACATGCTATGACTATGCGATTGAGTGATCACCCCGAAATTGACACTTAGAATAGTTGAGAGATTTGAGTGTTTGTTCCCCTTTCGTGAGGTGTTCGGCTTTGTTTTATTCTAGCATAAGGGATTTGTAAACTCATATTTTCCAGGTTTTGGGAGATATCTTTTTAGGAATCTATCTAATAAGGTCTACTTGAGGGCACGTAGAGTTCAAGTGGGGGGATATTTGATAACATCAAATAGTCCTAAATATTAAGTGTTAATTTCCCCCGATAATGCTCGTTATTTAAATCATTTATATGGATTTACGCTTGTTTTCCATTGTTTTCCACTTTCAGGTAAATTACGAGCATTAGAGCTAAAGAGACGCGGAAATGGAAACATTACTAAAGATTTATCACAGTATGCTTATTTTGAAGAAGTTACGGCGTAACTCGTCTTTCATATTACGCCGTAACTATTGCATGACCCAGAAGTCCAACTTATCAAGAGGTACGGCGTAACTCTTCCCAAAGGTTACGACGTAACTCCATTAGGTCAAAAGAGGTTCCACGCCGCTGATACTTACGCCGTAACTACTGCATCACTTACGACGTAACCGAGTTTATTGAATACTACGGCGTAACCACTTATAAGGTTACGCCGTAACTAGCAGATCTAGTGCATTTACGAAGAAATAGAAGGTTACGACGTAACTCCTCTATTGGTTACGCCGTAATCTAGACCTGGCCTATAAATACCCCACGAATTCCAGAATTTCAAAGCATCCCATTCCACACACAACACTCTGAGAACGTGGGAAAAAGCTCAAGGAAGGTCTAGGGAAGCATACGGAGCTGTTTCCAAGGGAGAAGTCACACCATTACGATAAGCTTTAGCGTTTATTATTTCTTTTACTTTCAATTCATGTATTTCGTACCTTTGAATATTGAATTGATTTGCATGATTAATATGAGCGGCTAAGCACCCTTTGGTGCTAGCCTAGTTATGATTCCTTAATTGTTTTGTTTGCGTTTACCTTTACTTCCATCCAATTATTTCTAAGTGTATGCATGCATAGTTCTTTGGTAGTCACCCTTGGTTTGGTAGTTTTGAATGGCGATAGAGGCCAATTTCCTAGGAGATATGACCAACTGAGCCTAGGTCAGCGGACTGAGATGGGAAGGGTAAGATATGACCAACTGACGACCCTTTCTACTTGTGCGATTTGACCAACTGATCACCTATCGTTTGGATGAACTTAAGAATTGGGGGGTGTAGTGTCTAAGTTCATAACGGTCGGGCACTCACTATTTAGAATCTAGCATGTAGAGGTACTTAATGACTTGGCTTAGGGGACTAGGAACAACAGGACTTATGACGGTGCGCCTGATTTATCCTGTGGTGGCATCTTTGTTGATAGGTTAGGGCGAATTGACCAAATGCTGTACTCTCAAATTTGACCCCACCTGACGTAATTGGAAGTAGTTAGATGTAGACATAACTAGCTAGGAGGATTGACTAGGTTAGCACCACTATTCCTCTATTGATTTCCCTTCACACATTTATTTGCTTTTATATTCTGCATTAGTAGTTTAATTAATTAAATCCCTATCAAAACATTTATTATTCTGTGACAATTAGACTTAGTAATAATCCAACACACATAGCTCTTGGGACGACCTCGGCTTTACCATTTACTACACTACACACGACCGGGTACACTGCCCGTTAGTGCATTAGGGTAGACCATAGGTATAGCGAGACACTATAAATATTAAGACCTGGTCAGTAAAACCTGCATCAGTTGGTCTTCTCGTACTTCATGTATCAAACTTTCAACATGTTGACAATGATAGCAATCTTTGTCATGGCTAGGTAGTGGTGGTGGAAGAAATGAAATGGCTTGATGCGAAGGATCAAATGAAGCGGCTTGTGGAGCTTCAAACGATGGAGGGATTGGTGGAGGCGCATTTGAGAATGGCTTGGCCAAGAATGATGGTGGTGGTAGAGAAGTGTCAACTTCCATATGGTCGGGTGGTTGACTTTGATGATTTCTCATAATCCAAATGGGATTATATGATGGAAACAACGAAAAGGAAGCCGGAGCAAGTGTTGACTCAACACCTTGATTTTGTACCATTATTCCTCCTAATGAGGAGAATGTTGTCAGCGGAGGCGGATGAGACGGCCTAGGAGGCAGATCCTCTAAATTGTAGAGGTGTGGCGATGATAGTGGAGATGTAAAAGAAATAGCTCTAGGAACCAATGGTGATGGTTTAGTGGAGATGATATTGTTTGGCCTAGGAGGTATGGTGGTATTTGCCATAGGTAGTTTTGTGGGTACTATCCTTTTAGGAATTGGTTTGATTGGTTGAGGAAAGATCCTATCATTTTTTGGCTTGACCGGAGATGATTCGGTTGAAGAGATTTCGTGTATAACACGAGCCTTTTTCTTGGGTGGTTCTTTGGTGGATAAGTTACTACTTGGGGTTTTCCTCATGATTAGATGATTTCAAGAGGTTTGTAAGGGTTTCTAAAGTGCTGAAAGTTAGGATGAAGGTGATGACTATGGAAGTCCTAACAATGTGGTTTATAAAGCAAGAGATTTGGCAAGTGCATTTAAGCCTTAAGCCACTAAGATTCATTGGAATGTGATGATTAACATGCACAAGAGTCAACTTCAGAGTTTGTACTGATCTAGGAACTCATTTAAGATGAGATGGAGTGTTTGAGTTAGAAAGATGAGTTGAAATGATTGTTTTAGCAAGAATTGACATAAACTGTCGTCCGGATCCCACGATTCCCTCCTCAGAGGGATCCGTCTAGGCTAATCCTAGGGATCCGGCTCTCAGCAGTTATGAAAGAGTGGAAATGATGTTTCTAAGATCTAAGATCTATATCATCTTAAGTGTTTCAGTCCTCCTAAGTGTCTTAAATGAAGGGGTGCTTAAGTACTTGAAGGTAATGAGTGATGTAGCTAATGATTGTCTTTTATGGAAGGATTTGGAACTTTCATGAGTACCAATGGATGAGCAAGGATGACACTAAAGATGAGAGTGTCAATTGAAGCTAAATGATCCTAGAGATCAGGTTGTGACTTAGGATAGTGTTTTGGAAAATGTCCTAAAGGCTTTGAGATAGGAAAACTAGAATTTGATCAACTTTGATCAATTTTGAGGTAAGGATGATTTATGATCAATTTTGCCATAATAGAAAGATTTCTAAAGCCAGATGTGAGGGATCATGTGAGAATGATGAGTGATCTAGAGAGCGGAAGAGTAATGGATTAAAGTGAAAATGATAGATCTAAAAGCGTCTTAGAGTGTGATCTAGGTGAGTTATGTGTGAGTAGGAAGGATATACTTATCTTGATAAGGACTTAATTTTCCTTAAGATACTATGTTTAGCTTAGTGTGAGGTGTTCTAAGGACATGATTGAAATACAATGCTTGCAATTGCATTTTCTGTTTGCCGGATCCTACGGTTCCCTAAAAGTAGGGATCCGTCTAGCACACACTTTGGGATCCGTTCATCTGCTCAGCAGAACCTTTACTAAAGGTATGCAATGATCTTGACAATACATTATATTCCAAGGTTGGTTTAAAGAGGTTCTAATAATAAGATATCAAATGTAAGATGTTTTATTTCACGAAGGAAATAGGATTACATTGATAAAGCACGAGTACGAGAGGATTGATCCTATTTGAAATACTACTAGGTTCCTAGAGTGTTTTTGCTAGGAGGATCATTACGTGAGTGATGAGTGTTGGTGGAATCAAGAATGAAGAAAGTATTCATGAGAGATATGTTTAGTGGTTCCATCTTCTTGTTCACAAGTACGTACAACGGACTTTGAAATTGAGGATGAAAGTGCATAACGTTGTGATAGAGGCGCGTCAAGAACATTCCATAAGGGATGAGTTTATTCTTGGAGCCTTGAAGATTTACAATTCGCCTTGCGAAGAAGTAGGCGAGATTGTATGGTTGTTGTGTTAGGAAACAGTACAACATGTGAGCACAACAAGCGGGAAGGATTTCTCGATTTCCCCTAAGACTCCAAACATTTTCACGTAGGATGAGTGCAAGGGGCTTGTACTCTTCTCGGATGTCCCGTGTGAAGATAATGTTTGGATCAGAGTAATATGGTCGAGGTTTGCATATTATGCGATGTAAATCTTCCGGGGAGGGTATGTGTGAGCAATATGGACTATTTTCTTCATGAAAGTTGAAGAGAGAATCAAGAGACCAATCTTCGATGAAGGCACATTGTCCATGATTTGGAATTCGGAGGATGTGAGCAAAATACCCAAGGGTTAAAGTAAACTTTCGATTTTTGATACAAAACCAAAGAGATAGAGAGCGATCCTCGTTACGAACGAGTTCAACTTAACGAAAGAATTCCATTATGAACCATGGACATATCTTCCCGTTGATTTCAAGAAGACATTCTAGTCCTATGGCTCAGAAGGAGGTATTGATACCTTCTTCGAATTGTAGAGAGGTGTCTACAATACGTCCTTCGTGGAAGTGACGGTTTTCGAGGTTGTTGAACCCACGGACATGAATGCCAGGTGTGTTGGGTTCAAGGGAGATGTTCAGAGTGTAGACGCTAGTGAGTGAAAAATCAAACTCATATTCATGCGTCATAGTTGAACCTATAGAAATGATGGGTTAACAAAAAGTGATGTTTGTGGTCAATCTATGTTATCTAACGTTTTTATTAGATTTTTATTAACAATGGTTTTTAACAAGATAGACACTTAACTCACTTATGGTTTTAACATACTAGTGGATAATTACTTTTAGAGGAAAAGTGGTTTTTAATTTGCATGAAAAAACTGTTCTCCAGTAGGACGGATCCCACGGTTCCTTTTCAAAAGGGATCCGGCTAGTATAACTTCCGGGATCCGTAGATCTGTTATTACAGAAACATATTTTATGAAAAGTATAGGTTTTTAGATGTCATAGTTTTATACCAAGATATGTGTTTTAGCCGACATTTTCTTTTAACATGCATACATGACTTCTAATGTATCACGAAAGAAAGAAATAAAACAAAGAAAAATGATAAGCACATAATAACCTAGATAACTAGACTATTAGTAATATTTCATTTCAATACTAAGAATGATACAAAGGATTCGGTATATAACCCCAATGTAGATTAACAACGCAAAGTAAATGTCTCCGTATGTGAACTTCATTATAGGGAACACAAGTGCGATGAGCGTTAAGACGATGAGTACGAAGGCGATGTAAACCATGTTGAAGACGATCCTTCTTGGTTTCGGCTGGGATATGATGGAGAGGAAGATGAAGTTTTGAATGAGAGGGAATTTTTGAAATTGGAAGATTTAAAAAAATGAGGATTTGATAAAGTGGACGTCGAGTGGAATATTTATGGGGAATGATTATTTTTCGAAATTTGTGTTTTGTTTTATTATTGGATTAAAAGAAACAAAACATAAGTTTTATATACCACGACTTTAGACGAGAAATAAAACACGTATGTGAGAAAAAAGCTTCCTAATGAAGCTTCATGTAAAACATGTATATGCACATAAGATAATCATATAAATACCTAAATAGGCATACTTAGTTATCAAGCAAAATAAAAAAAATCATACCTCTAGCTCACTTAGGAATGTTTTTACAAATGACACAACAAATGTCACTTAGACGATTCCCGCTCCTTTGCATTTAAGATACCTTCTTAAGGAAGGTATTGTTGTTACCAAGCGATTCCTATAGCTTGGTGGGTATGAACTTTGACTAATCAATATGACAAAGAAGATTAGTGCAATTAAAAGAAAAAGTAAAAAAAATGTTGTTATCAAATCAACATCCAAACATATAGTTTTAAAAGACATGGTATTGGTTTTTATGAAAAAACCTTCTTTGTAGTTTTTAATTAACCATGGATCGTATCAAGTTTTTAAAGTACAATATACTTCAAGAAACTTGGCAACGAAGCTCTGATGCCAATTGTGGAAAACTAGAAGGGGGGGGGGGGTTGAATAGTTTTACCAATTAAAACTTCCTTTTAAACTATTTAGATCGACTTATGTCAATCTATTTGGATGTGTGTGTTGGATGTTGATAAACAAGCATATAAAGGTAAGTAATGAAAAGATAAGAGTAAGAAGCACAAAACCACAACGCGAGTATTTATAGTGGTTCGGCTACAAGGACACATTCCTTGCCCTACTCCAGTCCCCGAGTCACCTACTCGAGAGTTCGTAAACACTACACCAATCTCCTTATGGCGGAGAAGCCTTCACAACGTCGCCTACTGATGAGTGTGTAAATACTCATCATTTTTAGTCAAATCTGAACTGCAAAACGTTTAAAAATGCTAAGAAATGCATCAAAATACTGAAAATATTCCAAAATTGCATTTTATATGTTTTAGATGCAAAATGTTTAAAAACAGATGAAAAATGAGCAAAGTTTGCATAATTGGCAGTTTTAGTCCCCCAAGTTTCTAAAATTGTCAAAAATAGTCCCTGAGTCCTAATTTCAAAAGAAAAATCACCAAAGGTCCTTTTTAAATCATAAATTGTCAAAATTAGTCCTTTGGTGAAAAATATAAAAAGTTTGAGAAAATTACAAGATTGGTCCTCCAAGTTTCAAAATTGGCAAAAATGGCCCCTGGAAAATTGGAAAATGTCAAGTTTGGTCCTTGCATTATTGAAACTTGTCACTTTTAGTCCTTGGAAGAACTTGGCAGAATTGGCAGAAATGGTCCTTGCAATTTTCAGAATTTACACTAGGTCCCTATGTTATTAAACCCTTCACACCTTTTTTTTGGACCTGCCATTATACTTTGGACCCCAGCCAATAGCCTTTGGACCCCCCCCCTTCATTTGACCCCCTTGCTTATTAATACTCTGGTCAAACCACAAGTCAAAAACAAAAACCCGCCAAATCACCTTTTTCCCAACTGCTTTACTGCAAAACCCTGCTAACACACAATCCCCCCTCCTCCAGCTCATTTTTCCACTCCCCTTATCACTCCAAACAAAAGAATCCAAGATACATTTAATTCTTCCCTCTCCTAACACTCAATCTCAACCCACTGGCTTAATAAGTTTTTCCCGCCAAAAAGGCAATCAAGGGCCAAAAATCACTTAACTCATCCAATGGCCTCAAAAGAATGTGGGATAAGCTCAGAATGAGGAGAGAAGCAGAATGGGGTATAAAAAGAAGCAATGAGAAGCAAGAATAGAAAGTAGTTAATTTTTAATTTTCAATGTATGTCGTTTTCATAGAAATGTCTTAGTTTAAATCTTAACATGTAATTTTTCAGTTTCTATGTATTGATTTTAAGTTAATTCAGTGTTTTTAATCAAGTCTAAGTCTTAATTTGAAGTTTCATTTGAGTTTCATAAATTCATGTTCACTGTTGGAAAATGCATTTTCAAATTCTTATATTCAAATCTGTAATGGCTTATGTTTAAATTCCAATAAGCTTGTTTAAGTTATTTAAAGCTCTTGGCAAGATTAAAACTCAAGTTTAAATACATTTTGCTTGTGGTCAACAAAAGTCAACAGTGCAAGAGGTTTTGGTTCATCCAGATTTGGAAAAGGAATGGGTGGTGCAGAGCAGTTATTTGGGTTTAAATAGATTAGTTTAGAACAGGTTTGGGTTTGGTATTGGCCTGCTACACAAGCTGGACCTATGTGAGTTGTATTTCAAGTTCCATTTTTCCATCTAATTTGCATATTTTGCTTATATGTGTATCTGTGGTCACAATTGGTTTTTATGTGTTTAATTAGTTGTAACTAGGTAATTTAAACTCAGTTTGGTCATTGGTACAAGCTGGATCAGTAGCTAGCCTAGTGTTATTTGCTTATCAGTGTTTAACAGGTGTGTTTGGTTAGGCTGCTTAATCTGTATTAGAGGTCTGGTCAGTGGAAGAATATTGTTGTTTTATGTTTGTGTAGTCCTATTTGACTCATTTAAGTCAGTTTCTTGTGCCTGCATTTGCTCCAAAGTCAAAATCACTTTGCATCTGTCTTAAATAGCTTTACTGTTGGGATTTTGCAAGATCCAAGTCTTATTTTGTGTTTAAATATCATAGTTAAAGATTGCAGTAGTCTTATTTCATGTATTAACATCATAATCTGTCCACCATTTTGAATCAAAACTCATTTAAGTCAACTTTTCCATTTTTATGTCAAAAGTCAACTTGCAAAAGTCAGTTTTTAGCCAACTAGGGAGATTTTTCCTGGATTCATTTCTGAGCCTCATCATGTGAAACTTGGCATTTTAAAAACTTCAGTTGGTCCCCTTTCTTATTGTCATTTTTGTTGAATTTTATCAAATTTTTAGAAGTCTCAAAAAGGCTTGTGATTATGAGCTTATATGCCCTGTGCAGGGCACTGATCTGCACAGGTTTTGTGCAGATCTTGCAGCCCTTGCACAGAGCTCAATAGAGCTCACTTAGGTTTGATTTTTGGTTTACATGTTCTTAGCCATGTCCTTTTGAGGTTCCCACTTTGGTTTTCCATTTTCTAGCTTATTCAAGTGCTCATTTTTAAGCTGCAAGTAGACCCCCTTTAACTGTTTTTAGCCTTAAGCTCATATCATCCAAATCTTTGTAGATTGCAAATCAGTGGTTTAGGCTTGTTGAGACTTGTTGCATTTTGGCTCTTTTAGCTTATCCAAGCTTCTGTTTCAGTTTGGTGGCCCTTGGTGCTCACTAGCTTATTTCAAGTGCTTATTTCTTAGCACTTTGCACATCAGTTTCATATTCCTCCACATAACCCCTGCTTTTTATATTTTTCCTAGATTCCTTGTATTATTTTAAGCTTAACTTGAAATTTTCAGATTTTTCCTAGCTTGTTTGCTATTTTTCTTGATTTAAATTAGTTTTTAAGCATTTTTAAATAGCATTTAATACAATTAATTAAGAAAAGGTTCAAAAAATTAATTTTTCATTTTTATTAAGTTTAGATAAATATAAAAAGTCAAAAAAATATTTTTCTAGATTTTTCTTAGTTAAATTTGTATTTTTAAATAATTTAAGTAGTTTTAAATAGTTTTTAATTCCTAGAAAATACAAAAATATTCAGAAAAATACAAAAATAGTTTTGAAAATTCTCTTTTGATATTTTAGATTTTTCCAAGTCATAATTTTATTTTTCTAGTTTTATTTCCCATTTTCTTGTATTTTAGGTTATTATTAAATAGTTAAAAATAGTTTTTAATTAATAATAATTAGATAAATAGTTATAAAAATAATTTTCTTTTTCTAAAAATTTTCTTTTATCATTAGGTTTGTAAAAACATCATTTTCATATTTTTAGGGTTAATATTGATTTAGTTTCACATTTTTATTTGTACGTCGCGTAGTTTTTAATTTCAGTTTTGTAAAAACATAAAAACAAAAACATCATTTTGAAAATAGTGATAGCGTTTATTTAATATTTTTTATCTTTTTAATTTCCTTTAATTTGCATTTAAGCCGTTGTAATTTGTTGGCTTTTCCTTAGTTATAATCATAATTCAAATCCCTCTTTTTCGTTCAAATCTCTCGACACTATACGTGTGGTGATCCATTGCATAGCTCGCTGGGACATAACGACCGGGGAAACACTATACTCCCCAGATCTTCATTGAGTTCGTGTCTTAACCGTTTTAAGTTTCTTACGGTCGGCCATTCACAAGTGGCCGGCTTGAGTGAAAAAAACTTGACGGTTTGGCACGGATCAAATTTTTGGCGCCGCTGCCGGGGATTGAACCCGGGTCACCCGCGTGACAGGCGGGAATTTTAGATTTTTCCAAGTCATAATTTTATTTTTCTAGTTTTATTTCCTATTTTCTTGTATTTTAGGTTATTATTAAATAGTTAAAAATAGTTTTTAATTAATAATAATTAGATAAATAGTTATAAAAATAATTTTCTTTTCCTAAAAATTTTCTTTTATCATTAGGTTTGTAAAAACATCATTTTCATATTTTTAGGGTTAATATTGATTTAGTTTCACATTTTTATTTGTACGTCGCGTAGTTTTTAATTTCAGTTTTGTAAAAACATAAAAACAAAAACATCATTTTGAAAATAGTGATAGCGTTTATTTAATATTTTTTATCTTTTTAATTTCCTTTAATTTGCATTTAAGCCGTTGTAATTTGTTGGCTTTTCCTTAGTTATAATCATAATTCAAATCCCTCTTTTTCGTTCAAATCTCTCGATCACTATACGTGTGGTGATCCATTGCATAGCTCGCTGGGACATAACGACCCGGGGAAACACTATACTCCCCAGATCTTCATTGAGTTCGTGTCTTAACCGTTTTAAGTTTCTTACGGTCGGCCATTCACAAGTGGCCGGCTTGAGTGAGAAAAACTTGACGGTTTGGCACGGATCAAATTTTTGGCGCCGCTGCCGGGGAGCTGTGCTGATTATCTTACGTCTAGCAGATTAGTGATTTGGATATTCACTCTTTGTTCATACCATCCATCTGTATATGTTTATATTTTCTTATAAAAATACAAAAATACTCTTCTCATTCCTCTTATCCGTATGATTCTATTTCTCTTACCCCCTCGTACCGTTTGATTATACTCTTCTTTAACCTCAAAACCGTTTAATTCTATTTTTTAACCCTCTACATGTTTAATTCTCATGGCGACGTTCGATTATCCTCGTTGTTTCCACTGCAAAAGCCGTATGGAAGAGGATCAGCTCTGTTGTCAGAATCCGGATTGTTTATGCAAGCGATGTGGAAGGATGGGTGCAAGCAAATATTGTTATTGGTGCGAATTATCTGATAACTCTCTCGATGATTCTCCAAGTTTTTCCGACCATCCTCCACAACCCGATGAACCCGTTCAAGAACCGGAGACCATAACGGAAGTGGTGGAAATTGCTAGCTCTCAGAGCACACCACTTGTCCCACCTCCTGATTTTTCAAAATGTTCTTCGAGACTTGATAGTCATTCGGATCACCATGTTGGTTTTGTTGATTCTTTGAATGAACCGATTCTTTCTCATTACTCTCAAATGCAATCGTATATTCCTTGTGTCGGTTGTGGTGAGCCTCTCTTTGGTTCACCCTGTCGTTGGTGTACGTGTGTACAATGTGGTAATGATATTCATAACGGGAGTTGTTTGTTTTGTGGTTCGAGGAATTCATTTGATTATGATCCTAATCCGAACTCATTTAACGACCCCTCAATTTTTTCCAATTACCCACCACAGCCCGACTTATCTTCATATAATCAACACTTCTGCTGTGAATTTTGTGGAGGTCCTCACCAAGGATTTGAGTGTCAATCCGGAAACACGTTTGTCTATGAACAGTTTTCCAGTGATGCTCAGAACTTTGGTTATGACCAAAATCCATATGATTCACCAGTCCAGACTCAACAGTTTTACTGTTGTGAGTACTGGAGGTCCCCACTTCAGCTCTGATTGTCAAATAGGGAACCCAGTTCCTTGTAACAATCATGACTCTCACATGTTTGATAATTTCCAACCTCCACAGCACCATACGGTTCAAGTTTCACCTGAGCCGTTGTCTCAAGAAACCTCCCAAGATTTTGAAACCACAATGAAAACACTTGATAATATGATTAGTAACTTTAAGAATCAAGTGAGTGGTGAAAAGACCATAGGAGAATTGCTGGCCGAAGAACGAGAAGAACGAGAGGCTCGCAAATCTAGGGAAGAATTATTAGTCCTAGAGCAAGCAGCTCTAAGGCGTTCCCAAATTCTCAAGGCAGCTCTATATGACGATGACGAGGAGAGTTTTTATCCTTATAAAGATAATATTTCTCAACTCCCTCAGTCAGTTGATATCCCAGCAGTTGAGATCCCATCTCAAACAACTGCTATCACACCCGAGGCTCCCACTCACTCTCTGAACATGGGGGACGAGCATCTCGACACTGTTCCTGAAAAGGAATCGGACGAATTCATAAAGTCTAGTGTTGAGAACCTTGTCCCAATCCCAAGAGAGTCACAGGGAATTCTCGAGCATTTGTGTGATATCCCTACCCCTCTTGTCTTCCCAACAGATCATGTTGAGATGTTCTCCGATTCTGATGATGATGATTCGTTATCTTGTGGAGACATCGCTTATGTGGAAGATTTACCTTCTGAGCTTGTTAGCTTAGAAGAAGAGAATGATGAAGTTACTGACACTGAAATCAAAGATGAAGCTCGTCGTCTTACATTATTGAATGTCAGTCTTCTCATTTCTAAAATCGAGGCTTTCAAAGAGAAACCAATTTCATCTCCTATCCCCATTAAGGGTAGTGACATTCTTTCCGATGATTCTAATCCGGAAATGAAAGCCTTCTGTTTTGATAATATGGGAGAGAAGATTAGTGGCAGTACCACTTTTCATTCTCATAATTCTCTCCCCGATTATGAATCATTTACATTGGAGGAGTTCACTAGTGAACCCACTCATACCAATTCTGAATATGATTCATTCACCTTCATGGAGTTCTCAGATGAACTCACTCATATCATATCTCCACCGGAGTATGATAATTTCTACTTTGATCTAGACACACCCATAATATGTCTTGATCAAGCGAGCTTAACTGATGAGATTCATGAAACTATGAATTCTCCTATTGAGGATGCAGAGTTAGTCATGATTTCTATCATGATTTTCTTTCTTTTCTTCATATATTCTGTCACTTCTCCTGTTCTTCACTCCTTCGGGAATGAAGACACTATCTTTGACCCCGGCATTTTCATTTATCATTTTTGAGCCGGTTCTATGTATATCTCATCGGTGTGGAACTTTCACGTGCTTCAAATGTTTGTCCAAACATCTTGAATGAAAGTCCGATGGAGATTGTTTCTTCCACTTTGCTTCCCCATGAACCAATTAATTCGGGGTCGAGTCAAGCTAGCGACTCGGTAATCAAAAACAGTAGCTAAACATGGGTTTTCACCCATATGTTCCACCCTAGTGTGGGGGAGTTACCCCACATATTATATATATATATATATATAAGTTTCCAAAAAAAAAAAAAAAAAAAAAAAAAAAAAAAAAAAAAAATCTTTCTAAATAATGGCCGTAGTATTTCCCTTTTACGTTCTCAGTTTCGGCATAACCGCCGGTACTTTGAATATTGAGGGCAATATTCATTTCTAGTGTGGGGGGGAATTCTCACGAATTTTATCATGTAATTATATCGCCTAATTCCCCCGTTTTTGGCCAAAATTTTTTTTGGAGTAAGTGTTTTTGCACTTACTCAATTGGTTATCAGTCCGCCTTGTCTAATAAACTAAAGGATTGGCTAATCCAAGAGCAAACGGCTCTTGGTAAAGATATCTCAAATCCGTTGACGGCTTACAATTTGCCCAAAATTGTATGGTATTCAACTCACCATATCCTAAAAAGTGAAGAGTTGGCTAGCCCGCAAGTTTATGGCTTGTGGTAAAGGCAGTGGAAAAACCATAATTGGTAATCAGCTCACCAAAGATAATATTGATAATTTATCTAAGAGTTGGCTAGTCCAGAGCAAACGGCTTCTGGTAAAGACAAAATCAAATCCGTTGAAAAGCTGGTGGTTTGCTCAAAATCACATGGTTATCGGTGTACCATGGTTCTTACTTGAACTGAAACATTTGGCTACTCCAGAAGTAATGGCTTTTGGTAAAGAGATTCAAATCCATTAAGTTTTTCTCAAAAGATTGCTAGGGACTAGCAATAGTTTAGTGTGGGGGATTAATGAGTGTGTAAATACTCATCATTTTTAGTCAAATCTGAACTGCAAAACGTTTAAAAATGCTCAGAAATGCATCAAAATACTAAAAATATTCCAAAATTGCATTTTATATGTTTTAGATGCAAAATGTTTAAAAACAGATGAAAAATGAGCAAAGTTTGCATAATTGGCAGTTTCAGTCCCCCAAGTTTCTAAAATTGTCAAAAATAGTCCCTGAGTCCTAATTTCAAAAGAAAAATCACCAAAGGTCCTTTTTAAATCATAACTTGTCAAAATTAGTCCTTTGGTGAAAAATATAAAAAGTTTGAGAAAATTACAAGATTGGTCCTCCAAGTTTCAAAATTGGCAAAAATGGCCCCTGGAAAATTGGAAAATGTCAAGTTTGGTCCTTGCATTATTGAAACTTGTCACTTTTAGTCCTTGGAAGAACTTGGCAGAATTGGCAGAAATGGTCCTTGCAATTTTCAGAATTTACACTAGGTCCCTATGTTATTAAACCCTTCACACCTTTTTTTTGGACCTGCCATTATACATTGGACCCCAGCCAATAGCCTTTGGACCCCCCCCTTCATTTGACCCCCTTGCTTATTAATACTCTGGTCAAACCACAAGTCAAAAACAAAAACCCGCCAAATCACCTTTTTCCCAACTGCTTTACTGCAAAACCCTGCTAACACACAATCCCCCCTCCTCCAGCTCATTTTTCCACTCCCCTTATCACTCCAAACAAAAGAATCCAAGATACATTTAATTCTTCCCTCTCCTAACACTCAATCTCAACCCACTGGCTTAATAAGTTTTTCCCGCCAAAAAGGCAATCAAGGGCCAAAAATCACTTAACTCATCCAATGGCCTCAAAAGAATGTGGGATAAGCTCAGAATGAGGAGAGAAGCAGAATGGGGTATAAAAAGAAGCAATGAGAAGCAAGAATAGAAAGTAGTTAATTTTTAATTTTCAATGTATGTCGTTTTCATAGAAATGTCTTAGTTTAAATCTTAACATGTAATTTTTCAGTTTCTATGTATTGATTTTAAGTTAATTCAGTGTTTTTAATCAAGTCTAAGTCTTAATTTGAAGTTTCATTTGAGTTTCATAAATTCATGTTCACTGTTGGAAAATGCATTTTCAAATTCTTATATTCAAATCTGTAATGGCTTATGTTTAAATTCCAATAAGCTTGTTTAAGTTATTTAAAGCTCTTGGCAAGATTAAAACTCAAGTTTAAATACATTTTGCTTGTGGTCAACAAAAGTCAACAGTGCAAGAGGTTTTGGTTCATCCAGATTTGGAAAAGGAATGGGTGGTGCAGAGCAGTTATTTGGGTTTAAATAGATTAGTTTAGAACAGGTTTGGGTTTGGTATTGGCCTGCTACACAAGCTGGACCTATGTGAGTTGTATTTCAAGTTCCATTTTTCCATCTAATTTGCATATTTTGCTTATATGTGTATACGTGGTCACAATTGGTTTTTATGTGTTTAATTAGTTGTAACTAGGTAATTTAAACTCAGTTTGGTCATTGGTACAAGCTGGATCAGTAGCTAGCCTAGTGTTATTTGCTTATCAGTGTTTAACAGGTGTGTTTGGTTAGGCTGCTTAATCTATATTAGAGGTCTGATCAGTGGAAGAATATTGTTGTTTTATGTTTGTGTAGTCCTATTTGACTCATTTAAGTCAGTTTCTTGTGCCTGCATTTGCTCCAAAGTCAAAATCACTTTGCATCTGTCTTAAATAGCTTTACTGTTGGGATTTTGCAAGATCCAAGTCTTATTTTGTGTTTAAATATCATAGATAAAGATTGCAGTAGTCTTATTTCATATATTAACATCATAATCTGTCCACCATTTTGAATCAAAACTCATTTAAGTCAACTTTTCCATTTTTATGTCAAAAGTCAACTTGCAAAAGTCAGTTTTTAGCCAACTAGGGAGATTTTTCCTGGATTCATTTCTGAGCCTCATCATGTGAAACTTGGCATTTTAAAAACTTCAGTTGGTCCCCTTTCTTATTGTCCTTTTTGTTGAATTTTATCAAATTTTTAGAAGTCTCAAAAAGGCTTGTGATTATGAGCTTATATGCCCTGTGCAGGGCACTGATCTGCACAGGTTTTGTGCAGATCTTGCAGCCCTTGCACAGAGCTCAATAGAGCTCACTTAGGTTTGATTTTTGGTTTACATGTTCTTAGCCAGGTCCTTTTGAGGTTCCCACTTTGGTTTTCCATTTTCTAGCTTATTCAAGTGCTCATTTTTAAGCTGCAAGTAGACCCCCTTTAACTGTTTTTAGCCTTAAGCTCATATCATCCAAATCTTTGTAGATTGCAAATCAGTGGTTTAGGCTTGTTGAGACTTGTTGCATTTTGGCTCTTTTAGCTTATCCAAGCTTCTGTTTCAGTTTGGTGGCCCTTGGTGCTCACTAGCTTATTTCAAGTGCTTATTTCTTAGCACTTTGCACATCAGTTTCATATTCCTCCACATAACCCCTGTTTTTTATATTTTTCCTAGATTCCTTGTATTATTTTAAGCTTAACTTGAAATTTTCAGATTTTTCCTAGCTTGTTTGCTATTTTTCTTGATTTAAATTAGTTTTTAAGCATTTTTAAATAGCATTTAATACAATTAATTAAGAAAAGGTTCCAAAAATTAATTTTTCATTTTTCTTAAGCTTAGATAAATATAAAAAGTCAAAAAAATATTTTTCTAGATTTTTCTTAGTTAAAATTGTATTTTTAAATAATTTAAGTAGTTTTAAATAGTTTTTAATTCCTAGAAAATACAAAAATATTCAGAAAAATACAAAAATAGTTTTGAAAATTCTCTTTTGATATTTTAGATTTTTCCAAGTCATAATTTCTTTTTTCTAGTTTTTATTTCCTATTTTCTTGTATTTTAGGTTATTATTAAATAGTTAAAAATAGTTTTTAATTAATAATAATTAGATAAATAGTTATAAAAATAATTTTCTTTTTCTAAAAATTTTCTTTTATCATTAGGTTTGTAAAAACATCATTTTCATATTTTTAGGGTTAATATTGATTTAGTTTCACGTTTTTATTTATACGTCGCGTAGTTTTTAATTCCAGTTTTATAAAAATATAAAAACAAAAACATCATTTTAATTATAGTGATAGCATTTATTTAATAGATTTTATCTTTTTAATTTATTTTAATTTGCATTTAAGCCATTGTAATTTGTCGGCTTTTCCTTAGTTATAATCATAATCACAATTCCCTTTTTCGTTCAAATTTCTCGATCACTATTCGTTGATTGATCCATTGCATAGCTCGCTGGGACATAACGATCCGGGGAGACCCTATACTCCTCTGATCCTCATTGATTTCGTGCTTAAGCAGTTTTAAGCTGGTTACGGTCCGCCATTCACAAGTGGCGGGCTTGTGTGATTTAGCTTGACGGTTTTGCGCAGATCAAACGCTATCACTATTTTCAAAATGATGTTTTTGTTTTTATGTTTTTACAAAACTGAAATTAAAAACTACGCGACGTACAAATAAAAATGTGAAACTAAATCAATATTAACCCTAAAAATATGAAAATGATGTTTTTACAAACCTAATGATAAAATAAAATTATTAGAAAAAGGAAATTATTTTTAAAACTAATTATCTAATTAAAAACTATTTTTAACTATTAAATAATTACCTAAAATACAAGAAAATAGGAAATTAAGCTAGAAAAATAAAATTAAGACTTGGAAAAATCTAAAATATCAAAATAGAATTTTCAAAACTATTTTTGTATTTTTCTGATTATTTTTCTATTTTTTATGAATTTTAAACTATTAAAAACTAATTAAATTACTAAAAATTACCAAATAAACTATGAAAAATCTGGAAAATTACTTTTTTTACTTTTTATATTTATCTAAACCTAATAAAATTGAAAAATTATTTTTATGACCCTTTTCTGAATTTTTTGTATTAAATGCTATTTAAAAAGTGCTAAAAACTAATAAAAATCAAGAAAAATAGTAAAACAGCTAAGAAAAATCTGAAAATTTCAAGGAAACTCTAAAATAATATTAAGAAGCTAGGAAAATTGGAAAAACAGTAGGTTATGTAGAGAAAAATGCAACTGCTGTGAACTGAGCTTATAAATAAGCTCTTTAATAAGCCAAGTGAACCAAATAAGCAACCCACTGATTACAGAAGCTATGAAATACTAAAATGACCAAAATGAAACAGAAATCAACAAGCTATAACTACTGAATAGCACAATATCACAGATTTGATGTTTTTGATTAAAGTACTAAAACAGTTTTGGGTGCTAACTTGCAGTCAACAAATAAGCACTCAAACAAGCTACAAACTAAAAACTAATTATTAAGTCCTAAACTAGACCTAGGCAGCTGCTCATAACCAAGAGACCAGATGTTATCAAGCTATAATGAATCCTGTGCAAGCTTGCACAAGACCTGAGAAAACACTGATTTGATGCACAGGGCACCAGGTCCTAACTTTGAGCTTATGCTCAAGCTTATCCAGAGAGCTTAAGATAAAAACAGATATTAGGTCTTAGAGACCACCTAGTAGACTACTTGGAGACCAAAAATCAGAACCTAAAGAGCTTTAATAAAACCTGTGTGACTGCTGCAAGTTCTGCACAAATCCAAATTTTGACAAGTTTTGACTTTTTGAACAGATTGACAGTTTGACTTTGATGAAGTTTGATCCAATTTTTATGACTGATCTAGGTGTATATTGATGAAAGGAAGTTAACAAAAGCTTTGTTTATGACTTTTTAACACAAAATAAGTGATTTGCTCTTTAAAAATCCAACAGTGAACCTGTTGGATGCAATTGGTATAGATTTTGACTTTCTTGGATTTCAGGCACACAAGTAAGACAGATATGAGCCTATAATGACTAAACAAACTTGAACAAACAAAAGTTATACACTGAACAAGTCCTGAACACAATTAAATCAGCAATTCCAAACACCTCTTAATGCCACTGTTTTGAAAATTAAATGAGATAACAACTGAACCAACTATGATTTATGATCAAACTAAGTCTATAAGTCCTAAATACAACTTTTTAAACAGATTTGCACCAGTTTTAACTACAATGGAAGATTATACCAAGAAACTTGAAATTTCACTTACAAGGGTCCTTTAGCCACTATGGCTTGCACCATCAACCAATGAACCACTAACCTATCCAAACCCCTATTCTAGCTCAATATCAACCCAACTCCATAGCTGCTTCACCCATTGACCCAATCAATGCCAATTATGCCCCTGTTTGACTTTCTTTGACCAATATCCAACTATGCTTAAAACTTGAATGTGAGCTTGTAAAAAGCTATGCTAAGCTTATTTAAGCTCAATGGAACTGAGAAACAAGTGATATGAAGCTTTTGAGTGTGATTTGGAAATGGAAAATTTCAACAGTGGACAGTTAAAATCAAATGTAAACATAAAATGAAATTGGTGCTTGAATTAAGTCTCAATACACTTTAACACTTTAACTTGATACAATTTAACAAGAAATTACAAGTCTTACTCTAATTTGAAAGTTTTAACATAAAAACGACATAAGTAAAAAAGTAAAAACTAGTAGACTCTTTTCTTGCTTCCAAATGCTCCTCTTTTATAATCCAATCTCTTTGCCTCTCTCCTCTGAATCTTTCCCATCAATCTAAGCCATTGGATGGCTTTGAAATGATCTCAACCATTCAAATCAGATTTTGGCGCCATTTTTTCTTTTAACACTTGGGACAGGACTGAGATGGTGGGAGGGGGTACATTTAATGCTTTTGGAGTTTGGTGGAGGTGAGATTGTGAGCTGGGGTGGTTGCAATGGTGGGCAGACAGGGGGAGGGAAATGGGGGAAAGAGATGGCGGGGTGGATTGTTTGACTGGTCTTTGACTAGTGTTGACTGGTTTGACCAGTTATTAGAAAGGGGGGTTCAAAATGGATTATGACAGGGGGTCCAGAATGTATTGACCAGGCCAAATGGGTATAAGGGTTTAAATGACAAGGGACCAAGTTGCATTTTCTGAAAATAGAGGGACCAGAACTGCCAATTCTGCCAAGTTGCTTCAAGGGACCATAATTGACAATCTCAATAAGTACAAGGACCAAACTTGCCAATTTGCCATTTTCCAGGGGCCATTTTTGCCAAATTTTAAACTTGAAGGACCAATTTTGTAAATTTCTCAAACTTTGTATATTTTTCACCAAAGGACTTATTTTGACAACTTTTGATTTTAAAAGGACCTTTGGTGACTTTTCTTTTGAAATTATGGCTCAGGGACTATTTTTGACAATTTATGAAACTTGGGGGACTAAAACTGCCAATTTTGCAAACTTGATACGTTTTTCATCTGATTTTGATAATTTTGCATTTGAAACACATAAAACACTGATTTGTGATATTTTGATCATTTTGATGTGTTTCTGAGTGTTTTCAGATGATTTTGCAGTTTATTTTGTACAAAACTGATGAGTATTTAGACACTCATCAATCCCCCACACTGAGATATTGCTAGTCCCTAGCAATGATTTGAGAAAACATAATGGATTTTAATCTCTTTACCAAAAGCCATTACTTCTGGAGTAGCCAAATGTTTTAGTTCAAGTAAGAACCATGGTACACCGATAACCATGTGATTTTGAGCAAACCACCAGCTTTCAACGGATTTGATTTGTCTTTACCAGAAGCCGTACCCTTCTGGACTAGCCAACTCTTAGATAAATTATCAACATTATCTTTGGTGAGCTGATTACCAATTATGGTTTTTCCACTGCCTTTACCACAAGCCATAACCTTGCGGGCTAGCCAACTCTTCACTTTTTAGGATATGGTGAGTTGAGAACCATACAATTTTGGGCAAATTGCAAGCCATATAAACGGATTTGAGAAATCTTTACCAAGAGCCGTTTGCTCCTGGATTAGCCAATCCTTTTGTCTTACAGACATGGCGGACTGATAACCAAATGAGAAAGTGTAGAACACTTACTCCAAAAAAAAATTTTTGGCCAAAAACGGGGGGATTGGGCGGTATAATACATATAACAAAATTCGTGAGAATCGCCCCCACACTTAGAAATGAATATTGCCCTCAATATTCAAAGTACCGGCGGTTATGCCGAAACAAAGAACGTAAAGGGAAATACTACGGCCATTATTTAGAAAGAAGATTTTTTTTTTTTTTTTTTTTTTTTTTTTTTTTTTTTTTTTTTTTTTTTTTTTTAAGACTTATATACACAACATGTGGGGTAACTCCCCCACACTAGGATGGAACACACGGGTGAAAACCCATGTTCAGCTACTGTTTTTGATTACCGAGTCGCTAGCTTGACTCAACCCCGTATTCATTTGTTCATGGGGAAAGTAACGTGGAAAACCAATCTCGATCGGACTTTCGTTCACAATGTTAATGAACATATGAACATCAGAAAGTTCCACACCGACGAGATATAACCGCGGTATTGTTAATAGTAGAAACTATAAAGGATGATACCGGGGTCAAAAATGGTGTCCTCATTCCCGAAAGAGAAAAGGGAAAGAGCAACCACACCATCCGTGAAGAATGGAATAAAGATGTACATGAGAATGCATGTCCATTCCTCAGAAGAGAGAAGCAAATCACCAGTTTTGACATCTTTAAGCTTAAACTTGAAGCTTAGATGGTGATTGTCAAGAAGATGTCCGGGAGGGAGGGTGGGAAATGGTTCTTCAATCAACAAACTTTCCAGAAAAAGGATGTCTCCCTCCGGGTCAAGGTAAGTGTTATCAATTCCCGTTGGAATTGACTCATCACTAAGAAACGCATCGACTTCATTCCAAAAGTTGTCATCTTCCTCATCAGAAGTGAGAGAAGGAATGGAAGAGTCGGGAATAAGACTAGAAGATGATGGATCATTTTTGAGCAATTCATCAATGGGAAGAATGTCTCCCATTGGATCACAAACATCATCATCCAACTCGGATGAAACTGAAGAGAATTTGGTTTCATCCACAGACTTAACAAACTCGATGCGACAAACTGATGCCGGAGGTGGGACAAGTGGTGTGCTCTTAGAGCTAGCAGTTTCCACCACTTCCGATGAAGTCTCCGATTCTAGATCATCGTCATCATCAAGAACACTCTTGACTTCCCTGGTACAGCTTTCAAACCATTTGTTTGAACCAGGGGTAATTTTCAAAGCTTTGAGCTCAGCACGTTTTTGAAAACTCCTCTTAACCGTGAAGTTTGAGAGTGTTGCATTGAATCTTTCAGATCTTTGATCAATTGTGGCAACACTCTGTTTGTACAGAGGTTTGGAGTTCTGGTTGATATTCAATGTGAGCTCTTCGTTGTCAACCCGTATGGTCAACTCTTCAGCAAACACATCAATCAGAGCACGACTCGTTCTTAAGAAAGCTCTCCCTAAGATGAGGGGAACTCTAGGATCTGCATCGAAGTCTACTACAACAAAGTCAGCATGAAAGTGAAACTTTCCCACTTTCATCACGACATCCTCGGCTATCCCAAGTGGACGAGTTACGGTACGATCCGCTAGCTCGAGTGTCATACGAGTGGATGAAAGTTCAGGAAGAGACAGTTTCTTCCATACTGAGAGTGGCATGAGGTTAATGCTAGCGCCAAGATCGGCCAAGGCGGAGCATTGAAACATCCCCAAGAAATCACACGGGATTAAAAACCTGCCAGGGTCTTCAAGCTTTTCGGGAAGCTTATTAAGAATGGCCGCTGAGCATTGTTCATTGAGAGGAGTTTTAGCCATCTCTGATAGCTTATCTTTGTTGGTGAGTAAGCCTTTAAGCGTGGATGCAAATTTAGGCATTAGAACGAGAGCATCAACGAAGCTTAAATCAAAGTGAAGCTCATTGAAGATTTGGAAAAATTTTTCCATTTGCTCTTTGTTTTTGTCTTTGAGCTTCTCATCATTCATTCTTGATGGGTAGGGAAGCTGACTAGACTTTTGAGCCGGGATGGAAGTGTTTTCTGGCTCAGGATTTTTCCTCGGAACATCGGGTTCCGGACTTAAGGCTTGGACTACCGAAGGTGGGACGTGTGCGGTACTTCGTGGGCTTGAATAATGCACCTTGTCCATTGTCTCCTTGGTAACTTGACTAAATGCCACAGGAGGAGGGGGCATAGGAGTCGTAGGTCCATTGTGCGTCTTACAACTACGAGTGGTGACGGCTTTCAACTCGGCATTAGGATTGGGAATAGTATTGCTTGGGAGTCCTCCAGAAGATGGTGAAGCTTTGTTCATATTCATGTTCATGAAACTGCTCATCATATTCTTTAACTCATTTGTCTGCCGAGACATTGTGGTATCAATTTCCCTTTTAAGCTCAACTCTCATGTTATTGATCTGAGTTTGCATTGAACGCATGTTTGACTCAGTCATTTTCATGAAGTCATTTGGCATGGGAGCTTGAGGAGGTTGTTGATAACTTTGATGATTAGGAGCTTGATATGGTTGAGGTTGGTTGAAATTGTTCCGGTTTTGATTGAAATTTTGTCCTTGATTCGGAACAAAGCGATTTTGATTGCCATGGTTTTGATTGCCATGGTTTTGCACAGGAGGAAAACCAGGTGGTGTCATACCGCTAGGTGTACGGTAGTGAGGATCAGCCTGTGGTCGGTATTGATTGTGGTTTACCGAAGCTACGGGAGCTTGGTAAAAGGAAGCATCGGTTGCTTGACAATCATAATACGCATGTGGACCACTACAAGTTTCACACACCTTGTTTACGGCTTTGATTAGTTCCGGCTTATGAATTTCGCTTTTGATTTCCTTTACCTCTTTTATCATACAATGGATGATGTCTGTTAGAGCGGCTAACGGAGCGGCTAACTCGGAAGAGTTACCGGATGAAGAAGCAGGAGTGTTCGGAACATTGACTTTGTTGCGAGAAATAGGAACTTTTGATTTTTGCTCGCAAATCTCAATCACATCTTTAGGTTTACGATTCAAGATATTGCCGCCTGCGGCTGCATTCAAGGAATCTTGATCATTACCGTTCAACCCATTGTAAAAGATATTTACTTGTTGAAGCTCCGTGAATTCATGATGGGGGCATTTCCTGAGGAGATCTTTGAATCTCTCCCATGCCTCTCCAAAGTTTTCATCGAAATTTTGACGAAATCCAGAAATTTCATTTTTAAGATTAGTGGTCTTTGATGGAGGAAAGAAGTAATTCACAAACTTTTGAACAAGATCCTCCCAAGTTTCGATAGATCGAGGGGGTTCTTTTTCCAGCCAAATCCGGGCTGTCCCCTCAAGAGAGAATGGAAAAGGCATCAACTTGATGACTTTTTGTGGCACATCCTTGAAATTGATAGTTGAAGTCAACTTGTTAAACCAACGGATGTGTGCATACGGGTCTTCTCGATCAGACCCGCGGAATTGATTCGTAGACACAAGTTGGATTAAATGTGTCTTCAATTCAAAGTGATCAGAATTGATTACCGGTAAAACGATGGCATCCCCATAACCCTCGGTGGGTGCTTGGAGCATTTCCGCCATAGTACGTTCGTCTGCCATGGTGTTGCTTGAAATAGTACGAATCTCGGGTTCGACTATTTGGGCAGCACGTCTACGAGAACGTCTTCTAGGAACTTCTGCTAGATCACGCAAAGGACTCAATGATCTAGAAGAACGAGTGCGCATGCACTAGAGATAACTCTAAGGGATCTCAGAGTTAAGAAGAGAAATGGGAATTATGAAATTCTTTCAGATGAGAATGAGAATTATGAAGACGTTTTATAAAAACTGGGGTGAGAAGAATCTTTATGGGTTTTCTGGTTCTGAAACGTCGATATCACAACAAAATCAATTAACACAAATTCGAGGCAAAACAACAGTGAACTTAACCAATAATCCAAGATGAATGGCTTCTTTAAAAAAGGTACACCAATCACAAGGACACAAAGGCAAGTTTTAAATCTTTAGTTCGGGAACTTATTATGGTCGCACCCCCAGTTAGGTAGTGCACTGCCTTGGTTTGCGGTGGTAATCTTTTAAGTTGTTAATTATTAAAGAAAACGACGAACCTTTTTGTATTTTTATTATTTGATACATATATAGAAACAAAAGGAAAAATATTTTTGTGTTTTATACGTTTTTGGATGTTTTTGGGTTTTTGGATTTTTTAGAAGAAAATATGGATATATATATATACAGAGATAGATGATATAAACAAAGAGTGAGGATTCAAACAACTAATCTGCTAAAACGGAAGATAGATCAGCACAGCTCCCCGGCAGCGGCGCCAAAAATTTGATCTGCGCAAAACCGTCAAGCTAAATCACACAAGCCCGCCACTTGTGAATGGCGGACCGTAACCAGCTTAAAACTGCTTAAGCACGAAATCAATGAGGATCAGAGGAGTATAGGGTCTCCCCGGGTCGTTATGTCCCAGCGAGCTATGCAATGGATCAATCAACGAATAGTGATTGAGAAATTTGAACGAAAAAGGGAATTGTGATTATGATTATAACTAAGGAAAAGCCGACAAATTACAATGGCTTAAATGCAAATTAAAAGAAATTAAAAAGATAAAATCTATTAAATAAATGCTATCACTATAATTAAAATGATGTTTTTGTTTTTATATTTTTATAAAACTGGAATTAAAAACTACGCGACGTATAAATAAAAACGTGAAACTAAATCAATATTAACCCTAAAAATATGAAAATGATGTTTTTACAAACCTAATGATAAAATAAAATTATTAGAAAAAGGAAATTATTTTTAAAACTAATTATCTAATTAAAAACTATTTTTAACTATTAAATAATTACCTAAAATACAAGAAAATAGGAAATTAAGCTAGAAAAATAAAATTAAGACTTGGAAAAATCTAAAATATCAAAATAGAATTTTCAAAACTATTTTTGTATTTTTCTGATTATTTTTCTATTTTTTATGAATTTTAAACTATTAAAAACTAATTAAATTACTAAAAATTACCAAATAAACTATGAAAAATCTGGAAAATTACTTTTTTTACTTTTTATATTTATCTAAACCTAAGAAAATTGAAAAATTATTTTTATGACCCTTTTCTGAATTTTTTGTATTAAATGCTATTTAAAAAGTGCTAAAAACTAATAAAAATCAAGAAAAATAGTAAAACAGCTAAGAAAAATCTGAAAATTTCAAGGAAACTCTAAAATAATATTAAGAAGCTAGGAAAATTGGAAAAACAGTAGGTTATGTAGAGAAAAATGCAACTGCTGTGAACTGAGCTTATAAATAAGCTCTTTAATAAGCCAAGTGAACCAAATAAGCAACCCACTGATTACAGAAGCTATGAAATACTAAAATGACCAAAATGAAACAGAAATCAACAAGCTATAACTACTGAATAGCACAATATCACAGATTTGATGTTTTTGATTAAAGTACTAAAACAGTTTTGGGTGCTAACTTGCAGTCAACAAATAAGCACTCAAACAAGCTACAAACTAAAAACTAATTATTAAGTCCTAAACTAGACCTAGGCAGCTGCTCATAACCAAGAGACCAGATGTTATCAAGCTATAATGAATCCTGTGCAAGCTTGCACAAGACCTGAGAAAACACTGATTTGATGCACAGGGCACCAGGTCCTAACTTTGAGCTTATGCTCAAGCTTATCCAGAGAGCTTAAGATAAAAACAGATATTAGGTCTTAGAGACCACCTAGTAGACTACTTGGAGACCAAAAATCAGAACCTAAAGAGCTTTAATAAAACCTGTGTGACTGCTGCAAGTTCTGCACAAATCCAAATTTTGACAAGTTTTGACTTTTTGAACAGATTGAAAGTTTGACTTTGATGAAGTTTGATCCAATTTTTATGACTGATCTAGGTGTATATTGATGAAAGGAAGTTAACAAAAGATTTGTTTATGACTTTTTAACACAAAATAAGTGATTTGCTCTTTAAAAATCCAACAGTGAACCTGTTGGATGCAATTGGTATAGATTTTGACTTTCTTGGATTTCAGGCACACAATTAAGACATATATGAGCCTATAATGACTAAACAAACTTGAACAAACAAAAGTTATACACTGAACAAGTCCTGAACACAATTAAATCAGCAATTCCAAACACCTCTTAATGCCACTGTTTTGAAAATTAAATGAGATAACAACTGAACCAACTATGATTTATGATCAAACTAAGTCTATAAGTCCTAAATACAACTTTTTAAACAGATTTGCACCAGTTTTAACTACAATGGAAGATTATACCAAGAAACTTGAAATTTCACTTACAAGGGTCCTTTAGCCACTATGGCTTGCACCATCAACCAATGAACCACTAACCTATCCAAACCCCTATTCTAGCTCAATATCAACCCAACTCCATAGCTGCTTCACCCATTGACCCAATCAATGCCAATTATGCCCCTGTTTGACTTTCTTTGACCAATATCCAACTATGCTTAAAACTTGAATGTGAGCTTGTAAAAAGCTATGCTAAGCTTATTTAAGCTCAATGGAACTGAGAAACAAGTGATATGAAGCTTTTGAGTGTGATTTGGAAATGGAAAATTTCAACAGTGGACAGTTAAAATCAAATGTAAACATAAAATGAAATTGGTGCTTGAATTAAGTCTCAATACACTTTAACACTTTAACTTGATACAATTTAACAAGAAATTACAAGTCTTACTCTAATTTGAAAGTTTTAACATAAAAACGACATAAGTAAAAAAGTAAAAACTAGTAGACTCTTTTCTTGCTTCCAAATGCTCCTCTTTTATAATCCAATCTCTTTGCCTCTCTCCTCTGAATCTTTCCCATCAATCTAAGCCATTGGATGGCTTTGAAATGATCTCAACCATTCAAATCAGATTTTGGCGCCATTTTTTCTTTTAACACTTGGGACAGGACTGAGATGGTGGGAGGGGGTACATTTAATGCTTTTGGAGTTTGGTGGAGGTGGGGGGAACAGGGAGGTGATATTGTGAGCTGGGGTGGTTGCAATGGTGGGCAGACAGGGGAGGGAAATGGGGGAAAGAGATGGCGGGGTGGATTGTTTGACTGGTCTTTGACCAGTGTTGACTGGTTTGACCAGTTATTAGAAAGGGGGGTTCAAAATGGATTATGACAGGGGGTCCAGAATGTATTGACCAGGCCAAATGGGTATAAGGGTTTAAATGACAAGGGACCAAGTTGCATTTTCTGAAAATAGAGGGACCAGAACTGCCAATTCTGCCAAGTTGCTTCAAGGGACCATAATTGACAATCTCAATAAGTACAAGGACCAAACTTGCCAATTTGCCATTTTCCAGGGGCCATTTCTGCCAAATTTTAAACTTGAAGGACCAATTTTGTAAATTTCTCAAACTTTGTATATTTTTCCCCAAAGGACTTATTTTGACAACTTTTGATTTTAAAAGGACCTTTGGTGACTTTTCTTTTGAAATTATGGCTCAGGGACTATTTTTGACAATTTATGAAACTTGGGGGACTAAAACTGCCAATTTTGCAAACTTGATACGTTTTTCATCTGATTTTGATAATTTTGCATTTGAAACACACAAAACACTGATTTGTGATATTTTGATCATTTTGATGTGTTTCTGAGTGTTTTCAGATGATTTTGCAGTTTATTTTGTACAAAACTGATGAGTATTTAGACACTCATCAGCGTTTATTTAATATTTTTTATCTTTTTAATTTCCTTTAATTTGCATTTAAGCCGTTGTAATTTGTTGGCTTTTCCTTAGTTATAATCATAATTCAAATCCCTCTTTTTCGTTCAAATCTCTCGATCACTATACGTGTGGTGATCCATTGCATAGCTCGCTGGGACATAACGACCCGGGGAAACACTATACTCCCCAGATCTTCATTGAGTTCGTGTCTTAACCGTTTTAAGTTTCTTACGGTCGGCCATTCACAAGTGGCCGGCTTGAGTGAGAAAAACTTGACGGTTTGGCACGGATCACCTACCCTTTTTCCGGTGCTAGGCTAACCACTGGGTTCTTTCACCCCAAGGTGAACCACACCTACATAACGTCGCCTAACCTTTATAAGGTACTAGGCTAAGTACCTAGTTCTTTTACTCCAAGGTGAACTACACCTACACAACGTCGCCTACCCTTTATTAGGTACTAGGCTAAGCACCTAGTTCCATTGCAATGGAGGAACTACTACCACAATACACCAACGACTAATCCCAAAGGAGATCAACTCCTTTACAACATCATCAAGGATATCAATATCCTTAGATCTAATGCTATTCTATCTTGTACATCGAAACACACCATATCGAATGTACATCTAAGGCACCTTTTACTAACGCCTTTGACTAGATCTTCAAGACACCCTTCAATAATGTCTTGTGTCTTTGACTTCTAAGCACCTTTCACTAATGCTTCTAGTCTTGACTTCTAAGCACCTTTCACTAATGCTTCTAGTCTTGACTTCTAAGCACCTACCACAAGTGCTTATGATATAAACGATAGATACCCTTCACTAATATCTTCGTCTTGACACTTGAGACATCTTTCACTAATGTCTTCAACACTACACTGCTTAGAAGAAAGAAAGGAATCATCAACAAGAAGATTTTAGTAGCCTTGATGATAAGGAAGCATGGCAACTCATGGACTTGAGCTTGCTCGACTTCAAAGGTGGTGATCTTGCCTTTAAGAGGAACCTAAAAGATCACACAAAAACAAAACTAAAAACATAGATCTCTTGGATCTGAGGTTAGTAAGTTTTTAACTCAGGGAGAAAGTGTGTTAGAAAGGGGTGTGAAACAATGAAGAAATGGCTCACTATTTATAGAAGAAAAAATCTACTGTTCCCCGGATCCCACAGATCCCTTCCACAAGGGATCCGTCTAGCGTTAAGCTAGGGATCCGTGGGACGCTCCCTTTTACCCATGGGTATTTTGGTTATGGGTCATGGGTCATGGGTTGAACCATGGATCTTTAGCTAGATACAAGGTATCTCTTGAGTGCAATGCACTTAGTCACTTGGGTATGGGGTGATCCATGGGTTATGGATATTATGCATGTATGATATAAGCATGATGTCATGCAATGGGTTATGGGTCAAGCTCCATGGGTCATGGGCTTTGGGTTGTACCCAACTACATTCAATGTATTTGCCCAATGGGTTATGATACTTAAGTTTCTACCCATTTATATTAGCTAATATACTACATGCTAGTTATGTGTATATTTTAACCAAATATGTAAACACTAGTTGTTGTGCATATGTAATATTAAATCATAAAATCACTTATACTTGTTTTAGTGTTTTATGTGAAAATGTGAATATGTTAGAAACTATTAGTTCAAACCATTTACGTATTTTATTTATTTCATTAAAATGATTTTACGTTTGTTATCGACAAAACATTAGAAGATCGTAAAATATAAATAAACATTTTTACGGCTTATTTGTATTAACAAGGAGCTCTTTTATTATTTAACAAATAGGTTTGATGGGAGGCATTTTACTAGACTCTTACTTCATCTTAAAGGTCCCATAAGAAGGGTTGTCTTCTCCATAGAGCCCAAAACGATGTTTGGACAAGATGACTTGAGTTATGAAGAGATTCATGAATGGCTTTTGTTTTTGGCTCGGCAATAAATGAAGGAGCTCACAATTAGAAATTGGTATGATGAACCAGTTATGTTGCCAACCCAACTTTACTCTCGTATGGAGTTGAAATATCTAGAACTTCATTATTGTACTTTTCCTACTTCGGTATTTTTTTTGTAGTTTTCCAGATCTATTGAGCTTAGAATTGTGTTCTTTCAATTTTCAATGCAGTACAATTTGGGAGTTTATTGCTGGTTGTCCCTTACTTGAGTCTCTTAAATGAATTGTGCTACTACAAACGAGATGAGACTATTAGATATTGCAAAACTTAGGAATATGAAGAAGTTATATTGTCATTCGATGTTTGGAACCATGTGACGACAATCACAACATACAATATCTTTCACCTGACAAGTCTTCCAAAACTTGAGACTTTTACATTGGATTTTCAGGATTGCACGGTAAGACCAATTTGAGTTTTACAATTCAAATTATAGAATGTTAAAGTAATCTCTAACAGTAATGAAATTTAATCTTTAAAACTTACGAAAAGTTGACCTGTTGTACTTGATGCCATAAGCTAATTCCAGAATGAATGTCCCTGTGCCCTTTGTATCCCTCAAGAATCTTAAGCTAACTGGTGTGGATTTTGGGAGTAGTGTTATGGTATCATTCATCATTGAAATGATTCGTGGATCTCCAAATTTTCAAATGCTAGAAACCAGAGTAAGTGTAATACTGTAATGCATATGTATCAAATAAACATTCGAAAATTGCCATGTTTGTGTATCTCAATACTGTTTCATTTTGCAGGCTGCATACACACTTAGTGTTCTACCTTTGGAAAAAAAATTCATTAGATTTAGACAGAAACACAATGAGGCATGGGCAGCTTGAGAGTGTGGTGTTTCAATCTTTTCCTAGATCAAAGAATGAATTAACTATAATAAAGTTTATACTTGCGCGTTCCCCGTTGCTAAAGATAATCTATATCAGGGTCAGCAATTTGAGTGATGATGGGTATGAAAATATCAAGATGAATTGGGAGTTGGCTAGGAAGCTGTTGAAACTCTACCGAGCTTCCCTCACAACCGTAGTAGACTTCTTTTAGTGGTTGTAGTTTATGTATGGGTTGAATACCCTATGACAATTAATCTTGTATAAAGTGTTTTGGTATTTCTGTATATGGTTTGGTTAAATTTAGCTTCTACATATGTTGTTGGCTGTGGATATGTTGGTGATTCAAGTTTGACATTAGAAAGTCAAATTTCCATTTATCATTTAAAATTGACGTTAGAAAGTAAAACTGCAATCCGTGAGTCAAAAATTTTAGCATTTCCATTTTACTTTATCTAGTTAACCTTCAAAGTGGTAAATGCCATTTTCTATTTGCATTTTGACTCTCTAAAGTCAAAATTGCTAAACCATTAGTCAAATGTGCCCAAAAATAATCTACATATAAATGACTTAAAATACACATACAAATGAATTAGGCAATATCTATTAGGGAGTTTTTGGATATGTTTTGCAAGTTTGACTTTACAAAATCAAACTTCCAATGGTTTTGTGTTGTTTAATCATCAACTAAATAGTACACATAAATTTTTCAAATTGAGGGACCAATTGTGAACAGTCAAGTAATTATTGGGCGGGAGTTTTAAGTATGACAACGGCAGCCCAGAAAAATTCAGGGACCAAGTGAGAAAAAAAAATTCACTACTAGACCACTTGACCGTCTCTTTCCTAAGACGCTATTTACTTGTGCGCGCGAACCAATAAACCCATCCACAACCTTTATCTCACACATTTTCCAATGGAAGATTTCCTTATTTTGAATGAACTTATGGAAGTTGCTGGTTCATCCAACTTACATGATCGTATGGCAATGTGGTTTGGGCAAGAGGCTATAGAAGAAGGGTTTTTGAAAAAGCTAATTCGTGACTGCATTTCATCTCAAGAGGATGATCATCAAGAAGCTGATTCAGGATAACGGAGATTCGGGATCACGTGGTGTGGCGCTTGATATTTTGGATGCGTTGAGAAAAACCCAGGCCAAGCACACCGACCTACTTGTTCGATTGACGGACTTTTGGGTATTTGATGGGGGTAGGTAAATGGGGTCTTTTGGGTACTTGTTTTGGATTAATAGGTTGTTAACAAGGGTATGTAAAATGGTTCTTTTGTTTTGTTGTTGATCATGATTTGATCTAGTTATTGTTGTTCTTGTAATCGACTATAACTATGATGAAATATTATCTAAGTTTTAGTATTCAATCTCTTCTTGTATTGTGCTATTGGGTGTATATAATATCTATCAGTAAAACCAAACATCTCCTTGTATCAGCAAAACCAAACACACCCTTGTATCAACAAAACCAAAGAAATGGTTTATAATGTTCTATGTGTTGAAAATGCAAATATTTTAGTACTAAATCTTATTGTATTGACAATGGTGTATTGTTTAGGAAAAAAATGGTATGGTGTTAGTGTTGACAGTGGGACTGAACAACCCCAATGCCACAAATTGTAACATCTTGATTTTTGACTTCCCCAAGTCAAACCAATTTAGAAAATGCCACAAATTGTAATCTCTTGTTTTTTGACTTTGCTAAGTCAAACCTATTTACAAATGCACTACGAAATCTACCAGTTACAATGCCTCACACACTTTTATATTCAGAGTATGCCATTGTTAAAAGTAAGAGCTGGTTTTTTTTTATCAATTTCTTTATAATATCTTTGACTTCCCTAAGTCAAACACTATCACTTAAAATATGCTTGACTTCCCTAAGTCAAACATAATTACCAACGCACGATTAAACACTATCAGTTAAAATAACAGCTCATATTTTTATTGCTCGATTTCATGTTGACGATCATTACAAACTTTTCTATCATCTAAACATACACTTAGCTAGACCCATAACTTTCCCTATCATCATTTTCCTTCATTTCCTTCCTTTTCTTAAGATATTTAAACAAAGCTTCCAGATTTTTAATCCATTTTTTCAAATCATTAACCTTTGTGTTAATACAAATAAGCCGTAAAAACGTTTATTTATATTTTACGATCTTATAATGTTTTGTCGATAACAAACGTAAAATCATTTGAACGAAACAAAGAAAATACGTAATAAGTTTGAGCCAATAGTTTACTAACACACTTACACTTTCATATAAAACACTAAACAAGTAATTGTTTACATTTTATAGAAATGCATATGTATAACAATTAGTGTTTACATAATGGGTATAAACATACATACTTAGTATATACTATAATGGGTAATGTAATGGGTAAGAATCTAAGTACTTGAACCATTAAATAGATACATTGAATGTAGTTGGGTAAAATCCAAAGTCCATGACCCATACCCATGGAGCATGATCCATAACCCATGACCCATTGCATGACATCATGCATGAAGTCATGTTGGGTAGTATCCATAACCCATGGAGCTAACCGATGACCCATTAACTAGATGCATTGCATCTTCTAGATACATTGTATCTATTTGGATACCCATGATCCAAAGTCCATAACCCATGACCCACGATCCATGACCCATAACCCATTTAGGAGGAGCGTCCTACGGATCCCCAGGAATACACTGGACGGATCCCTCAAGCAAGGGATCCGTGGGATCAGGGGAACAATAGTGATTTTTGTCTATAAATAGAGAGTCATTTCTTCATTGTAACTTACCCCTTTCACACACATTCTCTCTTAGTGTTGTAAACTCTCTAACCTCATATCCAAAAGATCTTTCTATGTAGTTTTGTGTTTGTGTGATTCTCTAGGTTCCTCTTAAAGGCGAGATCACCACCTCTTGAAGTCGAGCAAGCTCAAGTCCATGGGTTGCCAAGCTTCGTCATCATCTAGACTACTGATGTTATCTTGTTGATAGTTCTTTCCTCTCTCATTAGAAGTGTTGTGTTGAAGACATAGGTGAAAGATGTCTAAAGGGTCAAGTCGAAGGCATTAGTGAAAGGTGGCGAAGATTCATGTCAAAGGCATTAGTAGGGTGCTGAAGGTCCATGTTGAAGGCATTAGTGAAGGGTGCCTAGGTGTCGTATCAAAGGCATTAGTGAAAGGTGCCTAGGGTGTACATTCGATATGGTGCATCGATGTACAAGATATATTAGTTTGGGTCAAAGGATATTGATATCCTTGTTGATGTTGTAATAAGGATTGGATCTCCTTTGGGATAGGTGTTGTGTAGTGTTGGGTAGTAGTTCCTCCTTTGTAATGGAACTCGGTATCCAGCCTTGTACCGGATAAAGTATAGGCGACGTTGTGATAGGTTTGGTTCTACCTCGTGGAAGAACTCGGTGTCTAGCCTTGTACCGGATAAAGAGTAGGCGACGTTGTGAAGGCTTCTCTACCACAAGAAGCTTGTGCTGTGTAGTGATTACGAACTCTAGAGTAGGTGACTCGGGGAGTGGAGTAGGGAAAGGAAGGTGTCCTTGTAGCCGAACCACTATAAATATTCGAGTTGTGGTTTTGTGCTTCTTACTCTTTATCTTTGCTTTACTTATTTATATATTTTATCTATCAACATACAAAACACACATTTAATAGATTGACATAAGTCTATCTAAATAGTTCAAAATGAAGTTTTAATCGGTAAAACTATTCAACCCCTCCCCCCCTTCTAGTTTTCCACAATTGGTATCAGAGCTTCGTTACCAAGTTTCTTATAGTATGTTGTACTTAAAAAACTTGATACGATCCGTGTATGATTGAAAACTACAATGAAGGAAATCTTTTAAAACAAATTTCTTTATTTTATGTTGGATAGTGATAGATTATTCTAACAATTCTTCTTTAAGAAATCTTCTGCTAGGACTCTTCCAAAGTCTTCATTTATATCTAAAGAAAAATGAAGTCAACTCTCAAGGAAGAATCCAAAAGTAATCACAACCTACTTCTACCAAGTACAATGGATTACTTTAAAAGCTCATGAAGTATTTCGGGTATATGGTGTCTAAAAACCATATCAAGAGGTTTGAGGTATGTTCTCTTACCCACAAACTAGTTAATAACTATCTATAGTACGCTTATATAAATATGTTGATGATATGTGCATATAAATATTGTTCTATATAACTATATGAACACACGAATTAGGATGTTAACTTCAAGTCTCTAAAAAGTCTCTCTTCATCACTTTCCTTACTTACTCATCATCAGGAATAGTATTCCTCGTTGATTTTCTAAGAAGATCGTCAAACTCACGCCGTCTTCGCAAAACAGACCTTTGATGGTTAACTTATCTAATAACCAATTGACCGTCAAAACACCTTGACCAAACGTCTATTCAAATAGGTACCCCATTCTACATGTTTTGTTTTATAAGCTATTGTATAACTTATTACAAAAATAAACGCCAAACACTCCTTTTCTGTCCACAGTAGCCGGATCCCACAAGTAGTACTAGCTGGATCCCTAATACAAGGGATCCGTGGGAACCGTGTGACATAAATCAGATATACGATTTTCAAAACCAAAATAATCCATTTTCCTTCTCCCCACAAACACAAAAACAACCTAACTTCTGCTTCCATCTCCATAGGGCTTCATATCCTCAAGCATCTTATTCTTGAACATCATTGTAAGCAATTACACTCATATGTTCTATTCATCATCATCTTCTTCCTAGGATTTATGGTTTAGACTTTTCAATTAAAGATTCAATTGATTATCAATTGGAAAAATTAGGTATTGCAAAAATTAATTTAAAAGGGTTCTATGTAATTAAAGATTTTTCAAAATAACATTGTTAATACAAATCAAAACCATAAACCCATCTTGACAAATTTTACCTAATTGGAATATTTATTTTCTAAGATCAATCATGCCCAAAGCTACCCAACAAGATCACCATGACACTGTCCACTAACTCTCTAGATATTATCGAAAAGAAGAGCTTTCAAAAACCAATCGCAAAATTTTCAAAAAGCTTGAAAAACGACTTATCCATAAAGGTCGTGTTTTTAAGGAATGTTTCCTTGAAAACACAGACATTCATCAAGTCTTCTCGATAATTAACTTTGATTGTCTCCTAGATATTGATGAACAAACTTGTCCGGTTTTTATCTTTGAGTTTTACAAAAGTGTTAGGATCATTCGAAACAATGATGAAAGCATCTCAATCACTTTCATTGTCAACAACCAAACCATCACCTTACCCCTCAACACCTTTGCACAAATTCTTCGCATTCCATGTGAAGGAATTTGTATGTAGTCCTAAGATTGGGCAATATCCACTCAATTCTTTGCACTAGACCCCAAACCAATCTATCACACTCCTCTCGATGATCCTGTAGTTGTTCGTGACACCATCTTCAAGATAAGAGCCGATCAATCTCGTCTCAACCGCAACAAAGAACTCATTCATCGTGATCTCTTTCAAATGGAACTCTCTAAGATAATTCCCATTCAAAAAAAGTAGGAAGAAATCCTTAGAGAAAATGTCATTTGTTTTGTCGGGAATAAATACCATCCCAATGCGTATCTTGTCCAAATGATCTATTGCCTCATCTACCAAAGACCATTCAACCTTTCCTATTACATGGTGAAAATAATGGTAGGTGTGTTCAGAGTCAACAACATGGTACGCTCCTAACACGACTCCGTGAGTATGTTAGTGCAATGCAACCTTCTCGCATCAATGATGATCATTTTGTTGCCAACCATGTTATGGTACCACTTACCAAATAACCTTCTAAAAGGCTCATGATCAATGGAAAAAGGCCTCGTGCTCTCTCGGACTCTTCGGACAAAGATGAAGAAGAAGTCGAACCCATTGCCAACTTCTAAATCGACCCCATGACCTACTTTGAACAACTTCCCACTCTTCCAAATGAGTCTGAAGAATCCAAGCAAATAAAGGGGATGATCAAATGCCTAACTCACTACCTCATGACTTCGGGAAAGAAGAAGAGAAGAGATTGACGAAAGAAACATTATGCTTGTCTTTATGGTTATCTTAGATATTTTATGTTCATTAACAATGGTTGCTTATGATTATGCTAGATTTACATTGTTACTTCGATGTTTGAATATTATCACTATTATTCGTCTTTATGTTATGATTGTGTGTGATATTTACTTGTTTTTTATGGTTACTTACAGTAGAAACTTGTAGTATTAGTATGCATCATCTAGTGGAAAATCTGCACACTTTGTGTAAGGCTACTGATCTGCAGTAGCCGGATCCCTGGGCTATAACTAGCCGGATCCCTCATATGAAGGATCCGTGGGATCCGGGCAAACAGAAAAAGATTTGCAGACCTCCACACATCAAACCATTACCCTAGAACATATCATACTAGATAAAAAATGATTCTTTAGGATCACCCAAGCCTTCCTCAAGATCAGTAGGTCTCACACTCACTCATAGTTATCTTAGGATCACATTCAAAGTGCTTTTGATTTATCACTTCACCTAAAACTCACCATATTTCCGTTCTAATGCTCACACATCATTTCTCACATCTCAAGACTTATAGTTTGATATTTCTTTTCAATTTTAGCAAATTGATTTTAGTCATCCTTACCTCAAAATGGGCCAAAAACTAGTTTTTCATTTATCATGATTTTTAAAGAATTTTCCAAATTTCTTTTGAGTTACCATCTGATATCTAGGATCATTTGACTCCACATGACACTCGCAAATTTCTTAGTGTCATCTTTGATTACCCATTGGTGCTCATAAAGCCTCATTTCTTTCCATAAAAGGCAATCATTAGCTACCATCAATCCTTTCTCTTGATCATTTAAGACCCTCTTCATTTAAGACACCTAAGAAGACTGAAACACTTAAGATGTATAGGTACTAGACCTTACAAAACATCATTTTCCTTTTTATTTGCTGATGAGAGCCCGATCCCTAGGATAAGCCTAGACGGATCCCTCATTGGAGGGAACCGTGGGAACCGGCTGCACAGAATCAGCTAATCCTAGCTAAAACAATCATTTCAAGCTTCTCTTGCTAACTTAAACACTCCATCTTGTCTTAATTGACTTCCTTGATCAGTGCAACTCTGAAGTTGACTCTTGTGCATGCAAATCATTGCGAATTAAAGGATCTTAGTGGCTTAAGCTTTAAATTCACTTGCCAAAATTTTTCCTTTATAAACCACCATGTTAGTACTTCTAAATCACCTTCTACAACATCATTCTCAGCAACTAAAAACCTCTAGAATCACTATCCACTTATCATTTCATCATGAGGAAAGCTCCTAGTACCAACTCCTCCACCAAAGGACCACCTAAGAAACTTGCTCGTGTTGTTCACAAAATTTATTCAACCGAATTATCACCCATTAAATCCACAAACTCTAGGATTTCCCCTCCACCAACTCAACCAATCAAACCAATCCCTAAAAAGATTGTTCTCACAAAACTACCATACCAAACACTACTATACCTCCTAAACCAAACACCCCTATTTCCACTAAACCATCACCCTTAGTGCCTAGAGCCTTATCATTCACCACTTCACTTTCATCTCCACATCTCTACAACTTAGAGGACTTGCCTTCTAGGCCATCTCATTCTCCACCATTGTAGGATCATAATATTATTGTGTTTGAATGATTCGGGTGGTCTTGGATGATGGAAATACATGTTAGACATTTTAGAGAGAGAAAGTAGAGAGATGGTGTTCTTGGTAGAGAGTTGGTTCAATAAAAATGAAAGGTTAGATTCCAAGCTACACCCCTTCCAAGTATGGAAGGGGTATTTATAGTTACAAGACTACATGACCTCCTGACGGCCTGTGGATCATGTATACAGTGGGTAAAGACCCGTCCTTCTTCCACGGTGTTACTCTAAACTAATCTACGCTACAAACTAACTAATAAACTACTAAATAACGTAAATAACTACAAGTCTATGAGCTAAACTATGCTAGACCATAATTGGGGTGACCGACACTTTAACATGGAATTTCCAATTCCTAACAATCTCCCCCTAAGGGAGGTCACCCCATGAAATACATTTTGCATCCTAGCATTCTTTCTTTGTCTTTGTTCTTGAGCTCGTAGACTTTAATTCTTCAATTCTGCAATCTTTGTGCTTTTGTAGCGATTCTTCAAATTCCGCATTGATTTGTACATTAAGTGGAGGCCTTTAACTGATCCACATCTTTGATGATCTTCGAGCTTTCTTTGAGATCATCAGCCACAGTAAATCTCTGGATCACCCTTTGTTGTGTTGCCATCATGTGATGTTGTGACTATTGGACCGACATGCTCACACTTTCAGGATCATGACATCTTTCCCTCAGAGTAGCGGAAGCCTTACTGGTTCATGATATTTGCAGCAGCGTAGCAGAAGCATAGTATAGAAATATCAGAACCAGGTTATGTAGATATGCACCAGTCATGATTTCTTCAATTAAGTGTGGATGTTGTGAGCATGCGGCTTTAGATTGAATCCTCAATTCTGATCAGCTGCAACCGTCCAAATGTACCTGCAAACAACAGTTAGCAATAAAACACACGAAAGTGTCTTTGATCACTTTTGTTGAATTGAGTTACATGGCCCACGGTTCCCCGTTGATCAGTACAAGTACTGCCTGTGATCAGGTAGAATTCCGAAGAATCTCCTTGACAGGGTTTCGCAGCTGTTCTAGCTGTTCTCAAACCGGAACGTCTCAAAGAAGACAACACAGAGTGAGTGAACCAGCAAATTGAGATTCACTGATTGATGAAAAATTGATTTGAAAAACAATCGCGTATTGCTTAGAAGAAAGAGTTTTGCAATACGATGAAGGTTTTATGAGAAAGATCAATTTTCAATCAAAATACCTTTTGTATTAGAAAATGAGTACACATTCGATGTGCTAGAGAAAAGGAGAGATTTACACATCGAACGGTTTTTCCAAAAGTATTTTTCAACCAGAGATACTTTTTGTGTTTGAAAATGAATACACATTCGACGTGCTAGAGAAAAGAAGGTTTGCACATCGAACGGTTTTTCCAAAAGTATTCGTCAATTCCAATCCTGGACCAAGGTTGATTCACGAGTGAATCGCCCCATTGTTTCTATCCAGTTGTCACAAGTTTGATCTTTAGAAAAGATCTCACATGTCACCCACCAAGAGCTTGTTTGATGTTGGCTCTAGAAGCGTTTCCATCTTCATTGTGAATATTTTTACATATCATTCGGATGTTCTGGCAATACCACAAGGATAATGCATATGACTCTTAATATATTCTTACTTTCCACATTGTGTGAAACAGCAAGTCTTCATTAACTTTGTGTCCTAATGAGATATTGTGGATGATCTCTTGGCTCTAGACTCAATTGTGCACATTTGGTTCCTATGCCGAAGACTAGGGAGAGGGTCTCCTTCTTCAATATCAACAATCTCTAAGAGAAAGTCAATAGATTATGTAGGTTCCCCGTGAGAATGAAACAAGCCCTTTTAAGAGGAACTTGAGTAGCTTGGGAAGTTTAGTGCAGTGTGTCACTGGGTCCATAACGTCTTGTCTTCAATACCAGTGTTACCTTAGTAACCACCAGTAGTATATGAATTGAACCCGGTTTCTGCCCTAAGGTTGAATTATTGGAGGGCTATTTCTTTTCACCCTTTTCTCATTCATTTCTTTTTCATTCTTCAACCCCTTCAGTGCTTACCGAGACTTCATAACTAGAAACTTGTTGGGTTTATTCCAGTACTGGCTCTGTCTCAGTCCGCACTCTTCCCATTTCTCAATTTTCTCCTTTTTTCATCATACCTAAGGACTCTACACTATCTAGTAGATTGTCCCTTTGTAGATCCCTCCGGTTCTGGCGGATCGTGGGAACAAATACCTAACCTCACCATCCTTATAACTCCATGCATAAAGTAAATTGGTCGGTTTTTTGGTATTGTTCTTTCCTTCATGAAACAAATTGACAAATCATTTGGAAAAATCAATCAAGGTACTTATGATATAATATCAAAGCATTTTGTACCTTAATAGTTTTGATCATTTAGAAATGCTCCCCCTCAACATGTGCATATGATTTCGAAATTGTTTAGCACATGGAGGCAAGAGTTCTTTGAAATAATTTCTTGATCACAATTTCCGTGGAAAAATCCATTTGATTTTCTTGGTAAATTCTCCCCCTCAAAATGTGCGTTCGTTATATGAAATCATTTAACACATAGAGGAAAGAGATCTTAGAAGTACTTTCACGATCACATTTGCCATAGAGAAAACCATTTCAAACTCAATCAAGGTACATATGATAAAACGTTGAAACCTTTGTACCTTGATAGTTTAATTTCTTAAGAAATGCTCCCCCTTTATATGTGCTTCGAGATTCGAAAGCGTTTTAGCACATATGGGAGAGCTGCCTGCACATTGAGTCAAAACGATCACTTGTTATCAGATTTCATATTTAAATCACATTTTCTCCCCCGATCAAAAATATCAAATCCTTTGAGATTTTGGATCCCAAGTGATTTAAATAGGTTTAGAAAACATGGGAGAAAACTGTGTTCAGATTAATTTAATTCTGATAGTGGAACAGATTTAGACATTAAAAGATTGTTAGTGTTAGGTATGATAATTTTTTAAGAGATCTTTTAGGTAAAATAAAACATTTTCACAATCTAACAAGAACAGAAAAAATTTCATTTTGAAAGACCTTTGACCTTTGAAGAAAATCATACCATGACATAACATTAAATCTTTAGATCACCACTTATTTTAGTACAAACCGGACTTGACAGATGAAATATCGTTAGAAAATATTTTACTTAAAATCACTCTCCCCCTCAATCGATGACCGTAGTCAATGATTGAGTGACTTAAGTTTTGATAAAAATGAAGTCCGGTGATTTTCAAAATATAGTCCAATTTATTTTCGAAACAATATTTTTCCATTTTCAAAACAATATTATTTTAAAATTGTTTTAAGAAAATGGTATCATCACAATTGTCATGCACAAAGATACGTTAGGTGGTTGAGAAGCTTCTGTTGTTGCTGTAGGGCTGGAAGAAAACCGTCTGCTGATGCAGTGAGACTTCTTTCGTTGCATTTTAATGCCAACTGAGGTCAAATTAAGCTCCGTTTCTTCATTTTCTGATGAAGAAAACCATCTGCTGATGCAGTGAGACCTCTCACGTTGTATTTTTTTCATGCCAACTCTCCATAGAAGTCCAATTAAGCTCCGTTTCTTCATTTGTCAACACAAGATATAGTTACCCTTTCCTTTCGGCATCCAATCATCTTCAATTGTGGGATCTGGATCGGGAACATTCTTATATACCAATATACCTGCATACGTTAGTGAACACACATACAGATATATGGTGGTCGACATCACCCAAATAGCAATCGACTAATAAAAGTCAATCCAACATAACAATCAGTTCATATAAGGTATGGGAATTATGTGTTTATCAAACTCCAATCATCTAATCCTAACAATCATATCCTAAATTCCTAGTCCTTCGACATAGGCATATATTATTTGTAATTAAGCACGTAGGATAATTAAGAAAGCACTTTCCTTTCTTGAAGAGCGGGTTGCTATCGGAAATAATAGCAAACCATGGTTTAAGCGCGGGTCACGGTCTGAAGTAACTGCAAGCCATATTGTGAGACATGTTTTGGAAAAGAATATTTACACCTCCTGCTCAAACTTCATCTATGGTCCCGTGCCATTATTGAATGACATTTCTAAGACCGCATATGTTATCGATACCAGAAGACATGTCTTGAGAAAACATATTTTTTGTATTTTTCAAATTTTCTGATTTTTATGGGTTTTGAAGATTTTTTTTTTTTTTTTTTTTTTTTTAATAAATATATACAAAGATAGAGAAGATGATATAGTTAAAGAAGATGATGATACGAGTACCGAGATAAGGATATCGAGCAGTACATCGTATAAGATAGAATTCGTCATCTCTTAAACATTCACCACCAAAGCTTCCAAGGCTCCAGAATAGAAGATAGAACATGAGCCTTTGAGAAAGAGAGACTTTGGCAGCTTCCCTCCAAACCGAAAATCCTTATGTTGAGCAGATTCGAAGCTCTATTTCAAGCTTGCTTTAGCCAGGTGCACAAAGAAGTACACCATTATCATTGATCCTGCTGCTCCTTTTAAGAATAATCACCGTGATTCTTCTTTCGACGTTATATCATCCAATAGAACAAAAGCAACATATCATCCCACATTTAAATAATCTTCTCAAATTCCATACCCACTTTCATCTGAAGCAATCCATACCAAAAGATGTCAAGAGACCACTTCCCCCAAGTAGATGAATTGATGCAGTCAGTCTCTTAGACTAGAGCTCACGAACCCGAATACACATACCCGAAGACAAAGAAACTTATACCATCGAAGTACCAGATTAAGTCTAATAGCTAAAGAATAACCCCGATGTATACTTTTCTCTCCCCCTGAAAAACGTGTATGAAGCTCAAGAACCCGAAGTACCCGAATGCCCAAAGAGAGAATAACCGATAACACTGAAGTAGCATGCTGAATTACTGATTATCTCTGCGGATGTCCACTCCGGAATAAGTGATTATATCTCTGAATCACTGATTAAGCCCTCAAGTAAAACAGCTGAGCATCCCCAATGTACACAATCTCTCTCCCCTGATGATTGCGATAACATCAAAATCATCACACACTTGTGTACCTCTTTCATCTTCAGAAACTAACTCTTCCATCTCTTCCCCCACATAGTTGCAATAAGAACACTAAACGCCATGAGTCAAACCTTGAGTTTCTCTGCGGTAATGACAATAGTCTTCCCGGGATATCTTCAATCACTTAGAAGTATTAAGCTCATCAAGTTTACACGCGTTTAGATGCGTGTCTCCTTCCCCCTTGCTGGTTTTGATACTTCAGAATCAGTAACTCACTGTAAGCCCGTATACTATAAATCTGATGAGAAGAACAACATAAGCTCAGATGTATCTGTGAGAATCAACTTGCTGAAGAAATACGTGAGCAAGTCTAATTGGGGATTAAATTCGACATTTCACTCTCCCCTAAACCGACAATCTTTTAATAAATGCCCAGAATAAGAAGAAGTATTTTGATAATCAAATGCAACTCGTCTTTTAGTCTTCTAACATATAGCAGAAAATGTAGAACCGACTGTAAACTCGACCTTCTTCTAGATTGTCAATTTGGGGAATAGGAAGTTAACATCTTCATCTCACCAAATGCGTTCCAATTACCTTATATGTAGCAAATCTCCTTAACTAAAATCCCTCCCAATCAAACAAGAATAGAAAGATGTTCATCAAAGAAATCAGCCCAGCAACTAGAAGCACTTTGTCATTTAATCATATCAGCCCATGTGAAGATGTCAACCAACGGCTCTTAGAAGAAACTCCATGTAAAAATGACCCGATAAGAAGAAGCTCGGTTCTTACATGAGTTTGGAGCCGTTTGACCATTTATTCTCAAATATCGATCAACCATGCAGAATTATCACACTTCTTCTTCCCCTCAAGAATTGCAGACGAAGTTGCCATTCTTGACTAAATAAGTGAAATTATCCAAATGTATTCAATTCACACTTCTCCCCCGCAAAATTAGCACATGATGTCGCCATCGTCATTATAGTTGAGCAAGTGGAATAAGAAAACAATCAATGGTAGTATGGTTCACTTGATGAATTAGCGCATGGAAAAAGTATGAAGCATGTTGATGAGAATGGTCATAATAGAGAAGATTTCTCTTCTTCAGAAGATAAAGCGCAGTGACACGTACACTTTTCTTTTCTTTGGAGAACGAGGTTTGAACTGAAGTATTCAAACGTCATAATCTCTCTCTTTTCATCATCTCTTGGCAAAACATGTAATCACTCCATTATCATTCAGTAGGCTCTTTGTTGTGACAGCTGATGGAGAAAACCCAATATGATGAATTTGATCCCGAAGTAAACTAACCCGACTTCGTGACTTAAACTTGCACATATGTAACAAAGAGCGGTGCCGAGACTTCATCCTCCATTGAATATCTAAGTACTCTATACTCTTCATCCAACCAACCATCAAGTATAAGACGTACATCACCTCTTGAAAATCCACAATTGAATGTGACACTGAGCACTACAACGTAACTCCTTAAAGTGATAGTTATTTTGAGATGATAAGAGCCCAATTCCCCCAAGTGGTAAAAGAAAAGGAAAAAGTCACCCAACAATAACTAGATTTCCAAGTCTTTGTTTTTGATAATAAGCTTGAACAAGGATCATGAAGAATCTTCATCCAACCATCCCCGATACCTTCAGATACTAAGTACACTCGCCCGTGATTTTTCACTTCAACCTCAATTAAATAATAGCGAATTAACCCCGTTGTCACATCTTCTGGTTCAAAGCTCAAATCTAGCCTCCTTTGACGTTTTGAGTGAACTACGATAATGGTTTTCATCCCGACCATGGTTAAAAGCACATAACCCCGTAAAACCTTGTAATAACCAAACTGCCACGAAGAATATCCAAACAATCACCCAATTCATAAAGTACACCCTTTTATCCCTTCTTCGAAATAGAATCCATAGCACCAGCATCAGATAAGACCTCGAAATACACTTTCCTTTCTCCAGGATGGTTCCATCATTAAGGGATTTTACAATTCTATGGTTTAAACCGAAAAATAGTTTCTTTTGCGGGATTTTACAAAACCAAGAATAAACCGTAAGATAGATCCGGAAATGCACTTTACAATTACCAAGATGTTTCCTTTGTCACAAGATTTTACAGGTCTATGATTTAAACCGAGAAATAGATTCTTTCATGGGATTTGTTAGGATTTAGTAAATCCAGGTATTAAAGTGGCGGTCACCTCAAGTATATGTAATCGTTAGAAAGCTCGTAGTCGTAGTGATTTTAAGATTAAGTAGTATTTAGTTTAGTAACACCGTGGAGGACGGACGGGTCTTTACCCACTGTATGCCTGATCCACAGCCCGTCAGGTGGCGTTTTATGTAATGACTATAAATACTCTCTACCTCCCAAGGTAGAGAGTTGGAGCTCATAATAAGATTTTTCTTTCTCTCACTAAAGTTCCCAAGTCTCTAACTTTCTCTCTCTAAAACCTCTTATATGCCTATTTATGATTATGGTTTAGTGTGTTTGTGAAATCCAATATGTTACAAATGGTATCAAGAGCCATGGTTAGATCATCTCTTACATATCCTTGGATTTCTAGTGGGTTTTAGATGGTTTTTGAGTTTGAAAAAGTTTAGTGGTTTTTGCATCATTTGGTTCATTTCTAGTGTTAAAGTTTGAATTTTGCGTTTACTTTTGTGTTTAGGATCATTATATGTGCTTGGGTTTTGATTTGGTAAGCTTGAATCACTGTGGTTGAGCTTGTTTTGGATTGAAAAGTGTGTTTTTAAAGTTTTTCTTGGTAGCGACTTGGCTCTCGGAGTGAATTTCTTGGTAGCGACTTGCTTCAGTAAAAGGTAGCGAGTTTTAGTGAGTTTTGGTAGCGACTTGGTTATAGCGACTTGCCTTTTGAGACAAGCCGACAAACAGTATACTTAGTGGATTCTCCACTACGGGTAGCGACTTGGTAAGGTAGCGACTTGCTTTCAATTTTGATAGCGACTTGTTCTTTAAGTTTCTTAGCGATTTGGACATTAGCGAGTTGCTATTTAGCGACTTGATTTCTTAGCGACTTGGTGCTTAGCGATTTTCTGTCAAAATTCTTAGCGATTTGGTTCTTAGCGACTTAGTTCAAGGATTCTTAGCAACTTGGTTGACTTTTGTTTGTAATACAGTTTTCTCTTAATTTAGTAAAATCCCTTGAAAGAATCTATTTCCCGGTTTAATCATTGAGTTATAAAATCCCGTGTAATCTTTAAACATGTCTACCAATGTACCTACAATCATCTCCACTGTTGCCGAGGATGTTCAAGCAACTGGTTCAGATACTCGTCCACCCATGCTTGACAGAACTAACTACGACTCTTGGGCTCAAAGAATCAGACTGTATTGTCTTGGAAAGGAAAATGGGGTCAACATTCTCAAATCGATTGATGAAGGACCTTATCAGATTGAGACTACAAGAGACTTAATTGATACAACTGAAGATGGAACAATGATCTATGGAATAGACATACCAAAGACATATGATGAGCTCAATGATAAGGAGAAAAAGAGATTCGATGCTGATATCAGGGCTTCTAACATCATACTTCAAGGTCTTCCAAAAGATATCTACAAGCTGATCAATCACAACACCGAAGCCAAGGCAGTGTGGGATAATGTCAAGATGCTTCTTTCTGGTTCTGAATTAACTATGGAAGACAGAGAATCACAACTCTATGATGAATTTGAGCACATTAAGATGAAACCAAATGAGAGTGTCTATGAGTATTACGTGAGATTCCACAAGCTTGTTAATTACATGAGGAACATCAGAATGACTATGCCAAACATTCAGCTGAACTCAAAGTTTGTGAACAACATGAATCCAGAATGGCACAAGTTTGTCACCTCTGTAAAACTAACTAAAGGATTGAAGAATACAAACTATGAGCAACTCTATGCTTTCCTTCTTCAGAATGAGAGACATGCTATGTTTGAAAAAAGGATTCTTGATCAGTTCAAAACCAACCAGGGAGAGACAAGCTCATCAAATGATTCAACTGCCTTCTACTCAAACATTGGAATCACAACCAAAGCTTCACAATTCATACCCATAGGTAATGGTAATCACAAACTCATTCCCGATCCAATCTTCAAACAAGCTGATGCTGATGCACACGTGGGAAACTTCATTAATCAACTGGCTCTCATGATCAGTCAAAACATGAACTCTCTCCCACACACCAACAACAACCTCAGAACAGCATCTAATCCACACAATCTAGCCACTGTCAGAGATGGGAAGGTTATGGTACAACCAGTTCAAGAAAGGCAGTATGAACAAGGAAGAGGTGGAGTTGGTAGAGGATATGTGGCAAATCAGAATAGGGGAAGGAATGGAAATCAAGGACAAGCAAAGCCGATCAAGTGTTACAACTGTGGTGGTGAGGGACATATTGCAAAGAACTGCACATCACCAAAACACCCTAGAATGCCGAGTATTTCAGGGATAAGATGTTGCTTGTGCAAGCTCAGGATAATGGTGCAGCTTTGGATGAAGAGGAATTGTTGTTTCTTACTGAGGGAAATGCCAAGACATATGATGCAGATGTGGATGAGCAGCCAATTCAGGAGAGAGGCCACAATCATCAGAATGCCTTTCAAGTCGCTGATTGTGATGCATACGACTCTGACGTTGATGATGAACCTACTGCACAAACAATTTTCATGGCTAGCATTTCTCCAATGGTCCCTTCTAAAGTCTCTTCATCACCACAAGCTGGACCTTCCAAAGACAAAATCATTTATGAGGTATTAAAACTATACGATGATGCTGATGTGCAAAAGATGCATGACAAAGTACAATCAACTGAAACTTTTGAGTCAGATATTGAAAATATGGGTAATATCAATGTTGTCCCATATGATCAATATGTGAAACAAAGTGAAAGTGAGATTGTACCAAGTGATGCATCTTCTACAGTCAACGATGACTATATTTTTAATGAATACACTGTATGTGCCCCTGATGATTCTGTTACCTCTCAACTTAATGCCTATAAAGAATGAGTGGCCATTTATGAACAACGTGCTAAGTTCGAGCTAACCACCCGTGAGCAGGAAATAGATGACCAAATGCATACAACTATTAGAAAAAGTAAGTTTAGAGAAGAAGTATTAAAACAAGAGTTAAACTCCTTACAAGAAAAGCTTTCTAAAACTGCTAAGCAAAAACAAGAACTTCAAGAAAATGTTAAAATGCTTAAGCAAGAATTCAGTGCTAAGGAATCAAAACTTTTGAATGATTTTTCTAATCTAAAAACCTTGAAAAACAAGCTTGAAAATAAGTTGTACGTACAAGGGAATACAATTCAGACTGCTCACATGATCACAAAGCATAGAGTTCTCAGCGATAAGCATAGTATCCCCATTATAAAGGAATCCAACCCTCAGTATGGTAAGATAGCAAAAGCTGCTCAAAATGTAATCTATGATGGCAATGAGATTCTTAGACCTAGACAGACACCTAGTTGCATTGAGTGCACTGAGGAAGATAGAAAATTAGATGATGCATCTAGGGAGAAAATGAATAAGAAGCTAGAAGATCCTGAATGTAAAAAGAATAACATAACGATCAAACCCCATGATTACAAGAAGGAAAACTGGATTTCCTTGAACAAGTTTAAGCCTCAAACGTTGTTAACTCCCGAACAAGTCGAATTTGAACAAGTTCCTTTAGGTCAAAAGGAAGAACATTAGTACCCCAAACTAGCAATACAATAAGAAAAATGTAAGTCCTAGAAGATCGAAGAATAAGTAAAAGAGGGATCTACGTAGTAGATTAAAAGATAGAAGGAGTCACGTGAGTTACGTTGATCCACAGACAGATCCAGATTCTTAGAGTAACGGTAGTATCTAATGTAAAACTCGTCGAAAACGATAGAATGGTATGACTCCCAACCTAAGGAAATATTACCCCTATGATACGAATAGCGACTCTTGAGATACGAAACACTAGTACACTCGTCAGACTTAACATAAGGGAACATGCATGTTGAATAAAAGTTCGAACAAAAAGTTCCAAAAATCTAATCTTTTTAGTAAGTT
>BPTQ01000005.1:105557072-105712370 GCA_019973895.1 Chrysanthemum seticuspe | reverse complement strand
CCATACTACCCTCCTAGACATGGTTGCTTCAATTGTGAGCGGACCGCACAAATCACCGAAAGGACCCGGGTGATGGTCCATGAGCTTCAAGACGAAATGAGGTTCATCCTCAATCACATCCTAGAGTGCATTAATGCTCTTACTCATCCACCACCTCAATAGGAGGGTCCTAGTTTATTCTCTTTAAGCATTTTATTTTTTTTTTTAGCTTTTCTTTGTATTTTTTAGGATAGTTTTTTCTTTCTTGTACTAACACTTCATTGTGTTCCCTTTTCATGATTTTATATCATGAAAAAATTTACCAAATGAATGGTGTTTCTTATATTGTTGTTGCTTGTTACATGGTGTTTGGAAATGCTTGTGATGATGCTTATTACTAACAATATTTTTTGTAGCTTTTTCACAATCCATGTATCTTTCTCTTGGCACCCAATTTAGGGGGAGCATTGGTCAAGGGGGAGATAATGGCTCGGGCTCATTACATATTCCGCCTCGTATCTTCTTTTTGTTGAGACAAAAAGGGGGAGAAATCTATAGAACTTGGTTATACTTGACTTTTATAAAACTCAACTGCATACTTTGACTTTCTGAAAAGTCAACATCATACTTCAACCAATGAAAACTTTGACTTTCTAATAAAAGGTCAACTGCATACTTTGGCTTTCTGAAAAGTCAACATCATGTCTAAATTGGATATACTTGCATTATCATTTTTATCTTTCAAGTTCTAAAAATAATATTTTTATAACTATTGTACAATCTTTACATCTTTTATAAAAATAAAATTTATATTTTGTCCTCAACAAAAAGGGGGAGATTATTAATACAATTATCGTCATTAAACGTTATTTATATTTTATGATCTTTACCTAAGTTTTGTTAACGACAAAAGTAAATTTAGTTTTTATAAAGCTTAAAGCTTGTCAAGTTTAATAAATATTAAAACATATTTTGATATGACTCTAAACCATAATATATGTTAGTATTTTTAGTTCAAGAATGTTTTGGTTTCTTAAAACAAAACATTACATATGTATTGAGCAGCTTGAGTGGCTTCGATCTTGACTTTGCCATTTTCTTCATGTATTCACTCCTTTTCATCCAAATATGCATCATTCCAGCATTTTGCTTCCAAGAGACCTAAAAAGTAAAAATGAACGAAATTAAGTAGTAACGGATATAAAAGTGATCGATTAAGGGCTTAAATGACCCCTTAAAAGTGTACGTTTTAAATCTTTATCAAATATCCTTACACTTGGTATTTATGCAGGTGTAGTTTGAATTGGGTTGCAAATTAAAATCATCTTCTAGATTGGTAAGGAACCATAATCATGAACTCTTGCACTCAGCATCAACTACCGCGTAAGCAACTGGATACACCCATTATTGCTATCCGCACCAACAGTAGTTAAGATTTGACCAGTATATGGTCCTTTGATAAAAGCCCCATCCTAACTTATTTCCTTTCTTCCTGGTCTGTAACCTTTTTTCAAGGCACCAATAAAAACATAGATCCGTTTGAAAACCCTTGAATCCAGGGTTGAATCAGTATTTGTTTCAACTAGAATCTTCACAGTTGTATCCTTATTTTTCCCTTTATTTTCAATGCGTAATCTCTAAGATTGGCATATTGTTCTTCATGGTTACCCAAAATCTGTTTCATTGCAATATTTTTTGCTCTGAATACCTTTGTCTCAGAGATGTTGATCTAAAATTATTGATTTAATTGTTCTGTGAGAGCAGCGGTTGGGATTTTCCGATTGGTAACAAGAATTTTACCAACCTCGGATGAGATGAATCTTACAGTTACCAATTTAATATTTCTAGTTTGGAGGCATTCATGTTCATCTTTTAATGTTTTGACACTCCAATTAGGCTCTTCATTGAATTTTGAGACGTGTAGGGACCACTTGCACATGGGTTTGGCCCTTTTCTTATAGGTTTTGCAGGTTCCCTCTAAGTATGTGCAAAACTCTTTCATACTTCGAGGCACATATTGAGGGGGAGCAAACTTTTGAAAACCTCATCCTTCCTCAAAATGTTTTATCTAATCAAATTGATTGGGAAGTGATGATGATCATTTTAGAAAATGTTAATCAAAAGATTGGACCTTTCATTCTTAATCTAACGATTTCAAAGATCTCTTGCCTCCATGTGCTAAACAATTTCCGAATTTCATGCATATGTTGAGGGGGAGCATTTCTAAAATATCAAAACAATTAAGATACAAAATACTTTGATTTTATATCACAAGTATCTTGATTGATTTTCAAATGGTTTTCAATTGGTTTCAAGGCGGAAGAAATATTTCAAAAGACCGACCAACTTTACTTTATGCATGGTGATATAACGATGATAAGGTTAGGTTGAGGTCCAATGATCCGCCAGAACCGGAGGGATCTACCCAGGGACAATCCACTAGATAGTGTAGAGTCCTTAGGTATGATGATAAAAGGAGAAAATTGAGATATGGGAAGAGTGAGGACTGAAACTGAGCTAGTACTGGAATAAACCCAACAAGGTTCTAGTTATGAAGTTTCGGTAAGCACTGAAGGGGTTGAAGAATGAAAAAGAATTGAATGTGAAAAAGGGTGAAAATAAATAGCCCTCCATTTATTCAATCTTGGGGCAGAAACCGGGTTCAATTCATATGCTACTGGTGGTTACCAAGGTAACATCGGTATTGAAGACAAGATGTCATGGACCCAGTGACGCACTGCACTACAACTTCCCAAGCCACTCAAGTCTCTCTTAAAAGGACTTGTTTCATTCTCACGGGGAACCAACATTATCTATCGACTTTCTCTTAGAGTTTGTTGATATTGAAGAAGGAGACCCTCTCCCTAGTCTCCGGCTTAGGAACCAAATATGCACAATTGAGTCTAGAGCCACGAGAACATCTACAAATCTCTTTAGGACACTTTCAATGAAGACTCTCTATTTCACACAATGTGGAAAGAGAGATTATATCTTGAGTCCTACGCATTATCCTTGTGGTATTGCCAGAACATCTGAGTGATATGCTAACATATTCACAATGAAGATGGAAATACTTCTGGAGCCAACATCAAACAAGCTCCTGGTGGGTGGCATGTGAGATCTAATCAATAGATCAACCATGTGACAACTGAACAGAAACAATGGGGAGATTCAATCTTTTGAATCAATCCTGGTTCAGGTTATGGATTGACGGATACCTTTGAAAAACCGGTCGTTGTGCTTAAAAACTCTTTTCTTTAGCACATCGACTGTGTACAAATATTTCAAAATAAAAGGTGTTTATGATTGATAATTGATTTTCATTAAAACCTTCGTTGTATTGCAAAAACAATTTCTATTGAGCAATACACGATTGTTTTTCAAATCTCTTTTCATCAATCAGTGAATCTCATTTTGCTGGTTCACTCACTCCGTGTTGTCTTCTTTGAGACGTTTCGGTTTGAGAACAGGTAGAGCAGCTGCGAAACCCTGTCAAGGAAATTCTTCAGAATTATACCTAACCACAGGCAGTACTTGTACTGATCAATGGGGAACCGTGGGCCGTGTACCTCAATTCATCGAAAGTGATCAAAGACACTTTCGTGCGCTTTTATTGCTAACTGTCTTATGCAGGTACACCCCTACGTTTGCAGCTGATCAGAATGAAGCGGTCAATCCATAGCTGCATGCTCACACAACACATTCATTTCCAAAGAAATCATGATTAGTGCATCAATGACTCTGATATTATCACTCCCTGCTTCTGCTACGCTGCTGCCAATATCATGATTCAACGAAAAGCTTCCGCTACTCTGATAAGAATATATCATGATCCAGAATGTGAGCATGTCGGTCCAAATGTCACAACTTCACTTCATACCAACACCACAATGGATAAGTCAGAGATTTACTGTGGCTGATGATCTCAAAGCTTGCTAAAAACACAGTATCACGTGGATCAGTTAAAGACCTCCACTCAGATTTTCCAAACATGCAAATATGAAGAATCAAAGTCTACGAGCTACAGAACAAAGAACATGAACAAGAATCCAAGAACAATCTCAATGTAATATCTGTTTGTATTATATGTAATTTCAATGTGTGTTTGAGGTGACCTCCCTTAGGGGGAGATTGTTAGGATTTAGTAAATCCAGGTATTAAAGTGTCGGTCACCTCAAGTATATGTAATCGTTAGAAAGCTCGTAGTCGTAGTGATTTGAAGATTAAGTAGTATTTAGTTTAGTAACACCGTGGAGGACGGACGGGTCTTTACCCACTGTATGCCTGATCCACAGCCCGTCAGGTGGCGTTTTATGTAATGACTATAAATACTCTCTACCTCCCAAGGTAGAGAGTTGGAGCTCATAATAAGATTTTTCTTTCTCTCACTAAAGTTCCCAAGTCTCTAACTTTCTCTCTCTAAAACCTCTTATACGCCTATTTATGATTATGGTTTAGTGTGTTTGTGAAATCCAATATGTTACAGGATTTTACAAAATCAAGACACAACCTTAAACAATGACAGTTCGTGTTCAGACAGCATTGGTTTCGTTGAATATCTGTTTTAGGGGAATATGCAGTGGTTCATCAACAGTTCATTATCCAACATCAACAATATCATCAACCATCCAATAAACACTTTGGTAAACATATCATTCATGCTTTCTGATGGCTATTGCAGTGACAACATAGAGAAGTAAACCCGATATGCCAAACTTGAACATAAAGTAAAATTCCCTAGATTTGTTACTTAAAGCTTGTACTAATCCTTGTGAAAAGAAACGGTGTACCCAATGTACAAAACCTCTTGACAACCTCAACTGAGTGAGACACCGAAGTGATAGCTACGTTGTGGGTTAAGCGAGAAAGAATCACAAACGTAGCTAAATAGCCAAGTCTTTATCACACTCAATAAATGCCCAAACAAGTCATCGTGCGGAAGGGTAGAAAGAAAGAAGACGAAAATAAGTAAACGCGCCCGAAAGACTTCACTTCAAACCCAAATAAGAAATACCGTACAAACATCCCCGTAGTCAACATTGTATAATCATCAATTCAAGCCGTGAAATAATAACCTCCGTGAAGATGTTTAAACCAACGTATCTCATCATCACACCAAATCATATCATCAAAACTCATAACTTAACAAGCCTCATTCAAAGACTTGTAAGTCATGTTCAAGAAAAATTATCAACCGTTCCAGATAGGCAAATGTCTTGACCCGGTTCAAATAGTATACCCAATTCAATTGACATATTACCCGGATCAAAACATGTTAAAATGACAATTCAAGCTCATGTCCGGTTTTAATCATTGTCACTCCACTCTGCCCAAGTTCACTTTAACACGTTAAGCCTAAATGAAATATCACCCAATCATATGACAAATCATATATCAATTAACGATATATTGTTAAAAGGCACGTATGATATATGTCACTTAATGTATACACTTTAATGTGTACACGATGCAACAATAATTCATGCAACACCTCTCTACCAATTGTTGGTTATCCACGGTCCATATCATGTCCAAGAGTAAATCACACAAATACCTAACATGCAATATCACTTGGCTTTAAACATTAACCAAGCTCTTACATCATGCCGTCCATTGCAATTGAGATACATGGCCTGATCCACTCAATAATGAAATCAGACGGCCCATTTAAGAAACCATACAACCCGATCCATGTACAATATTTGTGTATCCGGATATAAGAGATGAGATACCCTAATATTTTGCTCATATTAACCCTAACCTCCTCAAAACAATCCGCCCCCATCAACACAGATAACACTCTTCTCCACAACTTCACACAACCTAAACCTAATCTTAATAACATACGCCTCCTTCACTCCTAATAATACTCACAAATTAACACCAATCAAAAACCCATCCATTCATTTAATTCAATCAACGTTTTATCTTAGCTTTACCTCGCCACAGGGATGGCTCGAGGACTTGACATGGTACGTCTTAACCACAGGGATGGTTAGAGGCATGGAGAAGGCTTCAAGGTAGGTTCTTTTATGATTAGTTAATGTTTCATTTAACCGAGCACGAGGAGAGGATGAAACCTTTATGGTTTTGTTCTTTCTTCAATTATTATCGGATATTATTACGAAGTGTAAGCTTTAAATAGATCGATGATGGTTATTTTGTTCACACTCGAAAGTCTATTAACTTTGGTAACAAAGTGAACAATAACTGAGATCATGTTTTAGATATAGATATGTCTTTGTCTTGGATCAGTGATGATAACTCGTGTGAGCGGACTTTAGAAAACGAATATAACATAACACACAATGAATCTGAGGTCTTGTTGATGTGGGTATGATGTTGGTTTAAGTAATGAGAGTTGAGACATTGATGTTTGGTTTGTTTTCTGTTTTCATTTGAGTCTTGATGTAGATGTAGTTGTATCGATTTGGCAGTTGGTTTTGAGGTCAAGTGGTCATTTCATACTTCTCCTTCATCCTTTCTGTTAAGTAACTTTAGCCAAGTCGCTAGTGCAAGTCGCTAGCGCAAGTTGCTAGTGCAAGTCGCTAGCGCAAGTCGCTACCATGAGTCAGTACTCATGATAATACAAGTCGCTACATGACATGCTAGATAAGTCGCTTTGACTGTTTGACTCAAAAGTCAAACAAACCCAACTCGCTTTTGACCAAAATATCAACTCGCTACATTTTATTAAAAACATAAATTGCTAACTTTTGTTTGAGACAAGTCGCTGCAACATATTTGACTCAAAAGTCAAATAACCACAATTCGCCATTGACAAATAACAGACAAGTCGCTACAACTTGACTCAAGTCGCTATAAGGAACATGAGGACCATTTTTTCCGACCAAGTTGCAAAACCCAGAAAAACTATCAATGAATATACATATTGACCCATTTGACCACGTTTTGAAAAACCAGAAATGACCAAATGACCACTTAAAGTTTCACAGATATGGAAAAGTCACAAGAAAATAATACCAAGAAACTGATATCAGGACACAAAGTATTGACAATCATTGACCCAAAACAGAAATAAATATATGTGTGAAAACAGTTTACCCACAGCTTAAGATATGTCTCAAAAACCACAATAAACATGGCACGAAACCACACAAATCAACACAACACAACAACCTTGGCTCTGGTACCATTTATAGGATCATAATATTATTGTGTTTGAATGATTCGGGTGGTCTTGGATGATGGAAATACATGTTAGACATTTTAGAGAGAGAAAGTAGAGAGATGGTGTTCTTGGTAGAGAGTTGGTTCAATAAAAATGAAAGGTTAGATTCCAAGCCACACCCCTTCCAAGTATGGAAGGGGTATTTATAGTTAAAAGACTACATGACCTCCTGACGGCCTGTGGATCAGGTATACAGTGGGTAAAGACCCGTCCTTCCTCCACGGTGTTACTCTAAACTAATCTACGCTACAAACTAACTAATAAACTACTATATAACGTAAATAACTACAAGTCTACGAGCTAAACTATGCTAGACCATAATTGGGGTGACCGACACTTTAACATGGGATTTCCAATTCCTAACAACCATTGCCAACATTCTCCTCAATAGGGATAATAGCGCAACAACAAAACAATGGTGTTGAAACGACACTAGCACCGATATCCTTTTCTCCATCACCCTTAAATAGTCCTTTTTGGATTATGAGGAATCATCAAAGTCAACCACCACGGACAGAACGGCACCAAAATTTTGGTACCGTCTGTTATACATTTTGGTACCACCGTACCTGTACAGGCGGACCAGGCGGCACCATTTTAAGGGTTCCGCCTGTGTAAAATTTTGGTGTCGTGGATCCTACAGGTAATTTTCTAAATTTTGCCTATTTCAACATTCCAAATTACCATACATTGCTTCTAGGTTAATCTTAACTAGTTCTTACCCATATTAGAACTAGTGTAACACACTTAGGCATATAGGATATCCATTTCCCACCAAAATTCAAAATTTTCGAAAATCCACCCAAGGATCCCTTTCTCATAAAGGAAGGAACCAAAAATTTGGTTCCTTGCAATCCGTGGGTGATCTGATTCTAAAGATCCCATCATCATTAGAACACATTTATTACAAATCTTTGTCTCATCACTCCATCCTTCTTGTATGGATTGACTTGGGTGATATGACTAGCATTAAACCCACTTCAAAATCATTAGGAACCTCATCTCTTCTATGGTTTAACATTAAATCAAACACATTTCTCCATAATTTTCAAATCCTATAAATTAGGAGCTTTTACCATGATCATCTTCACACCTTCTCAACTCTTATCACCTACTAGCAAAAACTTAAGCCAAAATGACTAAGTCTTCACCATCAACAAAGCCTTGCAAAAGAACCACTAGAATGAGTGTAAGACCTTGTTGTTTCGTCAACATAAGCTCCTCTTCCGAGTCATCTCCATTAACCATCTCATCTCCCATAAGAGATGAAACAACTCTCACTTTGGCTACTCCTACACCACCTCCACAATCACCTATCATCATCACTACTCCACCACCAACAAAGCCTCCTAGCTCACCACCACCGGCTCCTATCCAAACATCAAAAATACCATCACCTCCAAAATCTCCAACACTCATCCCATTAGAGTTATTCTCTACACCACCTACATCTCCAAATCCATTTTTGGAAGACTTAGAGGACTTGCCTCCTAGGCCCAATCATCCACCACCACTACCTTCTTTTAGTACTATTGAGCGAATAGCTCATGAGTCTCCACGTCCATCTTTTGACCCAAACGCCCCGTTAGGGCTAAGACCTCTTCTTTTCCATCCCATCCACAAGGAAATCCATGGTCCTTTGTATGGGGATCAACCACTACCTAAAACATCAATGCCTTCTCATATAGAGGACATTTAGGAATCCATGTGGGAGGATCACCCCACCAAAGAAGAGATTGAAGCCGAGCTCACTCACCTCCACCAATTTTCCAATATGGTGGATTCCCATCTTAGTGATGCTATGCAATTGCAAATTTCTTTACTAGCTTCCATAATCACCACTCCAAAAACCAACACCAACACCTCCACCATTCCACCACCACAAAACCATGAACCATACTACCCTCCTAGACATGGTTGCTTCAATTGTGAGCGGACCGCACAAATCACCGAAAGGACCCGGGTGATGGTCCATGAGCTTCAAGACGAAATGAGGTTCATCCTCAATCACATCCTAGAGTGCATTAATGCTCTTACTCATCCACCACCTCAATAGGAGGGTCCTAGTTTATTCTCTTTAAGCATTTTATTTTTTTTTAGCTTTTCTTTGTATTTTTTAGGATAGTTTTTTCTTTCTTGTACTAACACTTCATTGTGTTCCCTTTTCATGATTTTATATCATGAAAAAATTTACCAAATGAATGGTGTTTCTTATATTGTTGTTGCTTGTTACATGGTGTTTGGAAATGCTTGTGATGATGCTTATTACTAACAATATTTTTTGTAGCTTTTTCACAATCCATGTATCTTTCTCTTGGCACCCAATTTAGGGGGAGCATTGGTCAAGGGGGAGATAATGGCTCGGGCTCATTACATATTCCGCCTCGTATCTTCTTTTTGTTGAGACAAAAAGGGGGAGAAATCTATAGAACTTGGTTATACTTGACTTTTATAAAACTCAACTGCATACTTTGACTTTCTGAAAAGTCAACATCATACTTCAACCAATGAAAACTTTGACTTTCTAATAAAAGGTCAACTGCATACTTTGGCTTTCTGAAAAGTCAACATCATGTCTAAATTGGATATACTTGCATTATCATTTTTATCTTTCAAGTTCTAAAAATAATATTTTTATAACTATTGTACAATCTTTACATCTTTTATAAAAATAAAATTTATATTTTGTCCTCAACAAAAAGGGGGAGATTATTAATACAATTATCGTCATTAAACGTTATTTATATTTTATGATCTTTACCTAAGTTTTGTTAACGACAAAAGTAAATTTAGTTTTTATAAAGCTTAAAGCTTGTCAAGTTTAATAAATATTAAAACATATTTTGATATGACTCTAAACCATAATATATGTTAGTATTTTTAGTTCAAGAATGTTTTGGTTTCTTAAAACAAAACATTACATATGTATTGAGCAGCTTGAGTGGCTTCGATCTTGACTTTGCCATTTTCTTCATGTATTCACTCCTTTTCATCCAAATATGCATCATTCCAGCATTTTGCTTCCAAGAGACCTAAAAAGTAAAAATGAACGAAATTAAGTAGTAACGGATATAAAAGTGATCGATTAAGGGCTTAAATGACCCCTTAAAAGTGTACGTTTTAAATCTTTATCAAATATCCCTACACTTGGTATTTATGCAGGTGTAGTTTGAATTGGGTTGCAAATTAAAATCATCTTCTAGATTGGTAAGGAACCATAATCATGAACTCTTGCACTCAGCATCAACTACCGCGTAAGCAACTGGATACACCCATTATTGCTATCCGCACCAACAGTAGTTAAGATTTGACCAGTATATGGTCCTTTGATAAAAGCCCCATCCTAACTTATTTCCTTTCTTCCTGGTCTGTAACCTTTTTTCAAGGCACCAATAAAAACATAGATCCGTTTGAAAACCCTTGAATCCAGGGTTGAATCAGTATTTGTTTCAACTAGAATCTTCACAGTTGTATCCTTATTTTTCCCTTTATTTTCAATGCGTAATCTCTAAGATTGGCATATTGTTCTTCATGGTTACCCAAAATCTGTTTCATTGCAATATTTTTTGCTCTGAATACCTTTGTCTCAGAGATGTTGATCTAAAATTATTGATTTAATTGTTCTGTGAGAGCAGCGGTTGGGATTTTCCGATTGGTAACAAGAATTTTACCAACCTCGGATGAGATGAATCTTACAGTTACCAATTTAATATTTCTAGTTTGGAGGCATTCATGTTCATCTTTTAATGTTTTGACACTCCAATTAGGCTCTTCATTGAATTTTGAGACGTGTAGGGACCACTTGCACATGGGTTTGGCCCTTTTCTTATAGGTTTTGGATGTCCCAAACTTACCCTTTGACTGAGAACAAGAAGGTTTAATTTGACAACCTACTCAAGATTTTCTGCCATCATTATCTGTATGTTTCCCTTACCATAACCCACAATAGTCCTATAACATCAAGCTCTAACCCTTTCTTGATCACACTTATCAACCCTAACATCTCTTCTACACTCTAAAACGTACATTCTTACCATTTATTTGATTTCCTTCCTTGTCGAAAAATGCTCTATTACAAAAAATTCACTCTTGTTAACATTTTCTTTGCCCAGGTACTCCCTCCAAATTTGTTTTAACCTTTTTCTTTGTTATGGTCGCACTTCTGGGAGCACTGGTATCTTCACCACTATAGAATTCATCAAAGTCACTGATAACATCAAATTTTCTTGACTTTTTAGTGTCAATTTTCCCCGATCATGCTCATATTTTATGTCATTTATATGGATTTACACTTGTATTCCTTTATATTTCACTTCCAGGTAAATTATGAGTATTGGAACTTAGAGACGCGGATTTGGAGATTTTTCTAACGGTTTTATGATAGTATGCTACTTACGAAGAAGATACGGCGTAACTCATGCTCTCACATTACGCCGTAGCTAGTATTATATCTCGGTTTGGCTACTTTACGGTGTAACTCCCAACTAAGGTTACACTGTAATCATCTAGGTTATGAAGAATTTTGTGCCTCCATCAACTACGCCGTAATTCCTCACAAGCATTACAACGTAACTATATTGTGTTAAGGGGTTACAGCGTAACTCACATCTACTATACGGTGGAATTGCTAACTACGGCGTAACAATTCCTTATTGTTACGCCATAATCTACTTAATGAGAGTTATCTTTTGAAGATAATTAAGTTACGGCGTAACTCTCAACTCAAGTTACATCGTAACTATGATCATGCCTATAAATACAAGCCCTAAATTCTGCATTTCACATCATTCACTCATAACTCAAAGGCAGAGAATGTGAAGAGGGTTCCAAAGGCAGATCATACGGAGTATATGGAGCCATCTCCAAGGGAGGAATCACACCATATAGATAAGCATTAGCGATCATTTATATCTTTTACTTTAATTCATGTCTTTCATTATGTTAAACATTGAATTTATTGTTTCTTTTAATATTATGGGCTAAGCACCTTTGGTGCTAGCCTAGTTATGATTCCTTGAATGCATTGCTTGTGTTTTCATGCTTCCATATAATTGTTTCAAGTGTATGCATGCATAGTTCGATGGTAGTTACCCTAGCTTCGGTAGTTTTGAAATGCGATCATATCTAGTTGCTTAGGAGAATTGACCAACTGACCCTAAGTAGGTAGGTAGAGTTGGGAAGGGTAAGAATTGACCAACTGACGACCCTTCCTCTTTTGTGCGAACTGACCAAAAGATCACCATTCGTATGGATAAACTTAAGAAGTTAGGGATGAGTGTCTAAGATGCTAGCGCCCGGGCACTCATTATTTCGAATCTTGCATATAGGGTACTTAATGACTTGGCTTAGGTGACTTAAGACCCTCGACTCCCCAAAGGGTAGGCCTTTGACGTCGGGTAGGAGCCTTAGTTGATAGGTTAGGAAAAATTAACCAAATGATGTCCTAGCTACTTAAAACCCCACTTAAATAAATTGAAAGTAATTTAGAAAACATAGACATTACTTGATAGGATGATTAATTAGGTTAACACACTTTCTCTCCATTGATCACAACCTCTATTTACTTTGCGCATTTATTTCATTTCTGATAAGGTTTTAAAAGGTACCATTTTGAGGGGTCGTTTTAGTCCTTATTTGATCACTTTTGTATCCATTATTGCTTAATATCGTTCCTTTTCACTTTTTAGGTCTCTTGAAGGCAAAATGCTGGAATGGCACTTATTTGGACGAAAAGGCGCGAATATATGAAGAAAATGGCCAAAGTCAAAATCGAGACACTCACAGCTGCTGAAAATAGAAGGCGACGGCGTCAGGTGCTAATTGCGACGCCGTCCGAGGATTTTTGTGACGGTTCAGAACCCAAAACTCGTATTTTCAAGTGACGACGTCCAGTTGTAAAAGAGTAGGCCGTCGCTACTCAGACGGCCTAGATGCAATCCAGACGACGTCAGAAGCTGAAGAGGACGGCGTCACGGACATAAGGTGACGCCGTCGCAAGGTTAACGTGGCAAAGACGAAACCCTAATGACGGCGACACGACGGCGTCACGAAACAAAAGGTGACGCCGTCGCATATGTAATCTTATATATAGAATCCGAATTTTTCAGTTTTAGCGAGAGTCTTTTGGAGTGAAAACCTAAAACCGAACCTAAGGTGTCTTGTACAGTATTTTAGGGTTTTAAACCCTATCTTACATCAAGATAAGTATTTACTTCATTAATTCAATTATGTCTTTGATTATTTGTGTGTATGCTTGCATGTTCTCCATGTCCGGCTAATTTATTTGTGTGTTTGCTTAGGAAGTATGAAACTTAATTATTGAATATTGATTGGTTGTTTCTTATCTTAGTTGATTAATGATCTAGTAATGCGATAGGTCATTCGTTGTGTACTTAATGCTTGATTCATCTTTGTGAACCTTAGAATATAATTACCTGAGTAGTTGTAAGCTAAACCATCCAAAGAGTGCCTTAGAGTAAGAGTTTATCATCCCTAGTGGGTTTGTAGACGAGACCCTTTGGTAAGTTCAAAGAGTTAGGGAGAAACGCATACCCTACAACTTTAGACACACAACGCAACTAAGAATAAGGACGTGACAATTCAACCATCAATAGGAGATAATTAAGGAGTAGTACAACCTAAGTAAACACATCTTTAAACTATCATACGAGCACACATTAATTAGACATAGACTCCCACAACCTTAGTTTAGATAATTAGATAATAGTAGAGTAATCGGTAGAAATACCAACCCCCCAAATCCAATACCCGAGATTCGTACCTTTCCATTTCATAAAATATAAAAATACAAAAATAATCTTCCTCAACGTTAACCTTAGCGTAGTAACTCCTTACTAGCATTCCTATTCCCCTAGAGAACGATATCAATACCCGTGGCTTACCATAATTACTACACTACAACGATTAGGTTCACTGCCTAGGGTGTTATAAAACTTGCTCGAAGAAAAGGAAGTTTCCTTGACCCCGAACGACGCGTGTAGCGTTATCAATTTCCTAGTTTAATTAATCATTTCTACCTCAAACCAGTTAAAACAATTGACACTTAGACTTAATAGGTACCTCATCTACATAGCTCTAGGGAATGGCCTCGGCTTTACAACCTTCTATACTACGCACGATTGGGTTCACTGCTCGTTAGTGCATTAGGTAGACCTTAGGTAGACGAGAACTATAAATATTAAATCCTGGTCAGAAATCCTGCATCAGAATTTTGGCGCCGTTGCCGGGGAGCTATATTAGGATTATTTGTTAAGTATTTTATTTTTGTTTTCATTTTTGTTTATTTAATTTTTGTTTTCTCACAATCTTCTTTAAGTTTCAGGTACCATGGCAGTTGTAGACATTGATAACCTCACTCTAGAGGAGTATCTGGCTATGACTAGGGATGAACAAAGGCTGGGACTTGTTAGGCCTGCTATTGATGACGACACTCTGTTCGAAATCAAGCCATAATTCATGAGTGAGCTTCATGGGAATCCCTTTTCCAGAAGCCTTACCGATGATGCTTACGAGCATGTGGATAATGTTGAATACATTGTCAGCCTCGTTAAATTTCTGAGATTCTCAAACGATGTTGTCATGCTACGTGTGTTCCCTATTACACTCACTGAGCTGCTAAAAGATGGTTCGACAGATTGCCCGTCGGGATAGTTAATACATGGGCTCTCCTCAAAAGGTATTTCATTTAAAAGTATTGTCCTCCTTCTAGGACGTCAAAGAAACTCGAGGAGATCCATAATTTCAAGGAAGAAGGTGATGTGATGTTTTACCAGGCTTAGGAAAGATACAACGATCTCCTTTACAAATGCCCTACTCATGACCTTTATAGCCAGCAAAAGGTAAATGTCTTCTATAAGGGTATAAACATCTCCACAAAGCAGATGCTCAATTCGCAAGGGCCAATTCCTGTAATGACTCCTACAAGAGTTTTGGACGCTATTCAAAATATGGCTAACCACTCTCATAAGTGGCATAACGGAGGAAGCAATAGATGCATAAGTGGAAATATGGATGACATTGCAGTAATGAATAATAAAATTGAGAGTCTTGTTAGGGACATGAAAAAGCTGAAAGAAAATGTGCACTCTATACAAGTTGGTTGCAATACTTGCAATGGTACTCACCTTGCTAAAAAATGCCCGCTTAAAGAAAAAGTCAAGAGAGTTGATGAAGCAAAATACGGGAATGATAGGCCATTCCACGGATATAATGGTAACGGAGCTAAATACCGTGAAGGACCCCCCAAGATATTATACACGGACTGGCAACAAACCTCCTAAACCCAGTCTTGATGAGTTGGTTCATAAAAAATTGAAGAATCTACAATAAAAAATGACAGGTTCAAGGAATGGATGATCAAAGTGAAAGAAGACACGGATATGAACCTACGAAACTAGGATGACGCAATCAAAAACATAGAAACTCAAATTGGGTAGCTTGCTAACAATTTCAGAACCTGGAAGGATTAAGTTGTTACATGCGAAGCTGTATTTGCACAAGATGAGCCGGAGGAAGAGGAACATACTCCTATCGTCACAAATGACCTTTGTGGGATTAATTACCTGAGAGAAGATGACGGATCTGAAAATGACGAAAGCTTGACGTGCCAACTTCCAGAAAAAGAGCTTTATCAAGAAAGCTTTCTATTGCCTTGCACCATCAACGCTAATAGTTGTAAAAGGAACAGGGAACATCTGATCAGATCAAGGATATCGAAAAAGCTCCGGATCTTAACAAGCATTATTGCATTCCTATATTAGCCGAGCAAGATGGATCTGTGAAAGCATGGCCCACGTGTAACCCATATCATGACTATTGCAATGGGGGTTATGACAAAGAAGTAGAAGATTTTGAATGGGCATGCCCCCATAAGATTGAAAGACATGATATCAAGTTTGGAAATCTATCCTTCCAAGATTGTTACAAAATTAGATTTGGGGACTCTAATGTCAATACAAGTCTGATCAAAAGGCTCAAGCTCGATTACGACGAATATCGTCTTCAGGATATGAAGATCGCTGATAAATGGTCAACCAAGAATGATGTCCTCTATAACAATAATTCTCATGGTATGATGGTTGACGATGACTACTATGAAAATTCGTGTTTATCATTCAACAAATGGCTTTTGCAGAAGTTTGGTACCTCCAACATTGGCAATACTGTCAGAAAAATAGTTTTTGCCGAATGGATGATTGATTGCCGCTAGAAAATAGGAGAAACTTGGAATAATGCAGAAAATTTATTGAGCGCCACTTCTGGTGGTGGTTGACATAAAGTACTATGGCTTTGAGTCTAACTTAAAGACTCGATAATAAAGAAAAGTGCTCTTTCGAGAGACAACCTGAATTATCCCTTTTGTTTTTGTTTCTTTTTATTTTTATTTGTTGGGTTTTGTGTTTTTAACAATTTTGTAGGAATTGGAGACGAATTGACGACGATTAAAATGGGGACCTATTCTGTCCTGTTATAAAGTTACGGCGTAACTATCTCTAAGGTTACGCCGTAAAGCTCTTTAGTAGCTGATTCTCTCCAGGTTTTCAACCACTATGGCGTAATCTCCATCCCCTGTTATGCCGTAACAGTCTTCTGTAGACAAATTCCAGGTTTAACCAAAATTACGGCGTAACTCATTCTCATGGTTACGTCGTAATTCATCCTGCAGTATAAAATTTACCAATATTAGCACGATAACCTTGCATTAGTATTAAATGAACTTTGTGGGTATATTCCCTGTAAACCCTCACGAGACTACTCGTCTACTTGGGACACCAAGTGGTTTAAAAGGCTTGTTGCATATTGATGTGTGGGTTCAGGGTCGAGAAAACCTCCTTTTCTACGAGCAAGCTTTTCAACCATCTAGGCAGTGAACCTAATCGTTGTAGTGTAGTATGGGGTAACCCTCGGGGATTGATATCGTTCTCTAGGGGAATAAGAATGCTAGAAATAAATTTATGACGAGAAGGTGGGGTTGAGGATGATTCTTTTTTTTATCTTTTTTTATGTTTTTTTAAAGCAAGAGTAAAATCTCGGGGCATGAGACCCTAGAATACTGTCCTAGAATAAAAACTTATCTTGATGTGTAAAATAGGGCATGGGACCCTAGAATACTGTCCAAGTCGGACTACAACTGAGTTAGGGTTTGCTCTCTAAAATTCTACCTCTTAAAACACAGAAAAATCGAATTCTATATATGGATTTACAATCGCGACGATGTCGCCTTTTGCTAGCGACGCCGTCAGGTCGTCATCATTAGGGTTTCGTCTGGGCCAAGTCATCGATGGGACAACGTCACTTGAGAGTTGTGATTTCGTTGGTCTGTAGTTGGGACGTCGTCTAAGTTCTAGATTTGGGTCGTCTGGAGTGAAAAGTGTGAGTGACGCCCTCCATATATTAGGCGTGACGTCGTCATGCTTCAGGACCAGAAATTCCACTGAGCTGTCGCGTGCACTTTTTGATCAAGTCTTCATAGAGGGACGGCGTCGCCCTTTAGATGGGACGCCATCAGGTTCTGCTGAGCAGCCTTGAGTGTCTTCGATCTTGACTTTGCCATTTTCTTCATATTTTTGCTCCTTTCCATCCAAATATGCTTCATTACAAAATTTTGCTTCCAAAAGACCTAAAAAGTGAAAAGGAACAATTTTAAGCAGTAACGGATATAAAATGTGTCGAAATAGGGCTTAAATGACCCCCTAAAAGCGTACGTTTTAAATCCTTATCAATATCCCTACACTTGGTATTTGCTTGTCCTCAAGCAAATGTGCTTTTGACCAATCAATTTATAAGTTAGTAGGCATGAAACATTGGTTTAAAATAGTTTACAACAAGTAAAAGCGCCACAATAGTCATAACAAGCACGGAAATTATATACTAGCACCTCACAAGTGGTGTTTGGATTCTCTCGTCTCTCGGGTTTATATGAAATATAATATGAATGGAAATAGAAGATAAACACTCATTACCTGGCATAGTACATGGATCACCATAAGCTTGAGAATAGATCAAACCTCCACCGCTTTGTTGTAACCACCTAAGAATAACTATCTAAGAGGTCTTCACAAGGGTTGTAACGTTAGGCTTAGGGTAGGGAAATAAAGGGTTTTGTTGGATAGGGGATATTTAGTTGTGGCAAGTCAAAAATCTTATGTTACAAGCATGTAAAGCGTGGCATTGCTAAGCCAAGACTCGACTCACTAACACTAGATAACTTGAAACAAAACAAACATAAAATAAAAAACATAATGTTAGGAATTAGAAAATTCCATCTTAAAGTGTCGGTCACCCCAATTATGATCTAGCATATGTTAGCTCGTAGACGTGTAGTTATTTACGTTATTTAGTAGTTTATTAGTTAGTTTGTAGCGTATAATAGTTTAGTGTAACACCGTGGAGGAAGGACGGGTCTTTACCCAATGTATGCCTGATCCACAGTCTGTCAGGAGGACGTATTAGTTGTATCTATAAATACCCCTTCCATCCTTTGGAAGGGGTGGGGCTTGGAATCTAACCTTTCATATTTTGTTAACCAACTCTCTACCAAGAACACCATCTCTCTACTTTCTCTCTCTAAAATGTCTAACATGTATTTCCATCATCGAAGACCACCCGAATCATCATAACACAATAATATATACGATCCTACAATTGGTATCAGAGCCTAGGTTGTTTTGTTTGTGTTGATTCTTGTGGTTTACTTCATGGTTCGATGCGGTTTGGTACCGGTTATGTTATTTGGTCGAATTTTGTGGTTACTTTTGTGGTTCGAATCTTGCTTCAAAACTGCTTTTACCAAATTTTTAATGCTGGAAATCCTTTCCTTTTGTGATAAACAGTTTTATGTCAATTGGTGTACTCTGATATGGTCAAAAAACCACAAAAGTCACAATCTTTGATTTTCATATATCTTGGTTGTGTCACTTGGTGTCCATACAAGTTCATGTTATTTCATCTTTTATGATTTTTTCTTTGAACCATTTATGTGATATTTATGGTGAAAATGGGTAACTGTTTTACTGGGTTTAAGATAGTTGCATTGAAAATTTGGTTCTGTCGGGTTCTTCTTAGCGAGTTGTCTATGGTCTTTTATACAGATGAAGTTAGCGAGTTGTCAAAATGCTATTTAGCATTTTGTTCTTCTTAGCGAGTTGTGTCAGATTCTGTCCATGTACAATGTATCTGTTGCATAGCGAGTTGTGTGACTTAAACCTAGCAACTTGTATTTAAAAGCTAGCGACTTATGTCAAGAAATGATGTAGCGACTTGTGTTTGAGCTAAAAGGTAGCGACTTGACAATGTCGTGTAGCGACTTGGTATGTCATCTGTAGTGACTTATGTCAAGATAAAAGACATGGCGACTTGTGATGAAAATATTTGTCGTAGCGACTAGTGAATTTTGATAAAAGTTAGCAACTTGTAACTGGAAAAAGAATAGCGACTTGTTGACCAAAGAACCAAATACCAAATATTGTAACGACTTGACCTCAGTCTCGACCTCAACCATCATCAGTCCATTTTTAGAGCTATAATCGATTTGTCAAATGGCTTCAACAGATTCGATTCAACTCATTTACTACGACCAAAACCAAATCAAACTCAACAAAAACCAACAACAAGACTCTACCTTGACACAATCTCAGAGTTAAGCTTGGGGTATTCATTGCAACATCAAATAACTATTGGTCAAACCCACTAAACTTCTCATCATCGATATCAGACAAAGCATATCACAAGGGACTCTACTGAAACCTCATTATTATAAACATCATCGGTTCAAATGTTTTGGACAAATATGACCAATAATTAACCGTATTCATCACAGTTCTATCCTAGACTCGTACTTAAAATGAAAAAATCAAAACCATCATAACATGGACTCGGACTCAGGTTTGATTTGTGAAGCCTAGCTTCAATTGCTATTCGAACAAGAAAGTAAAAGACTTTAACAAATCTGTTAACTCTTTTATCTTTGGCTCGTTATTATTTGATACCTACCTGGAATTTGTTCGTGAAGCCATCCTCTACCATCCCAGTGGCGATTCAATGATGATAGAACCATCAACCAAAGCCATCCCTGTGGCTTGAATTTGTCTAATCCAACTCATGATTAGAAAGGTGTAATCTTTATGTTCGGATTCAATCTCTTGATTGATTAAGATTAGATTGATTTGGTTGTGATGGCGGCGAATTGTTTTTGTTAAGGTTTGGAGAGAATATGTTAATGGGGGCGGATGATAACTGTGGATGAGATTAGGGTTTGTGGATGTGAGAATGATTAGGGTTAAGTGAGAGATTTGGGTGTGTTTTATACCCGTATACTTAGGGTAGTGTTGTTTTTGGATCTGATCTTTTGACCTCATGGGCTGAACGGGTAATAATTGGATTTGGGCTTGGTGATTTTTTTTTGTAAGTGTGTGATTCACTCTTGGACTAGAAATGGTCCGTGGATAACTAACTATAGGGTCGAGACTCAAGAGGTGTTACATGAATTCGTGATTGTTGCATCGTATACACACATTAAAAGGGTATTCGTTAAGTGATATATCATTTGTCTTAAGATTGGGTGATATTTCATTTGGGTCTAACGAGTTAAAGTGGACTTGGGGTATATGTTGATTTAATTCGCGGAACTTGCAAATATCTTGGTGTATGAAATTTGTGTTATCCTAACTTTGGCAATGTTGGATACATAAATTTGAATATTCCTCATTAATAAGTGGTACTTTGGTCTAAAATGTTCAACGGCGGATATTCATTCACAATTTGAATCAACACTTATTCTACAATGAGATCGAGGGTCTTGTACGGTATTAGTGATTTGGTATTAAAGTGACGGTTCACGGATTTTTTTATCCGAATTTTCCTAAAGTCTGGCTGAATTGTTGATTATCAATGCATCCTTATACGATGTGATATATCTGACATATTCATTGGTTAATATTGAGCGGTACAACCGTACACGTTCCAGGCCATTGTATGATGAGATCTAAGGATTACTGCTGGATATTTTGTGTCTAAATTTGGACCAGATGTGATGCTAAGATGTTGAGCTAGTAGATTAGATGTTGAGATCTCTTGAGTCATGCGGTTTGATACTTTGGTGTATACATTTTCACAGAGAATATTTTGTCACGGCTTGAAGTGCTTATTGAACAAGAGTTGACTACGGGGTTGTTTGCATTCGGTATTTCTTATTTGGATTTGAAGTGAGATTTTCCGGGCACGGTTACTTATTTTGTCTTCTTTCTTTCTACCCTCCCGTGAAGATGACTTGTTTGGGCGTTTATAGAGTGTGATAAAGGCTTGGATATTTAGTTAAGTTTGTGATTCTTTTTCACTTAACCCACAACGTAACTATCACTACGGTGCCTCACGCAGTTGAGGATATGTCAAGAGGTTTTGTACATTGGGTACACCGTTTCTTCTTCACAAGGATTAGTACAAGTTTAAGTAACAAATCTGGGGAATTTTACTTCATGATCAAGTTTGGTATATCGGGTTTACTTCACCAGGTGGTCACAACATTTGCCGACAGAATGCGTGAATAATGTGTTTACCAAAGTGTTTATTGGATGGTTGACGATAATGTTGATGTTGGATAATGAACCGTTGATGAACCGCTGCATGTTCCTCTAAAACAGATATTCATCGAAACCAAAGTTGTCATTACACATTCAAGCTGACATTGTTTACGGTTTTGTCTTGATTTTGTAAAATCCCGCGAAAGAAACTATTTCTCGGTTTAAATCATAGACTTGTAAAATCCCGTGACAATGGAAACATCCCGGTTAAGTAAAGTGCATTTCCGGATCTATCTCTCGGTTTATTCTTGGTTTTGTAAAATCCCGCGAATAATCTATTTCTCGGTTTAATCCATAGAGTTGTAAAATCCCGTGATGATAAATTCATCCTGGAGAAAGAGAAAGTGTAATTCGGGATCTTTTCTGATGCTGGTGCTACAGTTTCTTCTTCGAAGAAGGGATAAAAGAGTGTACTTCATGAATTGGATGTGTGTTTGGATTTTCGACATGGCAGTTTGGTTATTACATGGTTTTACGGGGTTATGTGATTTTAACCATGGTCGGGATGAAAACCATTATCATAGTTCACTTTAAACGTCAAAGGAGGCTAGAATTGAGCTTTTAACTTGAAGATGTGACAACGGAGTTAATTCACTATTATTTATTTGAAGTTGAAGTGAAATATCACGGGCGAGTGTACTTAGTATCTGAAGGTATCAGGGATGGATGGATGAAGATTCTTCAAGATTCTTGTTCAAGCTTATTATTAAAAAATGAAGACTTGGAAATCTAGTTATTGTTGGGTGTCTTTTACCTTTTCTTTTTACCACTTGGGGGAATTGGGCTCTTATCACCACAAAATAACTATCACTTTAAGGAGTTACGTTGTAGTGCTCAGTGTCACATTCAATTGTGGATTTTCAAGAGGTGATGTACATCTAATACTTGATGGTTGGTTGGTTGAAGAGTATAGAGTACTTAGAGATTCTAATGGGCATGAATTCTCGACATCGCTCTTTGTTACACATGTGCAAGCTTAAGTCACGAGTTTGGGTTATTCTACTTCAGGGTCAAATTCATCATATTGGGTTTTCTCCATCAGCTGTCACGACAAAGAGCCTACTGAATGATAATGGGGTTGATTACATGTTTGCCAAGAGAGATTGAAAAGAGAGAGATAATGACGTTTGAACACAACAGTTCAAGCCTCGTTCTCTAAAGAAAAGAAATGTGTACGTGTCAGTGCGCATTATCTTCGGAAGAAGAGAAATCTTCTCATTTATGACCATTATCATCAACATGCTTCATGCTTTTTCCATGCGCTTCAGTCATCAAGTGAACCGGACTACTGATAAATTACTCTAATTCCACTTGCTCAACTATAATGACGATGGCGACATCATGTGCTAATTTTGCGGGGGAGAAGTGTGAATAGAATACATTTGGATGATATTCACTTGTTTAATCAAGAATGGCATCTCCGTATGCAATTCTTGAGGGGGAGAAGAAGTGTGAATTTTTTGAATGGTTGATTGATATTTTAGAATTTATGTTCAAACGGCTCCTAACTCATGTAAGAACCGAGCTTCTTCTTATCGGATCATCTTCACATGTAGTTTCTTCTTAGAGCCATTGGTTGACATCTTCACAAGCTGATATGAGTTTAACGACAAAGTGCTTCTGGTTAATGCTTCACGTGCACATCAACATGATGATTCCGAACAACCTTTTATTCTTGTTTGATGTGATTGTTTGCTTGGTGTTACCATTTCGTGTGTTCGTTGCGGGCTGATTGCTGATTTCCTTGATGAACATCTTTCTGTTCTTGTTTGATTGGGAGGGATTTTAAGTTAAGGGGATTTGCAAGATGTAAGTTAATTGGGATGCTTTTTGGTGTGATGAAGATGTTAACTATCTATTCCCCAATTGGAAAATCTTGAAGAAGGTCGAGTCTACAGTCGGTTCTACATTTTCTGCTACATGTTAGAAGACTAAAGACGAATTTCATTTAACGATCTAAAGACTTCTTCTCAATTCAAGCATTCATCATAAAGATTGTCGGTTTAGGGGAGAGCACTAATTGGGGAAGAGTGAAAAGCCAAAGTTAATCCCCAATTAGACTTGCTCACATTTTACTTCAGCAAGATTGATTCCCACATGATTACATGTGTTCTTCTCAAAAGATTTCAAGTATACGGGCTTACAAAGAGTTACTGATTCTGAAGTATAAAAACCAGAAAGAGGGAAGGAGACACGTATCTAAACGCGAGTAAACTTGATGAACTTAATACTTCTAAGTGATTGAAGATATCCCGGGAAGACAAATGTTATTACCGCAGAGAAACTCAAGGTTTGACTCATGACGAGTAAACTTGATGAACTTAATACTTCTAGGTGATTGAAGATATCCCGGGAAGACAAATGTCATTACCGCAGAGAAACTCAAGGTTTGACTCATGGCGTTTAGTGCTCTTATTCCAACTACGTGGGGGAAGAGATGTAAGAGAAAGTTTCTGAAGATAAAAGAGGTACACAAGTATGACATATTCAGGGGAGATAAATGTATAACATGAGGGAGAGAGATTGTGTACATTGGGGATGCTCAGTTGTCTCACTTGAGTGCTTAATCCGTGATTCAAAGATATAATCACTTATTCCGGAGTTGACATCCGCAGAGATTGTCATCCACAGAGATAATCAGTGATTCGGCCTGCTTCTTCAATATTATCGGTTATTCTTTCTTTGGGAATGTGTGTACTTCGGGTTCTTGAGCTTCATACATGATCATCAGGGAAGAAAAATGTGAACATTGGGTAGGTGTTTTCATTCCCCTTATGATGTGTATTCGGGAGAGCTCTTGGGTATTGGTGTACTTCGGGTTCTTGAGCTTCATACACGATCATCAGGGAAGAAAAATGTGAACATGGGGAGGTGTTTTCATTCCCCTCATGATGTGTATTCGGGAGAGTTCTTGAGCATTATACAAAGAGACTGATTGCATCATTTCAACTACTTGGGAGAAGTGTTCTCTTGACACCTTTTGGAATGGATTGCTTCAGACTTCAGTGGTAATGAAATATTAGAAGAAATTTAAAGAGTGGGATGATACGTTGCTGTTCTTGTTGATGATATAACCTCGAACGAAGAATCACGGTGATTAATCTTAAAAGGAGCAGCAAGATCAATGATAATGGTGTGCTTCTTCGTACACCTGGCTAATGGAAGCTTGAAAGAAAGCTTTGAATCTGCTTAGCTAAAGGATTTTCGGTTTGAGGGAAAGCTGCCAAAGTCACACATTCTTAAAGGCTCAATTTCTTCTTTTCAAGAGCCTCGGAAGCTTTGGTGGTGGATGTTTAAGAGATGGCGATTTCTATCTTCTACAACGGGGCTGCTCAATATCTTTATCTCGGTACTCGTATCATCATCTTTCTTAAACTATATCATCTAATCTATCTTTGTATATATTTATTAAAAACAAAATACAAAAATATAAAACCAACAAAAAGAAAATAGAAAAATATAAAACCAACAAAAACCCATAAAAATCAGAAAATTTGAAAAATACCAAAAATATGTTTCTCAAGACATGTCTTCTGGTATCGATAACATTTACGGTCTTAGAAATGTCATTCAATAATGGCACGGGACCATAGATGAAGTTCGAGCAGGTGGTGTAAATATTCTTTTCCAAAACATGACTCTAAATATGGCTTACAGTTACTTCAGACTGTAACCCGGGCTTCAAAAATGGCTTGCAGTTATTTTAGACTGTGACCCGCGCTAAAACCATGGCTTGCTATTATTTCTGATAGCAACCCGCTCTTCAAAAGAAGGAAAGTGTTGCACTAAACATATTTTCAAAAATATCGTGCACTTATCCTAAAACAATTTGAGGAAAGTATGTCGAAGGACTGCTGTTCCTACACAAATGTTTTCTGTCTAAAATTCTTTAGAAAAATATTTGTTGTTTTCCAAAAATGGTGGTAAAATGAGTTGCTTTAACAACAATCAGTTTCAGAGTTTTTATTAAATTTGCAAACTTTTCAAAAATTTTCAAAATTTGAGTCATTAATTGAGGGGGATAATGTTTTCAAATCTATATCATCTAACGGGCTTTCTTAATTATCCTACGTGCTTAATTAAAAATGATATTTGCCTATGTCGAAGGACTAGGAATTTAGGATATGATTGTTAGGATTAGATGTTTATAGTTTGATGAAACACATTATTCCCATGCCTTATATGAACTGATTGATATGTTGGATAGACTTTTATTAGTCGATTGCTGTTTGGGTGTTGTCGACCACCATATAGCTGTTTGTATGTTTACTAACGCATGCAGATATCATGGTTCATAAGAATGTTCCCGATCCGGATCCCACAAAATATGTTGATTGGATTCCGAAAGGAAAGGGTAACTATATCTTGGGTTGAAAAATGAAGAAACGGAGCTTAATTTGACTTCTATGGAAAGTTGGCATGATAAAGTGCAACATAAGAGGTCTCACTGCATCAGCAGATGGTTTTCTTCATCATCAAATGAAGAAACGGAGCTTAATTGGACCTCTATGGAGAGTTGGCATAACAAATGCAACGTCAGAAGTCTCACTGCATCAGCAGACGGTTTTCTTCCTGCCTTACAGCAACAACAACAAAAGCGGCTCAACCACCTAACGTATCCTTGTGCAGGGATAATAGTGATGATACCATTTTTCTAAAACCTTGAAAAATATTGTTTTGAAAATGGAAAAATATTGTTTTTGAAAAATAAATCGGATTCAAAGTTTTGAAATCAACCGGACTTTATTTTGTCAAATCTTCAGTGATTTCAAATTAAATATTTTCAAACGATATTTCATCAAAAAGTCCGTTTGTACATTTTTAATGTGGTGATCTAAATATTTAATGTTATGTCATGGTATGATTTTCTTTAAAAAATCGAGGTCTTTCAAAATGAAATTTTTTCTGTTCTTGTTTGATTGTGAAATTGTTTTATTTTACTTAAAAGATCTCTTAAAAACTATCATACCTGACACTAACAATCTTTAATGTCTATAATTGGTCTATCTCAGTCAATTTCAAAAATCAAATCTTGCCACGTCTTTCCCCAAAATTTTCTAAATGATTTAAATCTTTTGGGATCACAAATCTCAAATGGTATGAAATTTTTGATCGCGGGAGAGATCGTGATTTAAATCTCAAATATGTTTTAATGGAATTGGTTTTAGTCCTTCAAAGGAACTCCTGCCTCCATGTACCAAACGATTTCAATATATGATGAACATGATTGAGGAGGAGCATTTATCCAAAAAAAAAAAAAAAAAAAAAAAAAAAAAAAAAAAAAACTATATGAGTTTATAAATCAGGCACATTTTCTCCCATGTTTTCTAAACCGTATTAAATCACTTGGGATCCAAAATCTCAAAGGGTTTGATATTTTTGATCGGGGGAGAATTTGTGATTTAATAATGAAATTTGATAAAAGGTGATCGTTTTTTGTTGATTCAAATGTGCAGGCTGCTCTCTCATATGTGCTAAACGCTTTCGAATCTCGAAGCACATATTGAGGGGGAGCATTTCTAATGAAAATAAACTATCAAGGTATAAAGGCTTTTATGTTTTAATATAAAGTACCTTGATTGAGTTTTAAATGGTTTCTTAATGGATTTTGTGATCGTGGATGTACTTCAAATAAACTCTTTCCTCTATGTGATAAAATGATTTCAAATATCCTACGCACATATTGAGGGGGATAATTTTACCAAGAAAATCAAATGGCTTTTTCTACGAAAATTGTGATCAAGAAATTATTTCAAAGAACTCTTGCCTCCATGTGCTAAACAATTTAAAGATCATATCCACATGTTGAGGGGGAGCATTTCTAAATGATCAAAACTATTAAGGTACAAAATGCTTTGATTTTATATCACAAGTACCTTGATTGATTTTCCAAATTATTTTTAAATTGGTTTTAAGGAAGAATGAATTGTACCAAAAGACCGACCATTTTACTTTATGCATGGAGTTATAAGGATGGTGAGGTTAGGTATTAGTTCCCACGATCCGCCAGAACCGGAGGGATCTACCCAGGGACAATCCACTAGATAGTGTAGAGTCCTTAGGTATATTGAAAAAAGGAGAAAAGTGAGATATGGGAAGTGTGCCGACTGAAACAGAGCTAGTACTGGAATAAACCCAACAAGGTTCTAGTAATGAAGTCTCGGTAAGCACTGAAGGGGTTGAAGAATGAAAAAGAAATGAAATGAGAAAAGGGTGAAAAGAAATAGCCCTCCAATAATTCAACCTTAGGGCAGTAACCGGGTTCAATACATATGCTACTGGTGGTTACAAAGGTAACACTAGTATTGAAGACAAGACGTCATGGACCCAGTGACGCATTGCACTACAACTTCCCAAGCTACTCAAGTTCCTCTTAAAAGGACTTGTTTCATTCTCACGGGGAACCTACATAATCTATCGACTTTCTCTTAGAGATTGTTGATATTGAAGAAGGAGACCCTCTCCCTAGTCTCCGACATAGGAACCAAATGTGCACTATTGAGTCTAGAGCCAAGAGATCATCCACAATATCTCATTAGGACACTAAATTGATGAAGACTTGCTGTTTCACACAATGTGGAAAGTAAGTATATATTAAGAGTCCTACGCATTATCCTTGTGGTATTGCCAGAACATCTGAGTGATATGTTAAATATTCACGATGAAGATGGAAATCCTTCTAGAGCCAACATCAAACAAGCTCTTGGTGGGTGACATGTGAGATCTTCTCTAAAGATCAAACTGAGACAACTGGATAGAAACAATGGGGCGATTCACTCGTGAATCAACCATGGTGCAGGAAATGAATTGACGAATACTTTTGGAAAAACCGTTCGATGTGCAAATCTTCTTTTCTCTAGCGCATCGAATGTGTATTCATATTTCAAACTCAAAAAGTATCTCTGATTGAAAAAAAATGCTTTTGGAAAAACCGTTCGATGTGCAAATTTCTTCTTTTCTCTAGCACATCGAATGTGTATTCTTTTTCAAATACAAAAAGTATTTTTGATTGAAAGTTGATCTTTCTCATAAAACCTTCGTCGTATTGCAAAACTCTTTCTTCAATCAATACGCGATTGTTTTTCAAATCAATTTTTCATCAATCAGTGAATCTCAATTCGCTGGTTCACTGACTCCGTGTTGTCTTCTTTGAGACGTTCCGGTTTGAGAACGGCTAGAATAGCTGCGAAACCCTGTCAAGGAGATTCTTCAGAATTATACCTGATCACAAGCAGTACTTGTACTGATCAACGGGGAACCGTGGGCCCGTGTATCTCAATTCAACGAAAGTGATCAAAGACACTTTCGTGTGTTTTATTGCTAACTGTTGTTTGCAGGTAAATTTGGACTGTTGCAGATGATCAGAATTGAGGAGTCAATCCAAAGCCGCATGCTCACAACATCCACACTTAATTGAAGAAATCATGACTGGTGCATATCTACATAACCTGGTTATGATATTTTTATACTATGCTTCTGCTACGCTGCTGCAAATATCATGAACCAGTAAAGCTTCCGCTACTCTGATGGAAAGATGTCATGATCCTGAAAGTGTGAGCATGTCTGTCCAAAAGTCACAACATCACATGAAGGCAACACTACAAAGGTGATCTAAAGATTTACTATGGCTGATGATATCAAATAAAGCTCGAAGATCATCAAGATGTGGATCAGTTCAAAGACCTCCACTGAAAGTACAAACTAATCGGACTATGAAGAGTCACTACAAAAGCACAAAGAATGCGGACATTGAAGAATTGATGTCTACGAGCTCAGAACCGAAGTCAAAATAGAATGCTAGGATTTGAAATGTAAAACATGGGGTGACCTCCCTTAGGGGGAGATTGTTAGGAATTAGAAAATTCCATCTTAAAGTGTCGCTCACCCCAATTATGATCTAGCATATGTTAGCTCGTAGACGTGTAGTTATTTACGTTATTTAGTAGTTTATTAGTTATTTTGTAGCGTAGAATAGTTTAGTGTAACACCGTGGAGGAAGGACGGCTCTTTACCCACTGTATGCCTGATCCACTGTCCGTCAGGAGGACGTATTAGTTGTATCTATAAATACCCCTTCCATCCTTGGAAGGGGTGGGGCTTGGAATCTAACCTTTCATATTTTGTTAACCAACTCTCTACCAAGAACACCATCTCTCTACTTTCTCTCTCTAAAATGTCTAACATGTATTTCCATCATCCAAGACCACCCGAATCATCATAACACAATAATATATACGATCCTACACATAAATATAAAGATAGATTTAGGATGGTAGCCCGTATGTTTTTATCTTTTTTTTCACATCTCTTTTTCTTCTTCTTTTTTTGATTTTTTTCATACCTTTTTACTCTACCATCCTCTATGATTACATCAAAATATAAAGGATTTACAGGAGCATCCATACACTTGAGTTTTTATTTCTCTAACACTAATTGACCCGATTTGAAAAGATCAAAACACTTGGAGTATTTAATTACGTAGACAAAGGGACTTTAAATTTATTGTTCTTTCCCGTTACTCCATAAAATATTACTTTTACCCATGAGTCCTAATCGTCCCAAATCTGTGTACAAAAGATATGACTCAACTTAGCAACCATGCAAATAACTAGATAATTGAACTAAGGGTTTAACAATGATAACAATAATGCACTAAAGATGAGTGCATACAAGGTAGGCTAAGGCGATTTGGGTGTACATTTAGGGGGGATTCTAAACAATGCTCTTCATTGATATTGTGGAAAACCGAAACATCACGAGAACCGCGAAAAGGATAGGCTTTGAGGGGTTAACTAGGGGTATCATGTACTAAAGATGAGTACATCGCAAGGGTGTGTGTAATTACTCAACCAATGTGGAAGATGTAATTATAATACAGGTATAAAACAATGGTTATCCTAATGCCTCTTATCATTTAGTTACTCCTAAATACACAAGTGTAGTCTCACTAGTGATCTCGGAATGCATAGCAAAACAAGTTCTAGAATCTATTATACTATCGGTACACTCACTAAGCATTAAAGATGAATGATTTTATTTCTTAATATCTAGGGGTGACCCTTACATTTTTGGGGTGGAATTTGAGTGGTAAACGGTTTTTGTGCTAGTCATATAATTCCTATCCATGAGACGCTTTATTAAGACTAAAGTTTAGCTAGTAAATGTCATAAATATTTTAAATTTTATGCTAAAATAGCCCTAACAAATATTTCTCATAGTTTATTACACAAATTACTAAGGACAAGACAAATAATCAAGTGAGTGAATAGTTTCTAAGTTCCCGTTTTATTCTCCCTCCCTACACTTAAACTGAACATTGTCCCAAATGTTCCCCGAAAGCATCAAAGTTTTGATAAAGGAAGGTAAGTAAGGAAAAGAAACTAGAACTCCCCTGATTAGCTTGGTAGGATATGTGTGAAGTTGCGGTTAAATTCTCTTTCAAGAAGAATGCATAAGTAATAAGCTTCATCCAATGTGTGTTTCTTCTTCTTGTCTAAAATAACCTGTACACTTATAAGAAAACAAAGGAAACCTTCACGTAAAATCGGCGGTAAACTATATATGACATACAATACACTAGAAAGCAAGTAAGATATAATGCTTGTGGAATGGATGTTTGCAGTTTTTCTGGAAAATTAAGATCTGGGAATTTTCAAAATTTATAAACTGCACAGAAAATGAAAACTGATCATTCTATTTTTACATAGCCTGACGTCGTCAGGATTTAATCCTGACGCCATCAGGTTTTCCTGACAAAAACTGGTCTGCTGCGTTTTTCTGAAAAAAATCTGGAAAAATTATATCATTAAAACCTGGAAAAATTCCTACAAAATATCCATTATGACTCGATACAAGCATTTGACTCTAACAAACACACATATATATCAATTTCAAAAGTTGTAATTCTCATGTTCATGTTCTTAAAAACTTACGTGATCTTCCCTACACTTATCTTTTTGTAAAATACCTTTATATGTAATTAATACGAGGTTAAAGACAAAATAAAGCATTTTCACAAAGTCTAACATGAGAATAAACAATAATGAAATAGATATAAAACACACAAACTAAAAAACAAAACAAGCAAACAATTAAGCATGGGTTGCCTCCCACGAAGCGCTTTTCTTTATTTATGAGTCTTGTTGCTAGATTCGAAATCGTGCTCCTACTTGACTTCCTTACCGTCATCTTCTTCCTCATGACGATCTCTATTGAGGTTTTCCATGGCATAGTTATGTCCTATCGTGCACCTTTCTAAGAAGTCATCTTGCCCCCAATTGATTCTATATTCCAGTCCTAGTTTCAAACATTCTTTATAGAACCCAAATATCTTATTCATCACATAGTCTACTCCTCTCTTCTTATCCTCCTCATTCCTACAGTAGACTGATATCTTAAGTTCCTTTTCATCATTGGATAGTGATAAAAACTTCTCAATCTTAAATGGCATTTGGTAGGCAACATCATCGGTCTCATCCTCGAATCTAACTATTCCTAACGACGAATCATAAGTCATCCCAGTGCTATCTACGAACGGCTTTCCTAGAACTACATGGGACAAGCTAGGATCTATAGCCGTACTAATATCCTCCACAATCACTAAATCTATAAGGTACGTAAAGCTACCTACATAGACGGGCAATCCCTTAACTCTACCAAGGAAATTACATCTAACTCTAGGATCATTGGGGTTTTGCCTATTTGTGATAGGTTTTTTCATCACCCAATTATAGTACGTACTAGTCATGATGTTTATTGGGGACTTGCGATCAATGTAAGCCTTTGCCACGAAAAGATGTCCTATGCAACATGGTATGTTGAGATTTCTAGGATTTCCAAAGGTGATTCGTGGGCATCTCCTAGCGTAAATGGGACGAAGGTCGTCCTATCATTATTGGTTATGGCGTTCAAAAGGTTATCTATCTTTCTATCCATCTCGATTTGTTGTTGGTTGAAGCGGTCAGAAAGCTTGGCTATTTGGGCTTCTTGGGATGTAACTAGGTGTTGCATCATCCCTTCTAGATTTTGTTGATTAGGGCCATGAGAGCTTTGATTGTGTTGTTGGGGCCATGGGGAATCATTAGAGGTGAATTATTTGGTTTGACCCCAATTATAGTCAGGTTTACCCCTCCATGCTTCTCGGGCTTCGTTGAAAGTCCTAGGTCCGGGTGTTGTGGGGAATCTTCCTCCCATTCCATTGGAACACGAGGATGCGTAGTCCACGGAATCTTGTTCGAGGAGTCTCGTGCAATTACGAGTGTCATGGGGACCACTACATAACTCACACAAGGAAGAGACCTTGTTCACTTGGTGTGAAGGCTTAGGAGTTTCGTAGGAGCTCATTAGGAATTTGACTTGATCTTCAAGTTCGAGCATCCTACGATTGGAAGGTTGTGAGTCAATAGGAGGCAAGGAGATTGCCTTGACAGTTTTGGGTAACTCACGTGGTCATTCCAACATCCGTCGTCATAGAGGGCAAGGTCCTCTATTGTACCCCACGACTCTTTCGCGGTAAGTTCACTAAGTTATACCGGCCGCTTGTTCGATGGTTTGCCTAGTTGAGAGATTGACATGATCATAAACGATTTAGACTTGAAGCCAAAGATCAATGTCGTGATGAGGGAATTTATGGAGCAAGTCCTTGAATCGAGTCCACGCCTCGTAGAGAGTTTCGCCTTGACGTTGTTGGAACATCAAGATGTCATTCCTTAGTTTGGTAGTTCTCCTCGGTGGGAAAAATTAGGCGAGGAAACAAGTGGTGAGATCATCCTAACTTGAGATGGATCCGGTGGGAAGTCGCTCAAGCCAATTACTAGCTTGGTCCCGTAGAGAGAATTGGAAGAAACGCAAGTGCGTGGTCTCCCGTGTAGCAGCATCAAGGTTAATAGAGTCAACAATTTTAAGGAAGTCCTTGAGATGCTGATTAGGATATTCGGAACGATTTCCATGGAATGCACATCCGTTTTGCACTAACCGGATGGTGTCGGATTGCACTAACCAGATGGTCTACCCTAATGCACTAACAGGCAGTGTACCCGGTCGCGTATAGTGTAGTATTCGGTAAAGCCGAGGTCGTCCCAAGAACTATGTGTGTTGGATTATTACTAAGTCTAGGTGTCACATTTTAATAATGGTTTCAATAAGGAATTAATTAATTAACTTCTAAAGAAGAAAATAGCAAATAAAGGCAAAGGATAAATCAATAGAGGAGAGTGGTGCTAACCTAGTTATTCCTCCTAGCTAGTAATGTCTACGTCTACTTACTTCCAATTACTTCAAGTGGGGTCAAAGTCGAGAGGACAACATTTGGTCAATTCGCCCTAACCTATCAGCAAAGATGCCACCACAGGAGAAGTCAGGTGTCCCCTCATAAGTCCTGTTGTTCCTGGTTCCCAAAGCCAAGTCATTAAGTACCGCTACATGATAGATTTATAATAGTGAGTGCCCGGGCGTTAGCAACTTAAACACTCACCCCCTAATTTTTAAGTTCATCCAAACGGTAGGTGATCAGTTGTTCAAATCGCACAAGTAGAAAGGGTCGTCAGTTTGTCATATCTTATCCTTCCCGTCTCATTCCGCTCACCTAGGGTCAGTTGGTCATATCTCCTAGGCAATTGGCCTCTACCGCCATTCAAAACTACCGAAACAAGGGTAGCTACCAATAAACTATGCATGCATACACTTAGAAATAATTATGCGAAAGTAATGTAAACGCAAACAAAACAATTAAGGAATCATAACTAGGCCAACACCAAGAGGTGCTTAGCCGCTCATATTAACCATACAAATCAATTCAATATTCAAAGTTACGAAATACATGAATCGAAAGTAAAGAAAAGATAAAATGCTAATGCTTATCGTAGGGGAGTGATTTCTCCCTTGGAGACAGCTCTGTATGCTCCTCTAGACCTGCCTTTGACTTTTTCCCACGTTCTCTGGTTGTTGTGTGTGGAATGGGATGATTAGATATGATGGAATTCGTAGGGTATTTATAGGCCAGATCTGGGTTACGGCGTAACAAATATAAGAGTTACACCATAACCATCAATTCCTTCGTATTTTGCACTAGATCTGCTAGTTACGGCATAACCTTATTAGTGGTTACGTCGTAGTCTTCAATATACTTGGTTACGTCGTAGTTGATGAAATAGTTGCGGCGTAGTTATCAGCGGTGTGGAACCTCATTTGACCTAATATAGTTACGTCGTAGCCTTTGGGGAGAGTTACGCCGTAACCTTCTGATGAGTTGGTTTTCTGAGTCACGCTTTAGTTACGGCGTAATGTGAGAGATGAGTTACGCCGTAACTTCTTTAAAATCAGCATACTATGATAAATCTTTGATATTTCTCTAATTCCGCGTCTCTTTAGCTCCAATGCTCGTATTTTACCTGAAAGTGGAAAACAAGCGTAAATCCATATAAATGATATAAATTACAAGCATTATTGGGGGAAATTGACACTTAATATTCAGGACCATTTGATGTTATCATGTTCCTATAGCCTTGATGGCCCGGTCTAGAGTATTCACCAAGAGTACGGCCTCTTGGCGGGTCAAGTGGTAGTGGATTGAGTCGAAGTGGTTGATGTGGTGGTGGATTGTTGTTTGGTGGTGGATTGTCACCCATGATGATAAGTGACAAGGTTACGAATAAAAACACAAAGAAGGAGGATAGACTACAAGGAAGCTAATGAAAATGAGAAAAAACCTTACTTGATAGGAATCAAGCAAGGGAACCTAAACGAGATAGAATTCTAACTAACTATTCTATTCCCCGGAAGCGGCGCCAAAAACTTGATGCGTAGGTTCGGGGTCGAGAAAACCTCCTTTTCTACGAGCAAGCTTTTCAACCCTCTAAGCAGTTAACCTAATCGTTGTAGTGTAGTATGGGGTAAGCCTTGGGGATTGATATCGTTCTTTAGGGGAATAGGAATGCTAGAAAGAAATTTATGACGAGAAGGTGGGGTTGAGGATGATTCTTTTTTTTTATCTTATTTTTATGTTTTTTTAAAGCAAGAGTAAAATCTCGGGGTAAATGATTGGGGGTGGTACTTCTACCGATTTTACTACTTCTACTAATTATCTAATTTAACTAATTACTACGAATAGCTATGTTTAATTGAGGTGTGCTTGTATGGTGGTTAAAGATGTGTTCACTTATATACTATTACTCCTTAGTTATCTTTTATTGGTCGGTTGAATTGTCATGTCCTTTATCTTAACGCGTTGTATTCCTGTTAGTCATAGGGTGTGCGTATTCCCTAGTTCTATGAGGTTATCTCTTCTATAGGATTCACGGGATCGGCAAGCACAAGGCAATTTCCTCCGAGCACCCTATCGTCTTCAAGCATACTCATGCATTAAATACAACAAAAGCCTAGTTGCACTCCTAAGCCTATATCAATTAAGACAAGAAACAACCTAACAACAATCAATAACCAGGTTTCATAGATCTAAGCAAGCACACAAGTAATTTAGCTAGACATGTTAGACAAGCAAGCATACACACAATCAATTAAACATGGGTAGACATAATGATAAATTGGAATAACAAACTTAGCTTGATGTGTAAAATAGTGTATGGGACCCTAAAATACTGTCCAAATCGAACTACAACTGAGTTAGGGTTTTCTCTCCAAAATTCTACCTCTTAAAATATAGAAAAATCGAATTCTATATATAGATTTACAATCGCGATGGCGTCGCCTTTTGCTAGCGACGCCATCAGGTTTCTGTCATTAGGGTTTCGCCTGGGCCAAGTCATCGATGGGAGGGTGTCACTTGAGAGTTGTGACGCCGTCGATCTTTAGTTACGACGTCATTTGAGTTCTAGATTTGGGTCTTCTGGAGTGAAAAGTGTGAATGACTCCCTCCATATATTAGGCATGACCCCGTCAGGATTTAGGACCAGAAAATCCACTGAGCCGTCGCGTGCACTTTTTGATCAAGTCTTCATAAAGGGACGGCGTCTCCCTTTGGATGGGACGCCGCCAGGTTCTGCTGAGCAGCCTTGAGTGTCTTCGATCTTGACTTTGCCATTTTCTTCATGTTTTTGCTCTTTTTCGTCCAAATATGCTTCATTCCAGCATTTTGCTTCCAAAAGACCTAAAAAGTGAAAAGGAACGATTTTAAGCAGTAACGGATATAAAATGTGTCGAAATAGGGCTTAAATGACCTCTTAAAAGCATACGTTTTAAATCCTTATCACATATGCTAAATGCAACCGTGATTCTTATGAAAGTGAGTTAGATTTCTTTTGTTTTTGTTTTTATTTTTTTTATAATTATGCTTGTTGGTTAGTTGTGATTTCAGGGATCGAAGTTTGCTCAAGATGCTTAATGAAGGCATGATTTCCTTCGTGGGCCTTCTTTCTTTTTAGGAGCGAATTTCATGGAAGTTCTCGCTCTAATTCTACTTTCTCTTCACCTTTATTTAACGTTTAGTACAAAAGGGACTTTGTACATCTCAAGCGGGAGGATGAGAGTTAGAATTATTACTTGAACTTATTTACCCTTGTTTTTCTAGTTTATTTTAAATAATTATGCCATTTTCAAAATTTTTACATGTTTTTCTTAACTTAACTAGATTAGACCTTAGCCGAGTGATCTGTGCTAAACCGTCAAGTCTAACAGACTTAAAACAGCTTAAACACAAATGCAATGAAGATCAGAGAATACAATGAATTCCCGGGTCGTTAAGTCCCACGGAGACTCAATGGTGTGCAAACACTTGATCAGACGATAGATTGATCACTAATGATAGTGATCAGAAAAGATTAGGATTGAATATTACACTACTGAAAAAGTTAATAAATAACAGCGACTTAAATACAAATTAAGAAAATTAAAAAGATAAAAGATATTAAATAAACGCTATCACTATATTTAAAGTGATGAACGTTTAAAACCTAAAACTTAAAACTTACGTTTAAGTAAAAATAACGTAAACGTACAAAATAAAACGTGAGATCTAAGAAATAAAGGTCCTAAAAATATGAAAAATACATTTTTACAAACCTAATGATAAAAGAAAATTTATAGAAAAATAAAATTATTTTTATTACTATTTAATTAATTATTATTAATTAAAAACTATTTTAAACTATTTATAAATACTCTAAAATAAAAGAAAATACAAAATAAGGCTAGAAAAATAAAATTAAGACTTAGGAAAATCTAAAATATTATAAAACTAATTTTAAAACTGAAAAGATATTTTTCACACTTTTTATATATTTATTATTGATTTAAAACTATTTAAAACTAATTAAATTATTTAAAAATACAAATTTAACTAAGAAAAATATGGAAAAATACTTTTTATTACTTTTATATTTATCTTAACCTAAGAAAATAGAAAACATATTTTTTAAGCTTTTTCTAATTTATTTGTATTAAAAGCTATTTAAAAAGGATTAAAAACTAATTTAAATTAAGAAAAATAGCAAAACAACTTAGAAAAATATGAAAATTTCAGGAAAAGCTTAAAATAAAGTGAGGAATCTAGGAAAAATATAAAAACAAGGGCTTGTGTGGAGGGATTTGAAACTGAAGTGGAAAGTGCTTAAAAATAAGCACTTTGATAAGCTAAAACCACACCAAAAGGTACCAAACTGAAACAGAAGCTACTATAAGCTAAATTAACCAAAATGCAATGAGTTTCAACAAGCTCTAACCACTAGATTAGCAAATTGAACAGATTTGATTTGTTGAGTAAATGTGCTAAAACCAGTTGAGGGGGGTTACTTTGAGCTTATGCAAAAGCTCCAAAATAAGCTGAAAAGGAAAACTACAAATTGGAACCTCTAGAGGACCTGGCTAAGAGCTTGTAAACCAATTTACAGACCTAGGGGAGCTATGATGAGCTCAATGCAAAGGCTACAAAATGGGAACAAGCCCTGTGCAGGCAACAGTGCCCTGCACAGGGCACTTAAGCTCTTATTGACAAGCTCCTTTGAGCTTATAGAAAAAATTGCAAAAATAAACTAAAATAGGCATGAGAAAATAGACCATGGGAATATCTTAAAACAACAAAAATCACTGAAATTGTCCCAAAGATGAGCTCATTAAAATTCCTACTAGAATGACTCAAAACAGATTTTGCATAATTTGACTTTTGAAGGAAAATGAAAAGTTGACTTTTAGGAACTTTGATCTTGAATTATGAACTGATAATGATGTATTAAGGTGTGATGAACATAAAGCAAGCAATGTTATTTGAATTTGAACACAAAATAAGTGGTTTGATTATCAAAATCACAACAGTTGACAAGCTTAAGACAGATTTGATGATTTTTGACTTTGGGTGATTAGCAGGCAAAAGTACTGACTCAAATGAGTTTATTTGAGTTAACCAAACTTGAAACAACAAGTCCTAACCATTACTCTATCCTCTAGCACAGTTTGTGCAGCAAAACCAAACACCCCTTTAAAAACTGTTAACCAACTGAAATTGATCTAACTACTAAACCAGTTTATACCAGTGATCAAACTGAGCTATCATGACCATATTACAACTATTTAGACATGTTAAAAACAGTTGTGACCACAGATGCATACACAAGCAAAATATGCAAATTTGATTGAAAATCTAAAAATGAAACAAGTACTCACATGTGTCCAGCTTATGCAGGCCAACACCAAACCCAAACCTAATCTATTCTAAGCTAGTTTAACCCATTATCACCTCTGCATCACCTTTGTTCATTACCAAACCCATATGAAGCTCAGAGTTGACTTCTGTTGACCATGTAACACATTTGCTTAAAAATGAATTGTAATCTTATAAAAAGCTTATAGAGACATTAACTAAACTTTTTTAAGCTTAAAACAAGCAAACAACAACTTGGACAGAAGATTTTGAAACTGAGAATCTCAACAGTAAACTCATAAATTTGGAAATTTAGCACAACTGAAATTGATACTCAAAAGTGACTTACAAAGATTAGTAAACTTGAAATTGATACAATAAAACTGAAATTACACCATTTTAACTTAAACTAAGACAATAATAAAAAAAAACGACATAAGTAAAATTTTTATAAACTAACTACTACTTAATCTTCTCTCTAACTCCTCTTTTATAGCTCCACATGCATCTCTCTCCTCTTCTAATTGAATCCCACTTGGAATTGGGGCCGTTGGATGACTTTAGTGGAATTTGGCCGTTTGATCATTTTGGCGCCAAAGTGGATTTTTGACAGTTGGAGGGGTAGAGTGCTAAGAGGGGGGATGCATTAAATGGCTTTTGTTTTGTGTTGAGGAGGAGGGGACAAGGGAGTGAGATGTTGAGGTGGAGGTGAGGGCATGGTGGGAGTGATTTCAGGGAAGCAGTTGAAGGTGAAGACTATTGGCGCCAAGTGGTGATAGTCAAACCCACATTTGACTGGGCAGTGTATTAGTAAAAGGGTCCAAAATGCAATTTTGACAGGGGTCCAAAACAGGTTCAAGGGTCAAAATGGTGTTAAGGTCTTATAATAACACAAGGACTAGTTGTGTAATTTCTGAAATTTGAAGGACCTATTCTGCCAATTCAACAAAGTTGCTCTAAGGACCAAAAGTGACAATCATCAAAAGTGCAAGGACCAAACTTGCCTTTTTCCAATTTTTCAGGGGCCATTACTGCCAAATTTCAAAGTTGGAGGACCATTTTTGTAATTTTCTCAAACTTTTGATATTTTTCACCAAAGGACTAAATTTGACAACTTATGATTTAAAAAGGACCTTTGGTGACTTTACTTTTGAAATTATGTGCTCAGGGACTGTTTTTGACAACTTTTGAAACTTGGGGGACTAAAACTGCAATTTTTGAAAATTTGATATGTTTTTCATCTGATTTTGATATTTTTGCATTTAAAACACATAAAACACTGATTTGTGATATTTTTATCATTTTGATGCATTTTTGAGTGTTTTCAGATGATTTTGCAGTTTATATTGTACAAAAATGATGAGTATTTACACACTCATCACCGAGCACATTATAACCTTTGATATTTCATGGTGAGATTAGCCTTATCCGTTTCCACTTATTTAACTAAATCCACCAAATTATGAGTGTGCCGGTAGCTTGTAAACTTTAGAACTTGGCCTTTGCATCATTTCGAGACCATAAACGAGGTATGTTGAGTTCACTTAATATATATGGAATAATCAGTTTGAGAAGGCAATATTTTTAGGATTATCACCTAAATAGCCTATTTTTTTGTGTCTATCGATTAGTCACCTCGACTCTTTGACCCCATGTTAAACCCTTTTGTTGCACTCACCTTTAGTGCAAGATACCCCTAGAAACACCCTTCAGAGCCTTTCATTTCATTCAGGGCCGTCTTGTGGATTTCAGTGGCCCCGTGCCATTACCACAAAGAGGCCCTAAAACACACACATAATATACATATGTATAAGTGGTGCATGAATTAATTAAGCTCGACTATCATATTGTGTTCATATATATAATAGAAGTGCATGAAATTTGGTGGCCCTCGTCAAACGGTGGCCCTGTGCAATCGCACCTCTTGCACTCCCCTAAAGCTAGCCCTACTTTCATTTCATATCCATTATGTTTGTTTCGTTACACCCATTCACCTTATCCTACCGTGTAGTCTTAATTTGTGATCGGGAATTCACTGTTTGCCCAAGTTCAAGGTTCAAGTAGAGAGGTTTGAAAATCATGCTTTTTGAAAGACTTATATTTGAAGATCATCGAAGACCCCCATATTCTCATTATATGTTCATCTCAAGTGGGGGGATGTTATGTTTTTAGTTATGAAAAAAATTGACGATTCGGAAAACAATTTAAAAAAATAATAATATAGTTATTGTTTATTGTTAGTGCAATGTTATAAACACTATGATAGGAGCTCATCGGATACTAAGCATCAAGGAGGCCACCTCGATCACATTTGAAGAATTGAGTTGGTGATTATATTACACCAACAATTGGAAAACAGGTAATGTGCCCATCATGATGTCCGCTAATGGCACATCTACTTGATATATCATGATCCAGTTTCTTCACCTTTAAGCTTGAACTTTGGATGGACGGTAGGCGATGAAAACTTGGTTATATGTTAAGACTATTTGTTTTGTTATTTTTATTTTTACACCAATTATTTCCCATGTCTTATCCTACCTTTAGGTCATGAAGCGTGTCTAGGTGATGAAGCGAGAAATCTTTGGTGTCTTGGCCATGGATTTGGTCATGTATCATTGATTTTGTCCACTTTCCGTGACACGTTAGTAATGACACTTCACCCTTAACCTCATGTTGTGTCCACCTATATTGCCTTTAAAGATTGTTTAGTCCTTAACTTTAGTGGTGGAGATTTGTGAAACCGCCAAGCTTATGATAGAATACATTGTATGACTGTGCTTTGAGTGATCACCCTGAAATTGAAACTTAGACTAGATGAGAGAATATGAGTGTTTTTTCACATTTCGTGAGGTGTTCGGCTTTGATTTATTCTAGCATAGGGGATTTTTAAACTCATATCTTCCAGGTATTGGGGGATATCTTTTTAGAAATTTTTCTAATAAGGTCTACTTAAGGGCAAGTAGAGTTCAAGTGGGGGGATATTTGATAACATCAAATAGTCCTGACTTTTTAGTGTCAATTTCCCTCGATTATGCTCATATTTTATGTCATTTATATGGATTTACGCTTGTATTCCTTTTTATTTCACTTCCAGGTAAATTATGAGCATTAGAGCTTAGAGACGCGGATTTGGAGATTTTCCTAACGGTTTTATGATAGTATGCTACTTATGAAGAAGCTACGACATAACTCATGCTCTCACATTACGTTGTAGCTAGTGTTTTATCTCAGTTTGCCTACTCATCTGCAGTTACGGCGTAACTCCCAGCTAAGGTTACGCCGTAATCATCTAGGTTATGAAGCATTTCGCGCCTCCATCAACTACGCGGTAATTCCTCACAAGCATTATGACGTAACTATATTGTGTTAAGGGGTTACGGCGTAACTCACATCTACTATATGGCAGAATTTCTAACTACGGCGTAACAATTCCTTATTGTTACGCCATACTTAACGAGAGTTATATTTTGAAGATAATTAAGTTATGGCGTAACTCTCAACTCAAGTTACGCTGTAACTATGATCGTGCCTATAAATGCAAGCCCTAAATTCTGCATTTCACATCATTCACTCACAACTCAAAGGCAGAGAACGTGAAGAGGGTTCCAAAGGCAGATCATACGGAGTATACGGAGCCATCTCCAAGGGAGGAATCACACCATATCGATAAGCATTAGCGATCATTTATATCTTTTACTTTAATTCATGTCTTTCATTATGTTAAACATTGAATTTATTGTTTCTTTTAAGACTATCGGCTAAGCTCCTTTGGTGCTAGCCTAGTTATGATTCCTTGAATGCATTGGTTGTGTTTTCATGCTTCCATATAATTGTTTCTAGTGTATGCATGCATAGTTCGATGGTAGTTACCCTAGCTTTGGTAGTTTTGAAATGCGGTCGTATCTAGTTGCTTAGGAGAATTGACCAACTGACGACCCTTCCTCTTTTGTGCGAACTGACCAAAAGATCATCGTTCGTATGGATGAACTTAAGAAGTTAGGGATGAGTGTATAAGATGCTAGCGCCTGGGCACTCATTATTTCAAATCTTGCATGTAGGGTACTTAATGACTTGGCTTAGGTGACTTAAGACCCTCGACTCCCCAAAGGGTAGGCCTTTGACGTCGGGTAGGAGCCTTAGTTGATAGGATAGGAAAAATTGACCAAATGCTATCCTAGCGACTTAAACCCCCACTTGAATAAATTGAAAGTAATTTAGAAAACATAGACATTACTTGATAGGATGATTAATTAGGTTAGCACACTTTCTCTCCATTGATCACAACCTCTATTTACTTTGCGCATTTATTTCATTCCTTAGGTTAATTAATCATTTCTACCTCAAACTAGTTAAAACAAGTGACACTTAGCCTTAATAGGATCCTCATCTACATAGATCTTGGGAATGACATCGGCTTTATCACCTTCTATACTACGCACGATCGGGTTCACTACTCGTTAGTGCATTAGGTAAACCTTAGGTAGACGAGAACTATAAATATTAAATCTTGGTCGGAAATCCTGCATCAGTCACTGCCATCATGTGAATCTATATCCTCTGCCACGCTAGCAGCTAAGCTTGTGACATGGTCAATGTGGACATTAAGTTCAAAATTAAAACTAGTCATGTCCACCTGTGGCTCAATTGGGGTGGCCACATCATCCTGTTAAAAATCAATTACATCCAAGTCTTGCGGTTGCTGAGTCTCATACTGAACATGCTTTCCCTCTCAACAACCTCTTCATCTGCAAATCTATCGCTAATCTCTAAAACAACATCCTCATTCCCTTGTTGAAGTTCATTTACCATGTCTGTATGGTCTTCATATTCTTCAACACCATCATCTACACCTATAAGAGTGCATTGTTGGAACAAGTCATCATCCACAATTGATGATTGTTTCTTAGCTTGTTATCCAACAACGTTATCGTTAACAGGTTGTCCTATAGAATTGTCTATGTCATTCAACAACCTGCTAAGTGCTAACAATGTTTCCATCATGTTTGCTTGTTGAAGCTTAAGTAGCATTATAAAAATCATCAACATTTTCAGTAGCAGTCTCATCCAATATTTCATCAATAATATTGGATTCTTTGCCTTGAGCCTCAATATAAACCTCGATTTCTCTATATTTAGGAACCAAATTCAACAGGTTAACAACATCGTCATCATCCTTCAAAGGTAATAACCCATCATCGAATGACTCGCCTTGTATCCTATAATGAGATAATAAAATCCGATCATTCTTGACACCTAGGTCATCTAACAACGATCATACTCATCAAATGAAAATAGGTCATAATCAACCAAATTGTACCAATCTATAACTGGAGAACGATATATCCTCCCTAGTGGTGAGGCGAAACCACCATTCTGAATCATTTTTTGCGAGAAAAAGTTGTGATTTGATTCAATGTAGAAGGTATAAACATCAACACTGATGCTTGGTTCAGGGTTTAAAGACTTCCTTTTCCGCAAGCAAGCTTTACAACCCACTAGGCAGTGTACCTAATCGTTACAGTGTAGTATGGGTAAGCCCATGGGGTTGATTGTTCTCTAGGTGAATAAAGATGCTAGTCGAGATGTATGACGAAAAGGCAAGGGTGAGGGTGATTTTTTTTAGTCTTTTTATATTTTTTAGAAAGCAAATTAAATTTCGGGGTTTGAAGAGTGGGGGTTTTGTATTTTACCAATTAAACTAATTAACAAAATAAATTAAAAATATTTATTAATTAATAAAATTAAAGCTATGGATTGTAGGAAGAGTTCTTATGATAATTAAAAGCGTGTTTACTTAGATTTACTTACTCCCTAGTTATCTTTTATTGGAAGGTTGAATTGTCACATCTTTGTTTTATTGGTGCGTTGTATTCCATGTTTTAATCATAGGGCGGTGCCAAAATCCCTAATTCTATGAGTGTATAAATCTCCTCTAGAACACCCGAGATCGCCAAGTACCGAGGTATCTCCCCTGAATATCCTAGTATCTACAAGCCGCAACTCACGCAATAAATAAAATGGGAGCCTACTAGCGCACTCTAGGGCTAATAATCGCTATTTAGAACGTTCAAGCTCATAACAATGAAAGAAGAAGCCAGTTTTCCTTAATTTAGTGTGACAACCTAACAATAATTAATGACTAGGTTTCATTGGATCTAAGTAAACACTAATTAATTTAGTTCCGCATGTTATGGATGCAAGAACACAAGCAAACAATCATAAAAGAATTAAACATGATGATAGATTGGATAAACAAACTTATCTTGAATTAATATTGAGGGTTTAGAACCCCTAAGAACTGTCCAAGTCGGACTACAAACGTTTTAGGGTTTGCTTTCCAAAATACCACACAAAATACAGAAAATTCGAGGTCTATATATAGATTTTACAATTACGACGGCGTCGACTTTTGCTGGTGATGCCGTCTAATCGCCGCCATTAGGGTTTTTGTCTTTGTCAAGTCATCACTAGGACGGCGTCACGTGGGAGCTTGTGACACCGTTTGGGTTGTAGCTGACGCCGTCTTGAGAAAGAGTTGGTCGTCTAGTGTAGAAAGTAAGTGCAACGGGCATGTGGAAATACAAGTGACGCCACCACTTATTTGGATCCAAAAGTAAATTGAGCTGTCGCTTGAGAGAGTTTGGACCATGTTTGAACCCGATGATGTCGCCATTGAGGTTGGGACGCCGTCCTGAAGACTTTTCAGCCTTGTTTTCATGACTTAGCCATTTTCTTCATATTTTCGCTCCTTTTCGTCCAAATATGCTTCATTCTAGCATTTTGCTTCCAAATGACCTAACATGTGAAAAGGAATGATTTTAAACAGTAACGGATATAAAATGTAATGATTTAGGGCTTAAATGACACCCTAAAAACGCATGTTTTAAATCCTTATCAAATATACCTACACTTGGGATTTACTTGTCCTCAAGATAATGTGCTTTTTGCTAATCAATCTGTAAGTTAGGGGTTATTTAATTGGTTTAAAATACTCTACAACAAATACAAGTGCCACAATAGTCATAACAAACACAGAAATTATATACAAGCACCTCATAATTGGTGTTTGGATATGAAATATAACATATGGAAATGTGAAACTGAAAACACTCTCTACCTGTCATAGTACATAGATTACCATAGGCTTGAGACTAGATCAAACCTCCACCGCTTTAACGTAAGCACCTAGGAATAACTATCAAAGAGGTATTTACAAAGGATTGTAATGTTAGGTGTAAGGGTATGATAAACACGGTTTTGTGGATATGGGGAATTTTACCGGTGGCAAGTCAAAAATCTAAGTTAAATGTGTGTACAACGTGGCGTTGCTAAGCCAAGACTCGACTCACTAACACTAACTTCTCTAATTAACTTGAAATAAAAAAAAAAACAAATATAAAACATAAAGGATAGATGCAGGATGGTAGCCCGTATGTTTTTCTTTTTCTTTTTTTAGATTTTTTTTCTTTTTCTTGATTTTTTTTCATACACTCTTACCCTACCATCCTCTAAGATAACATCAATGTAGAGGAATTTATATGAGCTTCCATACACTTGAGTTTTTATTACTCTAACACTATTGACCCGAATTGAAAAGATCAAAACACTTAGAGTAATTAATTACGTAGACAAAGGGAATTTGAATTCAACGTTGCTTCCCGTTACTCCATAAAATACTACTTAAACCATGCGTCCCAATCATCCCAAAACTGTGTATAAAGGATATGCCTCGACTTAGCAACCATGCAAGTAACTAGATAATTGAACAAAGGGTTAAAAAATAGTTACAATAATGCACTAAAGATGAGTGCGTACAAGGTGGGCTAAGGCGATTTTTCACACCCCCAAAATACCCATTTTGCATCGGAATGGAATACCTGGGGCGTGACTGCCATAGCATCACAGTTACAGTTATATTGAACGACCTAAAGTGTCGTTTTAAAAATACATCGTTTGATTAAGTAAAATATTCAGAGTTTACAAAGTATAGGTCCCAAAAGATTTCCAATGTACCAAAATGAATTTCTTACAATCAAACGATAGTTAAGTGCATAAAATCCATGTGAGATGCGTCAACTCAATGACTCCATGCAAGCCATGATATGCTAATACCTGAGATAAAACATGCTTAAAACAGTCAACACAAAGGTTGAGTGAAATCCATAGGTTTAATTAATTCGTTTGAACACAATATTCGTAGTGTGAGTTACGTTGTTTCACACTCATCGTTGAAAACAAAACAACATTTATTTCACTAAGTTCATGACAACCAAAGCGTAAACCTCGTACCAATAGAAATTGGTAAAATCGTTTCATCGCAGCCCTAGTAGGTAAACTTTCCAATTTACCTTATTGATTCGAATATAGTGCGTTCGATTTCCCCTAAATGGGTCAATAAGAACGGGTGTGTTAATTCCAACAGGCCTATTCACAATATTCGCGCTCACTCGCAAGTGACTAATGGTGCATGATGTAGGGACTTCAAACATGGCAATAGAATACTTAGTGACAATAAAGCATTTGGATATAACGTACAGTTCAAAGCATTTGTGTTTGATTAAAAATATAGCATGTATCTCCCCCAAGAGTTTTTAAAACAATTAAGTAATAGAAAGTGGGGCTATGAACTCACGATAATCCTTAAGAGTTTAGAGTACTTGTGAAAGTAAATAAAAATAGTTTAGCCTGTATCTCCCCCAAAAGTAATTCAAAACGTATAAAAGTAGGGGCTATGAAACTCACCTGATGCAATGATTATGATGACAAAAGTGGATACACTGAAATGAGGTGCAATCTCTATCTGCAACTAGTAGTATGATGAGGTTTAAAGTAACAAGGTACTTAATAACCTCTTGGTTTTTATTTCAAAACCTAATATAGAAGTATACTAGAGTTTGATTATCACTTGATCTTGAAAAATCTTTGGTTTCTTCTTCTTTTTCTTGCTTGGCCGATCCTCAACAAAGAAAGGAGAGGGTTTCTTGCATTTTTCACCTTTTGATATGTGTATGTATGTGTTTTAAATTAATATAATATTTGTATTATACAAATATCTATAGAAAATGAGTATGTGTACATCTATTAGGGTCAAGATTTTTATAAAAATAGATGACTAAGGGGGGTGGTCGGCAAGGGTATTTTGGGGAAAAGGGTGGTGTATTTTTGATGACTAATGGTATTTAAAGTTAACTATAAGGTATATTTTGTGCATTTAATTAATTATTTAGTGTAGCGTTAACTAGAAATTGATTTTAACGGAACAAAATAAAATATATCGAAGTCATAAAAATTATAAAAATACATTTTTCGTAAGTATCGGGTGAATAAATAATTATCGAATATAATTTACGAAAACCGTCGTAAATATATATATATAACAATGTATATATCAAAATAAATTCAAAACATCGGGTAAACTAATAATATGATTTTTATAGTCTTAAAATGAGTATAAAAATATATCAGAATAATTGTTGGAAGTGTCAGATCAATTATTCAAAATAAATGAACGTGCGATAGCGTTTATTTAATAAATAAACATACGTTAATGAAATATGCAAACCATGCATGAACTAATATGAGAATGATGTTACTGATAATATGTAGACTAACTCTAGTCTATATGTAATGTTCTCAATAATGTTCCATGATTACGCAGCTTAACCCTTACGGTTACGCGAATTTGATACTCGTAAACCTAGTTTACGAAAAATGATGAATAGTGAATCATGAATAGTGATTTTTCTCCGGGAATGAATAGTGTTTTGTGAATAGTAAAATTTTAAAATAGCCTCTCTAAGTCGCAAACTGACTTCAAAAACGATGAATAGTAATATGATGAATAGTAACCAGTGAATAGTAAATTCCCGAGATGAATAGTAAATTTGAGAAATGACCTGAAATTACGATTTGTCACACGATTTGGGTGTAACATTTGGGGGTGGATTGTAAACAATGCTCTTCATTGATATTCAGGAAACTAGAACATCACGAGAATCGCGAAAAGATAGGCTCTGAGGGGTTAACTAGGGGTATCGTGTACTAAAGATAAGTACATCGCAAGGTTGTGGAAAAATTACTCAACCAATGTGGTCGATGTAATTAAATTACAGGTTTCAAACAGGGGTTATCATAATGCTTCTTATCATTTAGTTAAGCCTTACTACACGAATGTAGTCACACTAGCGATCTCAGAATGCATTACAAAAACAAGTTCTAGAATTTATTGTACTACTGGTACACTCAATAAGCATTAAAGTTGAATGCTCTATTCCTAAATATCTAGGGGCGAACCTCACATTTTTAGGGTAAAATTTGAGTGGTATACGATTTTTGTGCTAGTCACATAACTTCTATCCATGAGACGCTTTATTAAGACTAAGGTTTTACTCGTAAGTGTTATAAAAAATTAAAAATTTGGTGCTAAAATTACCCTAAAAAATATTTCTCATAGTTTATTACACAAATTACCAAGGACAAAGTAAAAATCAAGTGAGTGAATAGTTTCTAAGTTCCCTGTTTTATTCATTCACCCTACACTTAAACTGAACATTGTCCTCAATGTTCCCCGAAAGTATCAAAGTAATGATAGAGAAAGGTAAAATAAAAGAGAGAAACTAATACTTCCCTGATTAGCTCGGTAGGATATGTGTAGATTCGCGGTTAAATCCTCTTCCAAAAAGAATGAGTAAGTAATAAGTGTTGCTTTCATCTTGCACTTCATCTTCTTTTCCAATATAACCTGCAAATTCTAAGAAAACGGAGACGAAACCTCGCGTAAAATCGGTGGTAAAAACTATATAAAACTAAACTACACTAGAAAGCGAGTAAAATATAATTCTTGTAAAATAGATGTTTGCAAATTTCTGGAAAATTAAGAATTCTGGAAATTTCCAAAAATTATAGATTAGACAGAAAACGAAAATCCTGAAACTGTTTCTACATTGCCTGACGCCGTTGGGTATTAATTTTGACGCTGTCAGGTTGTCCTGACAGAATGAGTCAGAGTCATATTCTTGAAAAAAATTTGGAAAAATTACTTCTTTAAAGACCTGAAAAATTACTGCAAAACATCCATCGTGACTCGATACAAGCATTTGACTCTAACGAACACACACACACACACACACACACACACACACACACACACACACACACACACACACACACATATATATATATATATATATATATATATATATATATATATATATATATATATATATATATATATACACTAGATTTCGAAGCCCGCCCAATGGGCGGGCATGACTTATAATTATTTGTTTGTTGTTTTTTGTTAACTGAAATACATTTTTTGAATTTTCAAACAAAGGGATTTCATTGAAATACATATTGTTGTGTTAATGGGTTTAGCTATTTGTGGTCTTTATTGGTGGGTCAGTACTCATATTACATGCAATTTACTATGAATAAATCTCCGAAACTTTATCTTGTGTCGAAACAGGACCATTAACAAACACAATTGGCTCGTATCCATCTTGACGGAACCGCACATTCTGTCACACCATAGTCAAGATGATATGTAGATATGGCACCCCTAATAAAACTACACAAAAAATAGGTTGAAAATCATGTGTTGGTTTGTTATAAGTATGCACCAGTGCAAAATATAACTATAATTTATATCATTGTATACCTCTGTTAAAACAATCTCACAAACTTTCCTTTATGCCCGAATTTACAGTTGGTTACTTGTAGACTTGCAATTGTCATGAGTTTCTACAAAAATGTCAGTATTTATAAGTGTGGCAAATCATAATAAATAGATTTACAATGACAATTATAAATTTATTACAATATATTTCATGAGTAACATAATTATCACCAAACAAATAACAATACGTAAATTCCATTATCATCAAATAGTGTGAGGTTGCTGATGCCTTGATAACAATAAAACAATAATTGCTGTAATTATCTGGCTCGCGGTATGACTAACTCTCTAGATATCCAATAGCCAAAATTCAACGGGAATTACTTGTTGTGAGTTTGACCCGTTCCAACTCAAGACCACCTTTACTCTAAATATTATATGAGAAAACTTAGGGTCAAAAAAGGGCAGGACATATAATGAGTCAAAAAGGACCTTTGTACAGGTTTAGAAAGCTTGTGGATTAGCTTGTCTAATGTGAAGACAGGAAAAGACCAAGTGCCAAGTATAGTTCGACAATCATCTTCATATTTCGTACTATCGATTACACCACCAAGAAAACTGTAGACCAGATCCAAGAATCTAAACCACCGAAATGGAATACTTGATAAACAATGACTATTTGAGATATTTAAAAGGCAGAAATGAAGTGTAATATGTAAAATTAACCACCTTGTATATAAATCATTAGGCATGGTGTCATTTGAACCCTTCCATTTACCGTTAGCAGAATTTTCCTTTGCCTCTTTCAGTATTAAGTATAGCGTCTGTTTATTAAACAAAGTAGATAAAATAAGTATCGATAAAATTGTATTAATCATACTTTCATACTCCTTTTGTCCAAACTTATTAGTCGAAAAACGATATAAAGACTGTAAGATATAACTTTTCACATACACATCAAACCATAACACAAGGTGGCGAATAAGATGGAATTCTAGAGAGAGAAAGTTAGAGGTTTAGGGAACTTAGTGAGAGAAAGTGAAAGATATAATTATGAGCTCCAACTCTCTACCTTGGAAGGTAGAGAGTATTTATAGTCTTACATAACTCGCCACACTTTGGACTGTGGATCAGGCATACAGTGGGTAAAGACCCGTCCGTCCTCCACGGTGTTACTTAACTAAATTACTACTTAACTTAAAAGAACTACGACTACGAGCTTTCTAACGATTACATATACTTGAGGTGACCGACTCTTTAATACCGGGAATTTCTAATTCCTAACAATCTCCCCCTAAGGGAGGTCACCTCAATTTTACATCAAAAATTACATTGAATACAGATAGATATTACATTAACGGTTGATCTTGCATTCTTGATGTAGTCCTTTGCTCATAAGCTCGTAGTCATTGATTCTTCACATTGCATGTTTGGTTATTCCAAGTGGAGGTCTTTTACTGATCCACGTGATGATAAGTTTGAGCCATCTTTGGAGATCATCAGCTATCAACAATCTCTGACACATCCTTTGTGGTGTTGGCATTATGTGATGTTATGACTTTGGGACCGACATGCTCACATTCTGGATCATGAATTCTTCTCATCAGAGTAGCGGAAGCATTTGTTGAATCACGATATTGGCAGCAGCGTAGCAGAAGCTTGGTGTGAAAATATCAGAGTCATTGATGCACTAATCATGATTTCTTTTGATATGAATGTGTTGAGTGAGCATGCGGCTATGGATTGACCGCTTCATTCTGATCAGCTGCAAACGTCGGGCGTACCTGCATACAACAGTTAGCAACAAATCGCACGAAAGTGTCTTTGATCACTTTCGATGAATTGAGGTACACGGCCCACGGTTCCCCGTTGATCAGTACAAGTACTGCCTGTGATCAGGTAGGATTCCTAAGAATCTCCTTGACAGGGTTTCGCAGCTGTTCTAGCTGTTCTCAAACCGGAACGTCTCAAAGAAGACAACACGGAGTGAGTGAACCAGCGAATTTTAAGACCACTGATTGATGAAAAGAGATTTGAAAAACAATCGTGTATTGCTCAATAGGAGTAGTTTTTGCAATACAACGAAGGTTTTATTGAAAATCAATTATAAATCATAAAAATACCTTTTGGTTTGAAAAATGAGTACACGGTCGATGTGCTAAAGAAAAGAGTTTATAAGCACAAAGACCGGTTTTTCAAAGGTATCCGTCAATCCCTAACCTGAACCAGGATTGATTCAAGAAATTGAATCGCCCCATTGTTTCTGTTCAGTTGTCACATGGTTGATCTATATGATAGATCTCACATGCCACCTACCAGGAGCTTGTTTGATGTTGGCTCCAGAAGGCTTTCCATCTTCATTGTGAATATGTAAACACATCACTCAGATGTTCTGGCAATACCACAAGGATAATGCGTAGGACTCAAGATATAATCTCTCTTTCCACATTGTGTGAAACAGAGAGTCTTCATTGAAAGTGTCCTAAAGAGATTTATTGATGATCTCGTGGCTCTAGACTCAATTTGTGCATATTTGGCTCCTATAACGGAGACTAGGGAGAGGGTCTCCTTCTTCAATATCAACCATCTCTAAGAGAAAGTCGATAGATAATGTCGGTTCCCCGTGAGAATGAAACAAGTCCTTTTAAGAGGAACTTGAGTGGTTTGGGAAGTTGAAGTGCAGTGCGTCACTGGGTCCATGACGTCTTGTCTTCAATACCGATGTTACCATCAGTAGCATATGAATTGAACCCGGTTTCTGCCCTAAGGTTGAATAAATGGAGGGCTATTTGTTTTCACCCTTTTCTCATTCAATTCTTTTTAATTCTTCAACCCCTTCAGTGCTTACCAAGACTTCATAGCTAGAACCTTGTTGGGTTTATTCCAGTACTAGCTCTGTCTCAGTCCGCACTCTTCCCTTATCTCATTTTTCTCCTTTTATCATCATACCTAAGGACTTCTACACTAACTAGTGGATTGTCCCTGGGTAGATCCCTCCGGTTTAGGCGGATCATGGGAACCAATACCTAACCTAATCATCCTTATATCACCGTACATAAAGTAAAGTTGGTCGGTCTATTTGGTATTGTTCATCTGCCATTGGATCCAATTGAAAACCATTTGAAAATCAATTCAGATACTTGTGATATATAATCAAAGCATTTTGTACCTGAATTGTTTTTGATATTTTTAGAACGAGAACTCCCCCTCAACATGTGCATCAAATATTTGAAAGAAATTTTTGCACACGGAGGCAAGAGAAAGAATTAACTTCTTTTGATTACCATTTTCTAAAAGATATCAACATCACTTCCCTCAACAGATCAAGTAGGTATAGCATTTCCTGGAAGGATGAGGTTTCCATGAATTTCCTCCCCCTCAATATGTGCCCCGAGGTTTGAAAAGAGTTTTGCACATACTAGAGGGAACCTGCACATTGGGATAAATGATCACGTTTCAAATCAAAGGTTTAAGATAGATGCTCCCCCTTAACATGTGCATGAAAATTTGAAATCGTTTGTCACATGTGGCCAGGATAGCATGTACATCCGTTTATAACCATTTACCTAATTATCAGTTTAAATCTAATTTAAATCACACATTCTCCCCCGATCACAATTATCAAATCATTTGAGATTTGTGATCTCGTATAGATTTAAATTGATTTTGAAAGCTTTTTAAGGAGAATTGTGACATGATTGTGAAAGCGTTTGAACTGATAAGGATCGGATTTTAAGACTTTAAACTCCATTTATAAAACATGCATGTATATCTTTTGAAAACAATTTAATGCCAAATAACTTTTTAATTTAATTGAAATCATTCTCCCCCTCAATCAATGACGTAGGTTGTTGATTGAGAGATAGAGATTTTGACAAATAAGTCCTGATGATTATCAAAAATAGAGATTGAGTTATTTTTCAAAGCATTTAGTTTTCAGCAGATAGGAGTTTATAGAATCAGAGCATAGGATTTGAAAACATGGTAAAACATGGCTCTGTTCTTTCTTTAAAACCGGGTTATTGCCTGAAGATGACAATAAACCATTTTTTCTCTTTCTCTCAAAAAAAAATTTTTTTTTTTTTTTTTTTTTTTAAATAAAAATTCGAACAACATCTAAAGACCCGTGTCATTCTTTGAATGACAGCACAAAGACCGTAGATATTATCGAACCGGAAGAAACATGACAAAAATGACAATTTTTTTTTTTTTTTTTTTTTAGAATTTTCGAATTTTTCAAATTTTTATGGATTTTGAAAGTTTTATATTTTTCTATTTTGTTTTTCAAATATATATGTACAAGGGATAGATGAAGATAGACCTTTACTCCTCGTCTTCCTCCTGAAGACGTTTGAGAGTTTCTGGTTGAAGGCTTTTCAGACCAAGACGTGGAAGAATAAACTCAAAACGTTCTCTTGGAAGAGCTTTGGTGAAAATGTCCGCTAACTGATATTCAGACCTCACAAAATATAGTTCCACCACACCTTTTTCAACTTGTTCCCTGATGAAATGATGTCGAATGTCGATATGCTTTGCTCTTGAGTGTTGAACGTTGTTGCATGAGAGAGCAATAGCACTTTTATTATCACAGTACAGAGGGATTTTGTTGAATTCAAAGCCATAGTCAGATAATTGAGATCTCATCCATAAGATTTGAGCACAACAAGATGACATGGCTATGTATTCAGCCTCTGTAGAGGAAATAGAAGTAATCATTTGCTTCTTTGAAGACCAGCTCACAAGCTTATCACCCAAAAACTGAGCACCTCCTGACGTACTTCGACGTGTATCTTGACACCCTGCATGATCAGCATCTGCATAGGCTGTTAGTGACATACCGGTGTCCTTCGGGTACCATAGTCCCATATTGATGGTACCTTGGAGATACCGAAAGACCCGTTTAACTGCTTCAAGGTGCTTTTTAGTAGGCTTAGCCTGGTATCTAGCACACATGCACACAGAGAACAAAATGTCTGGTCTACTAGCAGTGAGATACATCAGGGATCCAATCATACTTCGATATTTCGTTTGGTCAATCATGATCCCTGAGAGGTCCTCATCTAGTTTGGTTCGGTCAATCATGGGGGTGTCAACAGGGTCACATGAATCAAATCCAAATTTCTTTAAAATCTCTGTTGCATATTTAGATTGATTTATGAAGATGCCTCCGGGACTTTGTGAAATTTGTAATCCCAAGAAAAATGACATTTGTCCCATCATTGACATTTGAAACTTTGAACTCATTTCATTAGAAAAACGATCGCATTCCATTGGGTCAGTCGAGGCAAAAATAATATCATCAACATAAATTTGAACATGAGTTAAATGTTTGCCTGACTTCCTGGTGAACAATGTAGGATCAACTGCTCCTTTGCTGAATCCGGTTGAAAGAATAAATTTTGAGAGTGTATCATACCAAGCCCTTGGAGCTTGCTTTAAACCGTAAAGAGCCTTCTTCAAACGATAAACGTGAGTAGGATGCTCTTGATTCACAAATCCTTCAGGTTGGCTGACGTAGACGACTTCTTTAAGATCTCCGTTCAGAAATGCCGTCTTTACATCCATCTGATATACCACCATGTTCTTACTTGCAGCATTAGCCAAAAAGATTCTGATTGCCTCGATTCGAGCAACTGGAGCAAATGATTCTTCAAAGTCTATACCCTCCTCTTGACGATATCCTTTAGCGACCAATCGAGCCTTGTTTTTCAACACATCACCATGCTCATCAAGTTTTACTTTGAAGATCCATTTTAGAGCTATAATCATAGCACAGTCTGGAGCAGGTACTAACTCCCATACATCAAGACGATCAAACTCATGAATTTCATCTTGCATAGCATTGAACCAGCTATCTTCATTCATGGCAGTTTTAACGTCTTTTGGTTCGATCTTAGATAGTACGGAGTTGAAGAAGCACCATAAGGCATCGGTTGCGAGTTGCTTCCGGGTTGATACAGGACGAGAGGGATTACCAATGATGTTGTCTAATGGATGATCATGAGTCCATTTTCTGAGGTGTTCATGTGGCATTTGCTGAGGAACTGAGGTAGCTGAGTCGATGTCTCCTGAAGAAGATGGTTCTGCTGATGATTCAGGAGTAGCAAATATGTTTTCAAATGGAGCATCTTCAGGAGTCGCAAAGGGATTAACTTCATCATTGATGCCAGAAACATTTCCATGATGTACATTTGAAGAATGATGATTTGTTGATGAGACTGAAGGATCAGCAGCAGGTGCTTCTTGACTTACAGATATTGAAACTGATGGATTGACTTCATTTACTGGAATCTGAGCATCCTCTGTTGTAGGGATCAGTACTTCATTAGTAGTGGACTCATACAGTTCATCAAACATTGGATCAAACAATTTCTTTACATCATCTTCAGATGGAGGTACATATGGTGTTTCTTGAGAGGAGTTTGGAACAAGGGATGAACCAATAGGGCTGTTATGAAGTGCGGGTCCTGAGCTGGAGTGTCCAGGAGCCATTTGACCGGTCAGCTCATCAAACGTAACGTGAATTGTTTCCATGATATTTCGGGTTCTTTTGTTGTAGATTCGGTATCCCTTTTTGTTTGGTGCATATCCTACAAATACTCCAATGTCAGCTTTAGCTCTAAGTTTGCCCAAGTCTTGACCCTCATTAGTTGGATAGCACAAGGCACCAAACACACGAAGGAAAGATAGATTGGGTTTCCTGTTGTGGACAAGTTCATATGGAGTTTTTCCATGAATGGTGTGAATCAGGGAACGATTTTGTGTGTAACATGCAGTGGCAATTGCTTCAGCCCAGAGAAACATTGGAACCTTTGAGTAAATCAGCATTGTTCTAGCAGCTTCAACAAGAGTACGATTTCGTCTTTCAACTATACCGTTCTGTTGAGGGGTTTGTGGAACACTTCTTTGATGGCTGATTCCAATGCTTTCATAGAATTCACTAAGTTGTTTGTTGACAAACTCAGTTCCATTGTCTGTTCTGATAATTCTGACAGTCTTGTTTAGTCTAACCTGCAGCTGTTTGATGAGTTTGATGATGATATCAGGAGTTTCATCCTTTGTCCTTAAGAACTTGACCCAGGTGAATCTAGAATAATCATCAACCACAACTAACACATATTTCTTCCCAAAGATATTCTGCACCCTCATTGGTCCACATAAATCCATATGAATCATATGAAGAACTTCTGTGACAGAGTTAGAAGGTTTGGGTTTATGGGCATACTTCTTGCTTTTTCCCAATTGGCAAGCTGAACAAAGATGATCCTTTTCATACTTTAGTCTAGGTAAACCTACAACTAAGTCCTTTCTGGAAAGATCGTTGATGGTGCCGAAGTTCAAGTGATTGAGACGACGATGCCATAACCATGACTTTGTTTTTGAAGCCTTTGATAACAAGCAGATTGGTGATGCTCTCATCATGTCATCGATAGAGATAGTGTAAAGGTTTGAGCCACGAGTTCCTTTCAACAGTTCCTTTCCATTAAGATCTCTAACAAAGCAGGTATGTTTTCTGAAGGCTACTTCTAGATCAGAATCACAGAATTGACCAACAGAGAACAGATTATGACCTAAACCTTCCACATAATACACTCTGGAGATGACACTATCGCCAACAACATAATCTCCATAACCCATAATAGCACCGAAATGGTCATTACCAAATCTAACAGTCCCGATGAATTTGCTCACGAAGTTCATGAGCCGTGACCGGTCTCCAGTCATATGCTTGGAACAGCCTGAGTCCAGGTACCACAGAACGATTTGAACGATCTGCAGTTGAACACAGACAAGAATGGATAACTGGATATTTGGGATCCCCATGCAAGAATGGGTTCCATTTGGTTAGTAGCAACAGTTGGACCACCCACATCAGAAATAGAAGCATTCATGTCAGACAGTGAAGTAGTGGAATCATTGTGAATAGATGCAATACTAGTGTCTGTATTAGCCCTATTTACAGTGTGACCACTTCTTAAGGGAATAGTTCTACCAGTAGGCATCCATTTTCTAGTGGGCATTATCTGATTAGTTTTATGACCAACAGGTATCCAATAAAAGCCTATTCTGCTGAATGTTCTTCCTGTGGGTTTCCATTGTTTTCTAACTCTCTTTCGCATTTGCCTTTTAGCCTTTTTAGCATGAATTTTAGCATTAATAACATTAACTGGACAATTAACATCATTAGGCAGAACATTAACATCACATTCATGATTAGAAACAGAATTCAAGCAATCATCAGTACAAGGTTTGCAAATAGTATCAGAATTCGAATTAATTACAGTACGCCTATGGCTAATACTAGAATCAACACGATTCGTTTTATTCGATTCAAACTTAAGGTTCCTAGATTGTTCTTCTACTCTCTTCCAGTGCACATTCTTAGCTTGAGAGGTCCTATCATTCCTTGTATTGTCTTGAGACTTTGACCTGCTCCCTTTAATGTCACTGATTACTCCTGTAGAGGGAATGGGAACATTAGTTTGTTTTACTACTCTTTGCACCACCTGTTTAGATGTGCTGGGATCTGAACTACATGCAGGTGCACTAAGGTTCACTTTCTTAACATTAGAGGTACTGAGATTAGTACTCCTAGAAGGCACATTTGAGTTCACTTTCCTAGTATTGACAGATCTAAAATCTGAACTACTCACTGGTGCACTACTCCTCACATTCAAACCATTGGGAATCGAGTGCATGTCATGTTTGGCCTTAGGCATTGAGCATGGAATCAAGGGGTTAACTCTCTCACCTAATGTTTTTGGGCATATAGTGATCAAACATTCTAAGATTTCTTGAGATCGTTTGGCATATAGGCATGCATGTCCAATTGCATTATCATGAGGTTTCTCTAGCTTATCCTCTTCAACAATCTCACGCAGGCATTCTAAGCAATCCTTAAGGGATGAGAAATATGTTTGAATGGCAAGTTTGTTGTTCCTTAGGTGAGGGGGGACATATGTCACAGATAAAGTAGATTTATTCCCAGAGTGAACCTTAGATACAACATTCTCCTCATTGATCATTGGCATTTTCCCTTTTACCTGACTCTTCAGATTCTCAATTTCCTTTTGCAATGAAGTTATTTGTTCGTTGTTTTTGTTACGAGTGACTTTAATTGATTCAAACAACTCATTGAAATGACGTTTAACCTTTTCATTCTCTTCTAGAAAACTTTCGTTTTCCTTTTGTAAAGCATTTACTAGGTTTTGAAGATGAAACGTTTGAGAATTCTGAGAATCTAAAGAAGGAGGCATTTGGGATCCTGTCATATTGTTCGTTTGACCCTTTAATTGAGAGATTTGGGCTTTCAACTTTCTGATCGTGTTACACTGAGCTTGAATCTGTTCATCTCGTTTGTTAATTTGAAAAACTGCATCAAACTCTGGAGCATCTGAAGATGTCTTGATATTTGAAGTTTTGACATTTTCTTTGAGATGTTGATATTTTAGTTGTAGATTAAAATACTCAACTTCCAGTTTAGAAAAATGTTTAACCAAATTGTCATGATCATCCAGTTCAATTTTCTCATTTAGTTTAGAATTAGTTTTTTCAAGCTCAATGACACGATCATGGGAGACTTTCAGGGCCACAGATAATTCATGAAATTTGGAAGCATTAATAGAGCAATTTGAAGCAGTGAAAAACACATCTTGAGCAACACATTCAGTAATAAGATTCTCATTTAATGTATGCAAGTTCTTTCTCTCAATCTCATTATATTTTAGTGCACGCTCATAATCACTAACTTCAGCAACCATTGCATCAAATTCCTTTTCCATACCTTTAATATCAGCTTCTACCCCCTTTTTAAGACTCTCAAAGTGATCTTTTAGAAGTTTAAAGAAGGGCATGACCTCAGTTAAATAACATTCTTTCATTTGTTCAAAACCTCTTTCACCTTCAGTTATACCAGTGGGAGTGATCCTTTTCTTGCAAGTTTTCTCAAAATCAACAAATAGTTGGAATATAACGTATTGGCTAATTAATGTCTTGCTTTTAGTGGCAATTGTTCTAGGTACAAGATGCATAGGTGTATTAGGAGGATACACAGTTGCTCTAGGCATTTTCCGAAGGGGAGGGTTTGTTTCTACAATATTTTCAGCTTTCTGCTTATCTAAATCCATTTTCCAGAAGACTTGTTCGGGAGTCAACAAAGTCTGAGGCTTAAACTTGTTCAAGGCAATCCAGTTTTCCTTTTTGTAATCGTGAGGAGAGATAATTATTTTTTTCTCTTTGCATTTAGGGTCATCTAGTTTTTTGTTCATCCTTTCCCTAGTGACTTCATCTGATTTCTTATCTTCCTCAGTGCACTCAACGCAACTAGGTTTCTGCCTAGGCTTAAGAATTTCATTACCATCATAAATCACCTTATGAGCATTTCTAGCCTTTTTGATTACCTCTGGATTTGGTTCCTCAACAAGGGGAATGCTATGCTTATCGCTTAAGACTCGATGTTTGGTGACCATGTGAGCAGTCTGAATGGTGTTTCCTTGTATGTACAACTTGTTTTCAAGTTTGTTTTTCAAAGTTTTCAGATTAGAAAAATCTCTTAAGAGCTTTGATTCTTTTACATTAAATTCTTGCTTAAGCATTTTCACGTTTTCTTGAAGTTCTTGTTTTTGCTTAGCTGTTTTAGAAAGTTTTTCTTGCAAAGAATTTAATTCTTGTTTCAATACTTCTTCTCTAAAATTACTTTTTCTAATTACTGTACGCACTTGGTCATCCATTTCCTGCTCACGAGTGGTCAACTCAAATTTTGCACGTTGTTCATAAATGGCAACACGTTCCTTATAGGCATTTAGTTCAGAGATAATGGAATCATCAGGAGCACATGCAGTGTATTCATCAAAGACATAGTCATTGTTGACTGCAGAAGATGCATCACTAGGTACAACTTCACTTTCACTTTGTTTCACGTATTGATCATATGGGACAATATTGATATTACCCGTATTTTCAATATTTGATTCAAAAGTTTCGGTTGGTTGTACTTTGTCATGCATCTGTTGCACATCAGCATCATCATATAGCTTTAATACCTCAGAGATGAGTTTGTCCTTTGATGGGCCAGCTTGTGGTGAAGAAGTGACCTTGGGAGACACCATGGGAGAGATGCTAGCCATAAATATTGTGTGTGCAGTAGGTCCATCATCCACATCAGAGTCGTAAGCATCGCAGTCACCGACTTGAAATGCATTTTGATGATTGTGACCTATCTCCTGAATGGGCTGCTCATCTACATCTGCATCATAGGTCTTGGCATTGCCTTCAGCAAGAAACAGCAGTTCCTCTTCATTCAAAGTAGCACCATTGTCCTGAGCTTGAGCCAGCAACATCTTATCTCTGAAGTATTCGGCATTTTGTGGACGCTTTGGAGATGTGCAGTTCCTTGCAAAGTGTCCCTCACCACCACAGTTAAAGCATTTGATTGGCTTAGCTTGACCTGGGTTACCATTCCTTCCTCGATTCTGGTTTCCAACATAACCTCTCCCAGCTCCACCTCGTCCCTGTTCATACTGTCTTTCCTGAACTGGTTGCACCACGATCCTTCCATCTTTAATAGTGGCTTGATTATGTGGGTTAGATGCAGTTCTGAGGTTGTTGTTGGTTTGTGGAAGAGAATTCATGTTTTGACTAATGAGAAGAGCAAGTTGATTAATGATGTTACCCACGTGTGCATCAGCATCAGCTTGTTTGAACTGAGGATCAGGGATGAGTTTGTGATTACCATTACCCAAGGGAATGACTTGTGATGCTTTGGTTGTGATTCCAATGTTTGAGTAGAAGGCAGTTGAATCATTAGACGAGCTTGTCTCTCCTGGGTTAGTTTTGAACTGATTGAGAATCAATTTTTCAAACATGGCATGTCTTTCATTCTGAAGGAGGAAGGCATAGAGTTGCTCATAGTTTGTGTTCTTCAATCCTTTAGTGAGCTTCACAGCGGTAACAAACTTGTGCCATTCGGGATTCATGTTGTTCACAAATTTTGAGTTCAACTGAATGTTAGGCATAGTCATCTTGATGTTCCTCATGTCATTCACTAACTTATGAAATCTCACATAGTACTCATAGACACTCTCATCTGGTTTCATCTTGAAGTGCTCAAATTCATCATAGAGTTGGGATTCCCTGTCTTCCATAGTTAATTCTGAACCTGAGAGAAGCATCTTAACGTTATCCCAAACAGCCTTTGCATCAGTGTTATGATTGATCAGCTTGTAGATGTCTTTAGGAAGACCTTGAAGAACAATGTTTGAAGCCCTGATATCTGCATCGAATCTCTTTTTCTCCTCATTATCAAGCTCATTGTACATCTTAGGTCTGTCCATTCCGTAGACAGGAGTACCATCTTCATTAGTATCAAGTATGTCTCTAGTCGTTTCAACCCGATATGGTCCTTCATCAATGGATTTGAGAATGTTTACACCATTTTCCTTTCCAAGGCAATACAATCTGATTCGTTGAGCCCAAGAATCGTAGTCAGTTCTGTCAAGCATTGGTGGACGAGTATCTGAGCCAGCTGCTTGAACATCCTCGGCAACAGTGGAGATGACAGTGGGAACAGTGGGAATGTTGGTAGACATGTTAACAGATTATACGGGATTTTATAACTCTATGATTAAACCGGGAAATAGATTCTTTCACGGGATTTTACTAAATCAAGAGAAAACCGTAAACAATCACTCAAGTTGCTAGATGATAAAGTGCTAACTCGCTACCAAATAATGCACTAAGTCGCTAGAAATTAGTGCACTAAGTCGCTAACCCTTAACTCGCTACACGTCTAAGTCGCTAGAGTCCCAAGTCGCCAACAGAAAAGCAAGTCGCTAAGTAGTAACTCGCTACAGACTAAGTCGCTAGCCAAATTTGTGCAGTAATTCGCTACACAAGTCGCTAGATATGCAAGTCGCTAAAGAGCAACTCGCTACAGACTAAGTCGCTACCACAAGTCGCTAACCGTAGTGGAGATTCCACTACTTGTACTTTAACTCGCTAGCTCTAACTCGCTAGCTTTTATAACTGTAAGTCGCTACAAAACTATGAAGTAAGTCGCTACCAAGAAAACAAGTCCGAGAGCTAAGTCGCTAGCTTGAAAAACCAAATAACCTTCACTTTTCAATCCAAAAACAACCCAACCAAGATGATTCAAGCTTACCAAATGAAAACCTAAACACTTTTGATGATTCTAAACATAAAAGTACCAACAAAATTCAAACTTTAACACAAGAAATCAACCAAATGATGCAAAAACCACTAAACTTTTTCAAACTCAAAAACCACCTAAAAACCACTATAAATCCAAAGATGTGCAAGATATGATCTAACCATGGCTCTTGATACCAATTGTAAGATATAACTTTTCACATACACATCAAACCATAACACAAGGTGGCGAATAAGATGGAATTCTAGAGAGAGAAAGTTAGAGGTTTAGGGAACTTAGTGAGAGAAAGTGAAAGATATAATTATGAGCTCCAACTCTCTACCTTGGAAGGTAGAGAGTATTTATAGTCTTACATAACTCGCCACACTTTGGGCTGTGGATCAGGCATACAGTGGGTAAAGACCCGTCCGTCCTCCACGGTGTTACTTAACTAAATTACTACTTAACTTAAAAGAACTACGACTACGAGCTTTCTAACGATTACATATACTTGAGGTGACCGACTCTTTAATACCGGGAATTTCAAATTCCTAACAAAGACTCAAGTTAAGATTTGTAGAGCATTTGAAATCCACCTGGTTGAATTTTAAGACCCATTCGACCCGTTTCATAACCAACCCATTTTTACCTAAAAGGGTCAAAACTGTTTTAGTAATCTCAGAGAAAAAATTATATAGGATTTCAATGTGCTGCTTGTTTGCAGCATCAAATTGAGTATAAAAATGGCAATACTCAAAATATATAGTAGTAATAATAATGACATACCAAATCGTTTAAGGTTGGTAAGTCTTAAACGGACCAATGATGTGCTACCATCAATAAGATCACACGTTATGACTTTGTAGACACCCAAAATTCCTTCTTCAGTTCCCTACATTGTCAGGTAGAAGTAATAAAACCCATGTGCATTCATGTATTTGCAGCTCAAAACTTCAAAATGATAGAGGTTGTTTTTGTCCCTCTTAACATAGAAACAAAATATTAGTGAGAAGGATGAAGTAGAAGAAATAAAGTATTACCCTCTGGAAGCTGATAACGTTGTTGTGGCACCAGCGATGGTAGCAATAGTTGCTGCTACACCCTATGCATGCTTATAAACTCGAACCTATTTTCTCAGATTTACTGTCAGAAACAAACAAATCACATAATTATAATCAATCCATCGACTGCAGCTACTGCTGGATCTTCTCGTTGTTGTTAAAGCATAGTGACGTGATAGCAGATGGATCGTTACCAAGAGGAAGGATTGTCTTCAACGGAATTCAAAAAGTAAGACTTAGGAGTTGGGAGCTCTCTTAGAATTCTATTATTATTATTAGACACAAGTTTTTAAAGCACGTACCATTGTCTTCCATGTTATCATGTTCTACAAAGTTAGTAATGCAAATCCCAATTTATCAATATAACTTGTGCCATGCCTGCAAAGAAAAATACATTCTCAAAAACTGTCAAAGATGCAAGAAATAAAACCTTTTTGATACCTAATATGAACAATATATTTGGGAGATAGTACCCTTTGGATGTTGCTGCAGGCACGAAAATTGGTTCAACTGGACTGTATTTTATGTCCAGAACACTGGAAAACAAACAAGCACACAGAGTAAGTGACCAAAACCTTTGCAAAGAAAAAAATGAATTATAAATGCTACAACAGATATGAGAGTAACCTTTGAAATGCATCGGTTGTACTGATATTGGAAACAACCCTCTTTGCATCAACATCAGCAGTGCCTATTAGAAGCTTTGTCAAAATGGACAATCAAATGTATGACCATTACTTCCTCTTATCCAACATTCACAACCTACAAAACACAATAATTACATAGACATATAACTTTCACTTTTAAACTATGATTATCTTTGTGGCATTCTGAGATTTATTCAGTTGGTTCTTTTTGCTCTAAGAAAGTTTAATAGCAATTTGTAAGTAGAGGATAAAGTTTCACTTCCATTATGATCATACACAAAAATGTAAAATTTTAAATAGCATTGGCTTAAATTAGTATACCAAGCGGTCAGTGACATGATCTCGGCCCCGCAATAGATGGTTGCATATCTTGATGCTGAAGTTGACGAGTCGTATGTCCATATCCTACATTAAAAAAATACTTTGAAATCACTCTCATTAAAAAGATAAATTGCTTTTGAAGGGATGTACCAGACTATTCCATCAACAGAAGCACTTGCAATATTGTCCCCAGATGTAGGAAACCTGCAACAACTAATTCGACTTGTGTGACCCAAAAACGTCTCCTGGTTTTTAAAATAACAAAAAGATTAATAGTGGATTAAAACACACATGCTTATTAAACTAATAGCACACTCTAATTACCCAAAATATAACCACCTTAAGGTATCCACCTGGTTGTAGTCATTCACCTACAATCCAATCTTGGTCAGTTAAATCTCTCGCAATCATGTACATTTTACAGCCAACCTGTGGTAATGGATTAAAAGACAAATGCTTATTAAACTAATAGCACACTTGTTTTCAAATATTAGATAATTTCGTAACCATAATCTTATCGTGCAGCATTGTTAACTAGCTATCTTTCAAACATAATAAAGTGTTCCATAAAGGGCTCTAAGACTTCCATCGAAATTTCACAATTGTAAAAGTAATAGTAACTATAGAAACATGAGTCGGGTACCTTCTTAGTGAAATTTTCTTGTTACATAAGCAACATCCTATCACCGTTTACGTCTCTGAATTCTCTAATTATATCGAGTAAAGAGATCTTACGTTCATGTTAAATAATGACAAACACCATTATTAGGATAATAATAGTAAATCAAATCCACAAAGATAACAACAAAACAACATCATCTGCTTTCTAAAAAATCATTAGATTTGTTGTTTTGCTAAGGATTGCGTTGGCATAATTTTATTAGTCATATGTAGTTTAAATAAACACTTCAAACAGCCCCTAGAATTAGTTTAAATAAGCACTCCAAAACAGCTTATAAGTGGTTTAAGTAAGCACTCAAAACAACGCGTATAAGTAATTTTAATAAACGGTTTGCAAACAGCAATTTAAATAATTATTTGAAGTTCTTAATTTCTTAAGAAATTAGTCATTTTCTAAATTAAGATTGGCTGTTACCTCGCCGAACATTCATACCCGGCCCTGTCAGTGTTGTTGGAGCAGGTGTACTTGTTGTTATAAGAACAGTATCATAAAATAGTTATAAACATTTATAGAAAAAACTGCGCATGGAACCATCCATATAAATACCATCCGGAAAAGTATAATGCATAGCATACCTGTCCTTAGACCCGATTTCCCTAATACATGTCTGTAACCGACGTTTGGTTCCTGCACTATTTGCTGGTGCAGAATCTTGCGTGACGAATGGTGGTATTGTCGTATGCATACCATTTGTTGTTGATACATAAATTTCTGGTTCTGACATACCTGCATTTACAAAACCATTGAGAAATTAGTGATACTACATGATGAGTGTGTAAATACTCATCATTTTTGTACTGTTTAAACTGCTAAAACATCTGAAAACACTCAGAAACGCATCAAAATGATAAAAATATCACAAACAAGTGTTTTATATGTTTTAAATGCAAAAACATCAAAATCTGGTGAAAAACGTATCAAGTTTGCATAATTGGCAGTTTTAGTCCCCCAAGTTTGAAAAGTTGTCAAAAACAGTCCCTGGTAAATCCAAATAAAGAAAAATATCATTTTGAGTCCCTAGGGATTCCTAAGTTGTCAAAATTGGTCCTTGAAACTTAAAATTACAAATTTACAACTTAGGTCCCTGAACTTTGAAATTTGGCAAGTTTAGTCCTTTGAAAATGGAAAATGGCAAATTTGGTCCTTGCACTATTAAAGGTTGTCAATTTCAGTCCTTATGGTAACTTTGGAAAAATGGCAGGAATAGTCCTTCAAGATTTCAGATTTTGCAATATTAGTCCTTGTCAAATTAGCCTAACCTAAAGACTTGTCAAAATCATTATAGACCCCTGTCATATTTCCTATTGACCCCCCTGCCAAAACTCATTTTGACCCCTTGGTCAAAATAAGTCAAATAACAGAAAAGGCGCCCTCCCACTGTTCACCATCTCCCACCTCCTGCTTCCCCAGCTATTGCCTGCTCCATCCCAAGGCCTTATCCCAAACACCTTTCTCTCCACTCATTATCACCCCTACAAACCCCCCCCCCCTACTTACCTGTTTCCAACCCCACAGTTGAAATAATCCACTTCCCGCCAAAATGGAAAAGTGGCCAAAACACTAATTACTCTCCCATTGGTTGAAATGAGAGGTGGGTTCTGATCAGAGGACATGTGTAAGCATTTCTGATGCATAAAAGAAGCAGAAGACAGAGAAGAAGACCAGTAGTTAAATTTTCAAATTCACATGTATGTCGTATTTTTAATTATGTTTTTTATTAAGCTCTAAGTTGTAATATTTGTTTTCAATATATCAAATTAAGTTGTTTAGGTGTGTTAAAACTGATTTCAAGTGGAAATTCACATTGTTCAAACATTTCAAGTTATATGGTTTACTGTTGCAAAAGTTAAATTCAAACTCTTGAATCCAGGTTTCCACTAGCTTATTTTTAAGTGTAATCCAGTTTATTTAAGCTTACTATAGCTTTCTATAAGCTTGGAGTTCAGTTTCAATCAAAATTGTGGAAAGTCAACAAAAGTCAACATAGAACCAAAATGGGTATAAGTTTGGTATTTGGTGATTCAGAGAATTGGTTTGGGTTAGAAATGGATTAAAATGGTGATGAATGTTTGGTTTAAGCTACAAAACCAGCTGGACCTGTGTAAGCTTCCTGTCTCATTTTCACCTTTTATGCAGTTTTCAAATTGTGCTCATATTTGAATTCTGTGTTCACCAACTAGTATAAACAAGTCTAATCAGTAGTAATAAGTATATTAGAGTTAGTTTAATGGGTAAGATGGGTTAAATCAGTATCTAGCCTAGTTTTAATCTCAAATCAGTAGCAAAAAGGGGTGTTTGGATTCTTCAGTGTAACTGTGATAAAAGCTTTTTGTGTTATTGCTTATGCCCATTTGGTGTCTCATTAGCCTCAAACAACTCAAAAGAAACATAAAAACCAGTGGTCTTTTGTGATAAAAGTCAAATTCATTTTTGATTGTTTCTTAATCAATCACTGTTAAATTTTCATGAGTCAAGATCATGATTCCATGTTCATAAGTTGTTCCCATTGATCAATTCAGTCTTATTTCATCTTAATACATCATAATAAGTCATTATCTTTGAATCAAAGTTCAGTTTAGTCAAACTAATAGTTTAATTCAAAAAGTCAAAGAATCCCCTGTGCACAGTTTTGATATCAATTTCAAGAGCTTGTAAAAAACTCTCTAGTGTACCTTAGCTTATAAAATTTGTTTTTTTAGAAAGTAGACCAAGCAATCTAATTGATCCAAGCTTAATTTTAAAGTTTATAGCTTTTTAGATAGGGCTGCAAGTGTTTTCTATTTCTGTCCAAAACTCAGCATTCACTGAGTATTGATTCAGTGGGTTTTCAAGTTTTTGCATAAGCTCAGTATAAGCTCTTAAGTGAACACCACTGTGAGTAATTTAGCTTTTTGGAAAGCTTAGTAGGTATACTTGTTAGTGCCAGTGATACTTTTCATTTCTTAGCTTATTTAGGTGCTTAAAAATAAGCCTCTAGGTGCCTAGTGATTTGCATAGTGTCCTGTGTACATCAGTCATTTAAGTACTTATGTTAGCTTATTTTGTGCTTATTTCTTAATCATTTGCTTTAGCAGTTGTTAATTCTAGCTTATTACAAGTGTCTAGCTTATTTTCAGTTTTAACTTTGCTTATTTTTTAGCTTAAAAGCCATTTTGGCTTAACCTCTTTAGCTTATTCCATTTTGTAGCCACTGTTAAGAAAATTAAGCTCCTACAGAGCTTATTACCAGTTTTCAGAAAAAGTTGTAGTTAAGAAAAGTGCTTATTTACTTATATTTAATAAGTTGGTAAAAAGAAAATCAAGAAAAAAAAATGGTTGTGCAAAAAGGGAGAGGCAGGGGTCGAACCTGAGACCTCTCCCTTTATGGGATGATAGTGGGGGTACCTGGAACCAATAGCGCCCTTGGGTCTTTCTTGTCATGCTTTGCATAATCAAATACATAACCCTCTTTTGTCTCTTTAGCTTATACGACCATTTAAGCTTATTTGTAGCTTATTCATAGTAGCTTTTTCCAGTTTTCTATTTTTCTTAAATTTGTAATAGCATTAAGTATTTTCTGTAAAAAGTTGAGATTTTTCTAATTAGTTTTAATATTTTTAATCAATTAATTAGTGTTTTATAGTAATTAAATCATAATAAAAAATATAAAAGTCAAAAAAATATAAATCTTTTTTCTAAAAATTTCTTTTATCATATAGTACGTAAGAAAATTAGTTTCACATTCGTAGGCCTTTTATTTCATAAAATTTACGTTTTTGCTTGCGCTCCAGCGTAATTTTTGCAAATAACGTACGTTTCCATTTTAAGTAACATTTTTAGATAATTTAAGGTTACGTTTTAGTTAAGATAGTTTATTTAAGTTATTTAGTTTTATAAAAACACAAAAACATTAGTTTAAAATTAGTGATAGCGTTTATTTAATAGATTTTAACTTTTTAATTTTCTTAATTTGCATTTAAGTCGCTATAATTTGCAAATCTTTTCTTTAGGTAATTTTCCATCGATATCCTTACTGATCACTATCCTTAGTGATTACTCGACATCTGATTGTGTTAAACACCAGTCATCCTCCGTGGGACATAACGACCCAGGAATTCCCTATATTCCTCTGATCTAAATTGCATTTGTGTTTAAGCTGTTTTAAGTCTGTTTAGACTTGACTGTTTAGCACAGATCAAATTTTGGCGCCGCTGCCGGGGAGGCTGTAAGCGTGTTCTAGAAATTTTTCAGACCCGTACTTGCACATATACCACAGTTTGTAAAAAGTTTTTGTAAAGTTATAACAAATCAAAAAAGTTCATTAACACTTTTCCTAAAGTGTTAAAAACACCAAAAACAATATAAAACAACAAAACAATCGTAACGTTTTCTGACTTGTGTTTCTTTTAAGGTGATTCTTAAAGAAATACGATTTGGTTAAACGAGACGATACCAAAAATATTGTCCAAAAGTTTTTTAAACCCATCAGCACAGATCTGTACCTACGTCTTTTCAGTGATACTTAATATATACATAAAAATCAACCACCGCAAATCAAGGCAGTGCACTACCTAACTGGGGGTGCGACCATAATAAGTTCCCGAACATCAGATTTAAAACTTGCCTTTGTGTCACTTGTGATTTGGTGTACCTTTTTCAAAGAAGCCATTTCATTTGGGATTATTGGTTAAGTTCACTTGTGTTTTGCCTCATTTGTTTTGAAAACTGATTTTTATATACTTAGTGCATGCGCACTCGTTCTTCCAGTTCTACAAGTCCTTTGTCAGAACTTGGAAAGATTCCTCGAAGACGTAGAGGACGTTCTGCTCCTTCAGCTGTGACTGAGGAACGTCTACCACCACCACCTCCTGTCGAAATGGCAGAAGACAAACCCATGAATGAGCTTCTCCAAGCACCCATCGAGGGTTACGGAGATGCCATTATTGTCCCAGCCATCGTGGCTGACACTTTTGAGCTCAAAACCGGGTTACTTAATCTGGTAACCCAAAGCCAATTCTATGGTTTTGAGCGGGATGATCCTCATGCACACATTCGATGGTTTAACAAGATTGCATCTACCATCAAGTACAAGAATGTCCCACATGAAGCTATCAAGCTTCTTCTGTTCCCATTTTCTCTAGAGGGACAAGCCCGGAATTGGCTTGAGAAACAACCCCCTCGTTCCATTGAGACATGGGAAGATCTAGTTACAAAGTTTGTGAACGAATTCTATCCTCCATCCCGAACCACAAGTCTTAAGAATGAGATAATGAAATTTTCTCAGAGATTTGATGAATCATTCGGGGAGGCATGGGATCGTTACAAAGAGTTGCTTCGCAAGTGTCCGCATCACGGTTTTACCGAATTAATGCAAATGGATACTTTCTACAATGGTCTCAATCAGGCTAATCAAGACTCTTTGAATGCCTCCGCGGGAGGTAATTTCCTGAGCAAGACCACCAAAGAGGCCTTGCAGATCATTGAGAACAAATCTCAGGTCCGTCCTTTCAGAGCAAAGACATATCAGTCTAATGCTGGACCTTCTTCTTCTTCATCCCCAGTGAGTACATCTAGCACCGATGCTAAGATTGATAAACTCACAGACATTGTTCAGGCTTTGGTTCTTGCTAACCAAAAGAAAGTCACTTTCACACAAGCACCAACACATGCTGAAGTGAAGAAAGTTGAGAGTTGTGTCACTTGTGGTGGTCCTCACGCTTACTACAATTGTACTGCCACCGATGGTAGTCCTTTTGAAGCAAATGCTCTAGCCGGTAGTTCACAGCAAGGAGGTAATCAATACCGTCCTCAGAATGAACCAAACTACCGTGCTAACACTTATCAGGCACCACCCGGTTTCAACCAGAATCCTAACCGGAATCAGAACCAACAAAGAATGAACCAAGGTTATCAAAACCAAGGTAATTTCTATTCCGGACCCAACCAAGGTTTCCAACAACAAGGAAATCTTAATCAAAACACTTACAACCGAGGGAATCAATTTCAGGGGAATATGAACCCTAATCAAGGGAATTCTGGGTATAATCAGAACATAAGGCCTCAAATTGTCCCTCCTCCTCCTCCTCCTGTGTCAACATCTGATGAGCTTTTAAGGCAATTCATGAAGACTCAAGAGGAGACAAATAGGCTGTTGGTCAGTCAGATCGCTGAATTGAAGAAGTCTTTAAATGATCGACCCTCGGGCTCAGGTACTTTACCTAGCAACACGATCGCTAATCCGAGGGGTGATGCAAAGGCGATCACGACCAGAAGTGGTACTTCATATGATGGACCCGCTATTCCTACTACCTCTTCTTCTTCTCTCCCGAAGGTAGTGGAAAGTGAACCTGAGGCGACAAAGGACAAGGAACTTCCTACTAATAACGGAAGTACCAACAATGTCCATCCTCAGGTTGTCCAGAAACCAAAATCCAATCCAGGAGTTGTTTTTGAACCTCCTGTAGCTCCCATTGGAAAATCCAAATCTTCTATTCCTTACCCATCACGTTTACATGAGCAAAAGCTCCGCGAAAAAGCTGGTCATCAAATGGAAAAATTCTTTCAAATTTTCCAAGAACTTCATTTTGACATAAGCTTCGCGGATGCTATCATGTTGATGCCCAAGTTTGCATCAACTCTCAAACACATGTTAAGCAATAAGGAAAAGCTGTTTGAAATGGCTAAAACTCCTCTGAACGAGAACTGCTCTGCAGTTATCTTGAAGAAGCTTCCCGAGAAGCTTGGAGATCCTGGAAAGTTCCTCTTACCTTGTGTATTTCCAGGAATGGTTGAATGCTTTGCCTTGGCTGATCTTGGTGCAAGCATAAACCTTATGCCTCATTCAGTATGGAAGAAACTTTCTCTTCCGGATCTTACTCCTACATGCATGACTCTCGAGCTTGCAGATCGTACAATATCTCGTCCTCTTGGCATTGCTGAGGACGTATTTGTGAAAGTAGGAAAGTTCCATTTTCCAGCTGACTTTGTAGTTGTTGATTTCGATGCTGATCCACGGGTTCCTCTCATTGTTGGAAGAGGATTCCTGAGAACGGGCCGTGCTCTCATTGATGTATTTGAGCAAGAAATCACATTACGTGTTGGTAATGAAGCTGTCACCTTTAACCTTGATCAAACTACGAGGTACTCCGCAAACTATGATTCTGAGTCGGTTAACCGAATCGATATCATTGATGTTGCTTCTGAAGAGTACTCTCAAGAAGTTCTTGGTTATTCTCATAATTCTGTGAGTGGGGAATCCACCACATCTTCTCAACCTATCATAGCCAATTCTACTCCTTCTCTCACTCCGTTTGAGGGAAGCGACTTCATCTTGGAAGAGATTGAAGCATACTTGGCTAGTGATTCTGTTCCATGGGAAATTGATCACGCTCCAATTGACATCGAGGGGGACATACTTCTCATTGAGAAAATGCTTAAAGATGATCATTCATCAACCCCTCACCCTAGTGATGAAATTCCAGAAGAGATTAATCTCCATGAGATTAATCCGGAGGGAGATATTCTTACTCTTGAGAAGTTGTTAAATCAGGACACTTCTCCTCCTCTCCCTCCCGTCAAACTTCATAACAAGGAAGTCAAGTCAGTTGAGAAAACTGAAGAATTTCCTGAAGTCGAACTTAAGGACTTACCACCTCATCTTGAGTATGCATTTCTTGAGGGTGATGATAAATTGCCTGTCATTATTGCTCGAGATTTGAGTAAAGATGAAAAGACTGCTCTCATAAAGGTCTTGAAGTCACACAAGCAAGCAATTGCTTGGAAACTCTCCGACATTAAGGGTATTAACCCTGAGTTCTGTACTCACAAAATCTTAATGGAGGATGACTTCAAGCCAGCAGTTCAACATCAGAGAAGGGTGAATCCAAAAATCCATGATGTTATCAAACAAGAGGTTATCAAACTTCTTGATGCAGGATTGATTTACCCTATCTCAGATAGTCCTTGGGTTAGCCCGATTCACTGTGTTCCAAAAAAGGGTGGCATAACTGTTGTCACAAATGAAGAAAACGAGTTAATTCCAACTCGATTGGTTACGGGATGGCGTGTCTGTATTGACTATCGTAAGTTGAATGACGCCACCCGTAAAGACCATTTTCCTCTACCCTTCATGGACCAGATGCTTGAGAGATTAGCAGGGAATGAGTACTATTGTTTCCTTGATGGTTTCTCGGGTTACTTTCAGATCCCCATTGATCCACAGGATCAAGAGAAGACCACATTCACCTGCCCATACGGGACTTTTGCCTGCAAACGTATGCCTTTTGGCTTATGTAACGCTCCAGGCACGTTCCAACGCTGTATGATGGCCATATTCCACGACATGATCGGGGAAACAATGGAGGTGTTTATGGATGACTTCTCAGTCATCGGGGATTCATTTCAGACTTGTCTCTCCCATTTAGACAAAATGCTTAAAAGGTGTGAAGACACCAATCTCTGTCTAAATTGGGAGAAGAGTCACTTTATGGTCAAAGAAGGCATAGTCCTTGGCCATAAGATTTCCAAAAATGGGATGGAGGTAGATAGAGCGAAAGTTGATGTTATTGCTAAACTACCTCATCCTACTACCGTCAAAGGTATTAGGAGTTTTCTTGGTCATGCCGGGTTTTATCGCAGATTCATACAGGATTTTTCCAAAATCGCTCGGCCTATGACCCATCTTCTTGAAAAAGAAGCTCCTTTTATCTTCTCTCCTGAGTGCGTCGAAGCTTTTGAAACACTAAAGAAAAAGCTTACGGAAGCACCCATTCTAGTTGCCCCCGACTGGGATCTACCCTTCGAGCTCATGTGCGATGCAAGTGATTTTGCAATCGGTGCAGTCTTGGGGCAACGCAAAACAAAGCATTTTCAGCCTATACACTACGCAAGTAAGACTATGACCGAAGCTCAAACCCATTACACCACTACAGAAAAAGAACTATTAGCTGTGGTGTATGCGTTTGAGAAATTTCGGCCATACCTCATCTTGACCAAATGCGTAGTGTATACGGATCACTCGGCTCTTAAATATCTCTTTGCAAAACAAGATGCAAAGCCGAGATTGCTCCGTTGGGTTCTCCTCCTCCAGGAATTTGATATCATTATACGTGATAAAAAAGGAGCTGAGAACCTAGCTGCTGATCATTTATCCCGATTAGAGAACCCTCACCAGGATGTGTTTGAGAAAAAGGAAATAAATGAAACATTTCCTCTCGAGACACTCAATGCGGTTTCTTTTCGTGGAGACTCTACTACCCCATGGTTTGTTGACTTCGCAAATTACCATGCGGGTAACTTCATAGTGAAAGGGATGTCGTCCCAACAGAAGAACAAGTTCTTCAAGGATGTTAAACATTACTTCTGGGACGACCCTTTCTTGTTTAAAATCTGCGCGGATCAAGTCATCAGGCGATGTGTATATGGTCAGGAAGCTATTGACATTCTCAAGGCTTGCCATGCTGGACCTACTGGGGGACATCATAGCCCCAACTACACAGCTAAGAAGGTGTTTGATTCCGGATTCTATTGGCCCACAATCTACAAGGATGCCCATGAATTCGTCAAAGCCTGTGACGCTTGTCAACGTCACGGGAATATCTCACAAAGGAATGAAATGCCACAAAACGCCATTCAAGTGTGTGAGATCTTTGACATCTGGGGCATTGACTTTATGGGGCCATTCCCTTCTTCTCGCGGTAATAAGTACATACTCGTGGCCGTTGACTACTTGTCAAAATGGGTTGAAGCCAAGGCTTTGCACACCAACGATGCCCGAGTTGTAGTGAAATTCTTAAAATCCTTATTTGCTAGGTTTGGAACTCCACGAGCCATAATCAGTGATCGTGGTACGCATTTCTGCAATGACCAGTTTGATAGAGTCATGCAAAAGTATGGTGTAACTCACCGTCTCTCTACTGCGTACCACCCACAAACAAGTGGGCAAGTGGAAGTTTCCAACCGAGGGATTAAAAGAATTCTGGAGAGGACGGTTGGCGAAAACCGTGCCTCTTGGTCGGATAAGCTAGATGACGCACTCTGGGCCTTCCGTACAGCTTACAAAACACCCATTGGGTGCACTCCATACAAGCTGGTATACGGGAAGGCATGTCATCTACCTGTTGAGTTAGAGCACAAGGCATACTGGGCCTTGAAGCATGCCAACTTTGATATTCAGACTGCTGGTGATCACAGAAAAGTTCAAATGAATGAATTAAATGAACTCCGTGATCAAGCTTACGAGAACTCTTTGATCTATAAAGAAAAGACAAAGAAGATTCATGACTCAAAGATCAAGAACCGCGTTTTCAACGTTGGTGATCGAGTCCTTCTTTTCAATTCAAGATTGAAGATTTTCTCGGGAAAGCTTAAATCCCGCTGGTCTGGACCATTTACTATCACTAAGGTTTATCCTTATGGTACCATTGAGTTATCTCAACCCGATGGTCCTGACTTTAAAGTGAATGGTCATCGGTTGAAGCATTACTTTGGAGAGGACATTCCCCCTGTGGTTGTCCCAGATCTTCAAACTTTCCCCATGAACCAATGAATGCGGGGATCGAGTCAAGCTAGCGACTCGGGTATCAAAAACAGTAGCATGTTACATGGGTTTTCACCCGTGTGTACCACCCTAGTGTGGGGGAGTTACCCCACACTGTTGTATATAAGAATGTATTAAAAAAAAAAAAAAAAAAAAAAAAAAAAAAAAAAAAAAAAAATCCTTGCTAAATAATGGCCTTAGTATTTCCCTTTTACGTTCTATGTTTCGGCATAACCGCCGGTACTTTGAATATTGAGGGCAATATTCATTTCTAAGTGTGGGGGGGAAATTCTGGCGAATTTGATCATAAAATGTACCCTTTTAGTCCCTTTTTCCCCCAAAATGGCCAAATTTTAAAATTTTTTTTAGTGGAAGTACTATGTACTAAACACAACAAATGGTAATCAGTCCACCATGTCTAACCCACATAAGGACTGGCTAATCCAGGAGCAAACGGCTCTTGGTAAAGATATCTCAAATCCGTTTATATGGCTTGCAATTTGCCCAAAATTGTATGGTTCTCAACTCACCATATCCTTAAAAGTGAAGAGTTGGCTAGCCCGCAAGTTTATGGCTTGTGGTAAAGGCAGTGGAAAAACCATAATTGGTAATCAGCTCACCAAAGATAATATTGATAATTTATCTAAGAGTTGGCTAGTCCAGAAGGGTACGGCTTCTGGTAAAGACAAATCAAACCCGTTGGAAGCTGGTGGTTTGCTCAAAATCACTTGGTTATCGGTGTACCAAAGTTCTTACTTGAACTGAAACATTTGGCTACTCCAGAAGTAATGGCTTTTGGTAAAGAGATTCAAATCCATTAATTTTTCTTAAAACATTGCTAGGGACTAGCAATATCTTAGTGTGGGGGATTGATGAGTGTGTAAATACTCATCATTTTTGTACTGTTTAAACTGCTAAAACATCTGAAAACACTCAGAAACGCATCAAAATGATAAAAATATCACAAACAAGTGTTTTATATGTTTTAAATGCAAAAACATCAAAATCTGGTGAAAAACGTATCAAGTTTGCATAATTGGCAGTTTTAGTCCCCCAAGTTTGAAAAGTTGTCAAAAACAGTCCCTGGTAAATCCAAATAAAGAAAAATATCATTTTGAGTCCCTAGGGATTCCTAAGTTGTCAAAATTGGTCCTTGAAACTTAAAATTACAAATTTACAACTTAGGTCCCTGAACTTTGAAATTTGGCAAGTTTAGTCCTTTGAAAATGGAAAATGGCAAATTTGGTCCTTGCACTATTAAAGGTTGTCAATTTCAGTCCTTATGGTAACTTTGGAAAAATGGCAGGAATAGTCCTTCAAGATTTCAGATTTTGCAATATTAGTCCTTGTCAAATTAGCCTAACCTAAAGACTTGTCAAAATCATTATAGACCCCTGTCATATTTCCTATTGACCCCCCTGCCAAAACTCATTTTGACCCCTTGGTCAAAATAAGTCAAATAACAGAAAAGGCGCCCTCCCACTGTTCACCATCTCCCACCTCCTGCTTCCCCAGCTATTGCCTGCTCCATCCCAAGGCCTTATCCCAAACACCTTTCTCTCCACTCATTATCACCCCTACAAACCCACCCCCCCCCCCCCTACTTACCTGTTTCCAACCCCACAGTTGAAATAATCCACTTCCCGCCAAAATGGAAAAGTGGCCAAAACACTAATTACTCTCCCATTGGTTGAAATGAGAGGTGGGTTCTGATCAGAGGACATGTGTAAGCATTTCTGATGCATAAAAGAAGCAGAAGACAGAGAAGAAGACCAGTAGTTAAATTTTCAAATTCACATGTATGTCGTATTTTTAATTATGTTTTTTATTAAGCTCTAAGTTGTAATATTTGTTTTCAATATATCAAATTAAGTTGTTTAGGTGTGTTAAAACTGATTTCAAGTGGAAATTCACATTGTTCAAACATTTCAAGTTATATGGTTTACTGTTGCAAAAGTTAAATTCAAACTCTTGAATCCAGGTTTCCACTAGCTTATTTTTAAGTGTAATCCAGTTTATTTAAGCTTACTATAGCTTTCTATAAGCTTGGAGTTCAGTTTCAATCAAAATTGTGGAAAGTCAACAAAAGTCAACATAGAACCAAAATGGGTATAAGTTTGGTATTTGGTGATTCAGAGAATTGGTTTGGGTTAGAAATGGATTAAAATGGTGATGAATGTTTGGTTTAAGCTACAAAACCAGCTGGACCTGTGTAAGCTTCCTGTCTCATTTTCACCTTTTATGCAGTTTTCAAATTGTGCTCATATTTGAATTCTGTGTTCACCAACTAGTATAAACAAGTCTAATCAGTAGTAATAAGTATATTAGAGTTAGTTTAATGGGTAAGATGGGTTAAATCAGTATCTAGCCTAGTTTTAATCTCAAATCAGTAGCAAAAAGGGGTGTTTGGATTCTTCAGTGTAACTGTGATAAAAGCTTTTTGTGTTATTGCTTATGCCCATTTGGTGTCTCATTAGCCTCAAACAACTCAAAAGAAACATAAAAACCAGTGGTCTTTTGTGATAAAAGTCAAATTCATTTTTGATTGTTTCTTAATCAATCACTGTTAAATTTTCATGAGTCAAGATCATGATTCCATGTTCATAAGTTGTTCCCATTGATCAATTCAGTCTTATTTCACCTTAATACATCATAATAAGTCATTATCTTTGAATCAAAGTTCAGTTTAGTCAAACTAATAGTTTAATTCAAAAAGTCAAAGAATCCCCTGTGCACAGTTTTGATATCAATTTCAAGAGCTTGTAAAAAACTCTCTAGTGTACCTTAGCTTATAAAATTTGTTTTTTTAGAAAGTAGACCAAGCAATCTAATTGATCCAAGCTTAATTTTAAAGTTTATAGCTTTTTAGATAGGGCTGCAAGTGTTTTCTATTTCTGTCCAAAACTCAGCATTCACTGAGTATTGATTCGGTGGGTTTTCAAGTTTTTGCATAAGCTCAGTATAAGCTCTTAAGTGAACACCACTGTGAGTAATTTAGCTTTTTGGAAAGCTTAGTAGGTATACTTGTTAGTGCCAGTGATACTTTTCATTTCTTAGCTTATTTAGGTGCTTAAAAATAAGCCTCTAGGTGCCTAGTGATTTGCATAGTGTCCTGTGTACATCAGTCATTTAAGTACTTATGTTAGCTTATTTTGTGCTTATTTCTTAATCATTTGCTTTAGCAGTTGTTAATTCTAGCTTATTACAAGTGTCTAGCTTATTTTCAGTTTTAACTTTGCTTATTTTTTAGCTTAAAAGCCATTTTGGCTTAACCTCTTTAGCTTATTCCATTTTGTAGCCACTGTTAAGAAAATTAAGCTCCTACAGAGCTTATTACCAGTTTTCAGAAAAAGTTGTAGTTAAGAAAAGTGCTTATTTACTTATATTTAATAAGTTGGTAAAAAGAAAATCAAGAAAAAAAAATGGTTGTGCAAAAAGGGAGAGGCAGGGGTCGAACCTGAGACCTCTCCCTTTATGGGATGATAGTGGGGGTACCTGGAACCAATAGCGCCCTTGGGTCTTTCTTGTCATGCTTTGCATAATCAAATACGTAACCCTCTTTTGTCTCTTTAGCTTATACGACCATTTAAGCTTATTTGTAGCTTATTCATAGTAGCTTTTTCCAGTTTTCTATTTTTCTTAAATTTGTAATAGCATTAAGTATTTTCTGTAAAAAGTTGAGATTTTTCTAATTAGTTTTAATATTTTTAATCAATTAATTAGTGTTTTATAGTAATTAAATCATAATAAAAAATATAAAAGTCAAAAAAATATAAATCTTTTTTCTAAAAATTTATTTTATCATATAGTACGTAAGAAAATTAGTTTCACATTCGTAGGCCTTTTATTTCATAAAATTTACGTTTTTGCTTGCGCTCCAGCGTAATTTTTGCAAATAACGTACGTTTCCATTTTAAGTAACATTTTTAGATAATTTAAGGTTACGTTTTAGTTAAGATAGTTTATTTAAGTTATTTAGTTTTATAAAAACACAAAAACATTAGTTTAAAATTAGTGATAGCGTTTATTTAATAGATTTTAACTTTTTAATTTTCTTAATTTGCATTTAAGTCGCTATAATTTGCAAATCTTTTCTTTAGGTAATTTTCCATCGATATCCTTACTGATCACTATCCTTAGTGATTACTCGACATCTGATTGTGTTAAACACCAGTCATCCTCCGTGGGACATAACGACCCAGGAATTCCCTATATTCCTCTGATCTAAATTGCATTTGTGTTTAAGCTGTTTTAAGTCTGTTTAGACTTGACTGTTTAGCACAGATCACTACAGTCTAGGAAGTGGTATGACAGAGAATGGTAAAAGATTGGTTACTCACGTCTGCATGCCCTCGTAGTTGCCCCTCGTCTCGTTATTACCTACTGAATGTACACTTAGGGAATCATTTGACCTTGAAAATATGCAAATATAGAACCATTAATGGGAATCATTTGACCTTGAAAAGAATAGCTAATAATATATTCTTACATCCGGATAAGAAATCTTCCAACCCCTGAATTGTGATGGAAGAAATAGCTCCCTGTTCACCAAGATGACAAAGAGAATCACAAACAAATGACGTACGTAGATTTGTAAAATTAGCTATAAAGGCATGAAACACATACCTTATTTTAAGGCATTTATTTTTTATACTACCAATCCTGGATTGGGTTTTCAATCAACAAAAACTTCCTGCAATTAGTTTCACGGCTTGAAGGTTACTTTAAGAATCATTATAAGAATCAAACCAAATTACATAATGACGGAAAAAGTGAATAAAACACATTATCAACGAAATAATTAGATAATCATATAATCACCTTGAAAACGCAATGCAAACAACCTTTTAAAAGTTTTCTTATTGATCAGTAGTAACATTGCTAACAATTAACATAAAACTATCATAAAGATATATAAATCTTACCTTTAATTTGTGAATTTTATTGCATGAAAATGATGCAATGTAATGAGGAGTTCTAATGTTTGAAAAAGATCCAAGAGGGGTACCTACATAACAAAATAAACATATCATTTGCAAACATCAATTTATTACATGCACATTGAATTAATGGAACAATAGTAGGATCTCACATAAATGAAGCTCATTAGTTTTTTTTTTTTTTTTTTTTTTTTTTTTTTTTTTTTTTTGCCTTCACATTAGGTTATGACTCAACCCACTTGATGTTGTATTTGCAAAAGTGAATATGCAAATCACAAACAGAGGCGAGTATATGATTCTACCATATTAAAAGACAACAACAAAGACAACTCACTTGGAAAAATTACCATACTAAAGCCTTGTAGCATTCCTTAACCGAATTCAATAGCATGAAAAAAGGCTTATTTCCTTTGATATCCAACACACCTACATAAGAGTTAACACCATAAATAGAAGTCGTAAGAGTGATTATCAATAGCATGATCAATTTAAACAGCTTGTTAAGCAAATAATGAACAAAATAAAAAAAATGGTTAAACCGAATGATATAATTTAAACTACAGCAACAATACGTAAATGCACGGCAAGGGGAGAATAGTATTTTGTATGCAGCTCCAAGGTCATTTATGTTACATGCAATTGTAATATATAAGAACTTTCTTATAATAGTTCATAGTATACTCGAGAAGAGTTATCGTAATTATTGTAAAATTAAACATTCTGAAAAAATTACAATAAGATACTACAAAATCAAGATTAGGAAAATAAAGAAGATGTATACATTGGTATGCTTTTTCGGGTGTGTCGTACCACCATTTGATTCTCCCCGTGAGCAGATTCACATAGTACAATCTGCGTGTATGCGTGAGCATCATAAACATGTTCGCTTCTCTCCATTCTTTTCTGTAACTGAATATATAAACAACTTGACAAATAAACAAATCACAACATGTTTCACTAAACAAACAAATAACACGAAACATACTTACTTATCATGTCTAACATACTTACTTATCATATGTCTGTTGAACAGCATCCTCCACTTGAACCACATCCTTCATGGCGTATGTGTAAGAACTAATATTAATTGAACAGTGACGTGTGTAGGGCTTGGTTATAATAATACATGCACATCAACAGTAACGCAAAAAAAAACCAAATCAAGAGCTCAACTGATATCACAGACCAACCAAAGAGCAGGAGAAAACAAACCAAATCAACCTGTAACAGCAGCAGCATCACAAAAAAAACCAAATAAAAGTGTCGACAAAAAAAATGGTTGAACCGAATTTTATTAGGGTTCTGAATTAAGAAAAAATATTAAGGAAAAGATATGTATAATAAGTTTTAAAAAGATAATTACTTAATATAATTTTTGTAGATAAATTGTATTTAGTATAGGATTCCAATAAAATTATAGCCATTTATATATTATAGTATGCAACATAATTATCAAAATAACTTGTTGCCTTAGTGGTAAACACACAAGTTATTAATACTACTCTTACAAACGACCCAAGTTCGAATCTCACCATGGTCATTTTTTATAAAAATCGATTTTCAGAAACAATTGCTTAACAATTTCTAAAATTAATACATTAAATCCGAAAAATAAGTAGTATTGCTTAGGTGGATTTAAAAATTGCTTAGTTGGACAACAAATGCTTATGTGGCATGAAATTTGATTATTTGGCATTGAGGTGGCATTAATGCCAAATGCCAAATGCCTCCTGTTATATAAAATATTAATATATATATATATATATATATATATATATATATAATTACAAATATTGTTGAAGTATTTGTCACCTACTTCGTCTACTTCTTTAGTTGTTTCATCCTTAGGAGTCTCGCTAACCTCAGTCACCATCTCATGGTTCTCTTCATCATTCCTTTTTTGTGAGTGAGTGAAGAATTTGCTCGGGTCTTTAATCTTTACAATGGGAGCTTTTTCGTCAACGGGGGAGTGAGTCGAGATGGCATTAACCTTCTTAATTTTTGTCTTATCAACATGAGTGTTAAGGGCTTTTAAGAGGTTATCAATCTTCTTATCCATCTCGGCTTGTTGTTGATTAAAATGATTCAAAATCTTGGACATTTGGGCTTCTTGGGATGTTATGAAATTTCGCATCATCCCTTCCAAGCTACGTTGACTAGTACCGTGAGGGCTCCCATTAGATGAATCGTATTGTTGGGACCAAGTGAGGGGCTGGGAGTCGTTAGAAGTAAAGTCTTTGGTTTGACTCCAATTATAGTTGCGTTTGTACATCCATGCCTCTCGGGCTTCATTGAAGGTCCTAGGTCCAGGGGTTGTAGGGAACCTTCCTCCCGTTCCGTTAGTGCGCATAGATGCGTAGTCCGCGAAAGCTTGTTCGGGGAGTTTCGTGCAATCACGATTGTCATGGGGACCACTACATGCTTCACACGAGGAAGTGATTTTATTCACTTGGCATGAAGATTTAGGATCCTCGTAGGAACTCATAAGGAATTTGACTTGATCTTCAAGTTCAAGTATCCTACGATCGGAATGTTGTGAGTCGGTTGAAGGCAAGGATATTGCCTTGACGGTTTTGGGTAACTCACGGGGGTCATTCCAACATTCGTTGTCATAGAGGGCAAGGTCATCTATAGTGCCCCATGATTCTTCCGCGGTTAATTCACTAAGCTTACCAACGGCCGCTTGGTCAATGGCTTGCCTTGTGGGAAGATTGACATGATCATAGAAGATTTGGACTTGGAGCCAAAGATTAATGCCATGGTGAGGGACTTTATGGAGTAAGTCCTTGAATTGAGTCCATGCCTCATAAAGGGTTTCACCTTGACGTTGTTGGAACAGCAAGATATCATTCCTAAGCGTAGTAGTTCTCCCAGGTGCGAAAAACTGGGTGAGAAAATGGGTAGTGAGATCATCCCAACTTGAGATGGATCCCGCAGGAAGACGCTCAAAAAATACTAACTTTGTCCCGTAGAGAGAATTGGAAGAGACGCAATCGCGTTGTCTCCCGAGTGGCAGCCTCAAGGTCAATTGAGTCAACAATTTTTAGGAAATCCTTGAGATGCTGATTTGGATCTTCAAAACAAAGTCCATGGAATGCACATCCGTTTTGCACCAACCGGATTATGTCGGATCGCAGGGCCGTAGTTTAAGCTAGATGGGGAAGCTCAATGGTGTTCCTATAGCCTTGATGGCTCGGTCTGGAGTATTCACCAAGAGTACGGCCTCTTAGCGGATCTTGTGGTGGTGGATTTTGTTGTGGTAGTTGATGTTGTGGTGGATTGTTGTTGACGCGTGGATTGTCACCGTTCATGATGAAAAGTGACAAGGATACGAACAAAAACACGAAGAAGGGCGATAAACTAAAAGAAAGCTAAGAAAAAAAAACTCACTTGATAGGAATCAAGCGAGTGAACCTAATTGAGATAGAAAACGAACTAGCTATTTTATTCACCAGCAGCGACGCCAAAAACTTTATGTGTGGTTCGGGGTTCGAAAGACTTCCTTTTCCGCGAGCAAGCTTTACAACCCACTAGGCAGTGTACCTAATCGTTGCAGTGTAGTATGGGTAAGCCTAGGGTGTTGATCGTTCTCTAGGGGAATAGATATGCTAGTCGAGATGTATGACAGAAAGGCAAGGGTGAGGGTGATTCTTTTTAGTTTTTTTATATTTTTTAGAAAGCAAATTAAATCTCGGGGTTTGAAGAGTGGGGATTTTGTATTTTACCAATTAAACTAATTAACAAAATAAATTTAAACTAGTTACTAATTAATAAATTTAAAGCTATAGATTGTAGGAAGAGTTCTTATGATAATTAAAAGCGTGTTTACTTAGATTTACTTACTCCTTAGTTATCTTTTATTGGTCGGTTAAATTGTCACATCCTTGTTTAATTGGTGCGTTGTATTCCATGTTTTAATCATAGGGAGGTGCCAAATTCCCTAATTCTATGACACCCGGGATCGCCAAGTACCGAGGTATCTACCCCAAATATCCTAGTATCTACAAGCCGCAATTCATGCAATAAATACAACGGGAGCCTACTAGTGCACTCTCGGGCTAATAATCGCTATTTAAGACATTCAAGCTCACAACAATGAAAGAAGAAGTCAGTTTTCCTTAATCTAGCGTTACAACCAATTAAACAAGAGACAATCTAACAATAATTAATAACTGAGTTTCATTGGATCTAAGCAAACATTAATTAATTTAGTTACTCATGTTATGGATGCAAGAACACAAGCAAACAATCATAAAAGAATTAAACATGATGATAGATTGAATAAACAAACTTATCTTGAATTAATATTGAGGGTTTAGAACCCCTAAGAACTGTCCAAGTCAGACTACAAACGTTTTAGGGTTTGTCTCCAAAATACCACACAAAATACAGAAAATTCGATGTCTATATATAGATTTTACAATTGCGACGGTGTCGCCTTTTGCTGGTGATGTCGTCTGATCTCCGCCATTAGGGTTTTCGTCTTTGCCAAGTCATCACTGGGACGGCGTCACGTTGGATCTTGTGACGCCATCTGTGTTGTTGTTGACGTCGTCTTGAAAAAAGAGTTGGTCGTCTGGTGTAGAAAGTAAGTGCGACGGGCATGTGGAAATACAAGTGACGCCGTCACTTATTATGATCCAATAGTGAACTTAGCCATCGCTTGAGAGAGTTTGGACCATGTTTGAACCCGACGCCGTCGCCCTTGAGGTTGGGACGCTGTCCTGAAGACTTTTTCAGCCTTGTTTTCATGACAGCCGTTTTCTTCATATTTTCGCTCATTTTCGTCCAAATATGCTTCATTCCATCATTTTGCTTCCAAATGACGTAAAATATGAAAAGGAACGATTTTAAGAAGTAATGGATATAAAATGTAACGATTTAGGGCTTAAATGACCCCTTAAAAACGTATATTTTAAACCCTTATCAAACACATACCTTAAGAACAAAAAAAGTGATCCTAATGTGTAAACTAATTCATGATCATATTGTGTATGTTGTTAACATTATATTTAACTAAAAAATCAGTATAATTAACAATAACCAAACTTACCGTAAACTTTATCAAGATCATAGATCGGGGAATACCACGCTCTGTTTTTCCCAAACGGAGGAGCTATCATTCTCAATTTTTAGTTGGTTTCAAAGTGGTTTTAATAAGTTTAGGGAAGAAAAATAAAATTTAACTTTGAACAAAAGAGTTTGTTGGGTTAAGTAAAAATCGATGGCTGTGATGATGATTTATGCGGGAACAATGAAATGACATGACTATCCTCATGGACGAGACAACTTAACGAGAAAACTAAAAAGAATTAGTGAACAGTGCCTCTTGGTGATTGTTTTACAAAAAAACGTAAATATTAATGTTTTTTTTATAACAATTTTGTCTCGATGTAATTAATTCTTGCATTTTCAAAAAATATTAAGGAAAAAAATTTACGATTTACCATTATTATTAAAGAAAGGGAAGTAAAGTGAAGTCGTAGACTAAAGAAATTAAAACAAGAAGGATAAAAATAAAAACTCGAGTATTAACCGAAAATCCATTCCAACTGTAAACTCACTCTGTGTGCGATCCAATTTTTACCAAACCAAAGAAACACTTTCCTTTCTCTCATCCTCATTATATCACACTTCATACAATAACTGGTCCTAGGTCGTCTTTTACATGGCTCCACCTCCTCATGCTACAAATCACCTTGTTCACTTATCCACCTGTTCCAAAGCACAAATGCACTTGTTCAAAATCCTTCACATCATTTCCTCTTTTCCTACAAATAACAACGTCACCAATGAAAAACTAGGGTTTGACGTTGACCTTGCAGTTGATAATTATATAGCAACTCAACACTCGGAGATCTCGCATGTAGGAGAGCATAGCTCAAATGAACAAGGAGTACAATCTGAAGAAGTAAATGATGACGATGATAATGAAGATATAAAGAGAGATGAAGGTTTATTAGGTTTGTTACTGGATGCGGTGGAGTTTGTAGAGAAGCCCGCCAAGAGGAAATGCTGGACAGCGGCTACGGAGGCGGAGTGGTACGCCGAGTTCGAGGATACGTCGCCGGTGGTGAGATCAAAGCGAGGGAGGAACCAGGTACTCCCGTACAAATACCGTGATTCGATGGTTGAGCCGCTGGTACGGTGGCCGCAACCGTCAGCAAAACGAATGTCAATCCGTAGGTCGTGAATAACAAGGGTTTGTATTTTAATAGTATCTCTTGTTGTGTTAAAAACTTCTAAAGTAAATGGTTGTCGGTCTAAGTTCTGCTTAGAACATTTGAGATGGTATAGTATATAACTTATAAAATAGTTAATTGCCGTTAAAAATATTTGTTTTCACTTATTTATTTTTACTGTATAATATGATATTTGATATAAGACAAATATAAAATTGTATGTAAATATAGTTATCCATATGCAGACGTGTGTATATCTTTTATGCATTAAGAAACAAGTCGATCGTTATTTTATAGTGTCTTGTTTGACTATAGTTTCTATCTTCATTATTAAAATCGTTGGGTTGTTTTGCAACAATGAAAAGTGCAAGAGCATTGGGTGAACTCGCATCAAATTTTATGAAAAGTAAGGCCACCTCAACATAACACTTTGTAATATTGAAAATAACAATGAGTTATACTTTATCTTAATCTTAAATTATACTTCAATGGATTCAATAAAAGACACTCTAAAGTCAAAACTACATGCGCACTAACTAAATTGGATGTATATAAAAAAGTTTAAAGATTAAATAGACAAATTATAGTCCTTTAATTTTTTTATTAAATTAAAATTTTATTTTCATTTAAAAAATAATATCTCACAAAACGTTGATCGTTATGTAAAATGAATCATATCATCGCAACAAGATTTAAATCATTCTTTTATTAAAAGGCACTTCTATATATTTTTGACGAATTTTTTTTTGTAAGTGTTCAAATTTTCGTTCAGAAAAATCACAGAAAAATCACATGTTATATATAAAATCACAGTTGATTTGTTAAAATAACAAATTATAAGTGATTTTACAAATCATATTTAAATTTTCAAAGCAAAAATTTCAATACTAAAAGATAAACCTCGAAAATAAATATGTGGAAAAGTATATCGAAATATCCTTCTACTGAAAGATAAAAAAAAAATCGTCGCGATTGTGTATTGTTCCTTACTTGACGATTTACGCTTTGCAATATATTTTTATTTTCAAAAGAAGAGTAGTGTGTTTTTTGGTTTTGATGCAAATAACAATGACCAGAATTTATTTATTAGTATTTAGTTAATTCATATTTTTGCCGTTAAAAAAAATTGTTAAAAGGCAAAAGAAATTTAGTTTAACCATTTTGTTTATTTTTATTTTTTTTTAACGACAACTTTTTTTCATATCTTATACCACATGTTTCATAATATATCTCACAAATAACTTTAGTAAAACTTGAATTCATAACTTGTAGGTAGGTGGACAACTCACATACTACTATACCAAAGGCTTTTCGTTAACCATTTTGTGTATAGTTTGTAGAATAAAGTTGTTGTTCATTAAAAAAAAATAGATTTTGGGTGTCTTTAGTGTCTTTTTTGATGTTTTCTAAGAGCATTTACAATACGTCAAGTCTTTATGATTTGATGCATTTAATGAATAAGACATTTAATAACCAAAGCTTGGAGCAAAGACTTGAGCTTTAACAAGTCTTTGTAGAAAATCTTTTTAAAAAGCTTTGGTGTAATGCAAAAAACAGTTTTAAAAGATTTTTTTAAATAGTAAGAAGATTTAAACAACTTGATTAATTGTGGATACTATTATGTATCAACATTAGTACATGTAGTGCACAACAGCAAATCACTGCTTATTTTAATTAGTGATGGTGTTTTTAGACTAGCACTTCGTGTTGTGTGTGATGTGAGTTCTTAAATGCTCACTTGTTTGGGTCGCCATTGCCTCATATTGTGATGAGATGATGGGGTTAGAATTGTCTCAAATTACTTGAGTCAAGTTAAAGCATTATGAGTCATTGGATTTGAAATGACTCAAATCAAAAGAACTTTTTTTGATTTGAGCAATTGGATTAAATCTAATAGCTCATAATACCCTAACTTGACTCAAGTTGTGTTTACAACTTGATAGAATCATAACCCGATTACGGTACTACATATCCTACAATTATATGGTTTCAAAATGCAATGCCAAATGCCCTTAAAAGGCTCAAAGAGTTTTTCATTTGGAACGCAGAATTGAAGGTTCAAAAGGTGAACTCAATAACTTTAGTTTCTAAAATTTGATAAAAAGAAAGTGGATAATAGTTTTTTATCTAAACATATACATATCGTTACCTATAAAAAAATAAATTTTAAACGAGATTTTATTAAAATACATAAACGATATTCCTTTATTCCTTTTTGTAGCTATTAATTTATCAATAAATTTAACTTTTTGAGAGATAAGTATAGTAGTTGAATTTCACGTCCTGAAATTATTATCGGGTTAATATCGTAAGTCTTGTTCTGACTTACGACTTAAAGTTGACTTGTATACTGTAAAAGTATATAATATCAATTTAAGCTAGCTGATGATGAAATGTGATCGGTACAAATAGGAAATCATAAACTCAATGCTATAGGCGGTAATGGAAATTTAATGATGTTTTGCATACGAAACTCCAGTGGACCAAAGATAGTTTATTTTAGGAATTCCAGCCTTGAATATGACATTGAAACTTCAACTACCAAACCCCTTAAATTAGTTTGTACTTTGTAGTGCAACACGACCCTTGTTTGTCAACGTTATCTGTCACACGATCATGTCTTTCGAAGTGATAATAGGAGATGTTAAGTAGTGATGGCTAGTCGGTTCGGTTTCAGCCAAAAACCTAACTAAACATCTTGTTTTTGTGCGGTTAGTTTCTCTTGACTTTTGATGTACTTTTAGTTGAATTACTGATAAGGATTTAAAACGTACGCTTTTAGGGAATCATTTAAGCCCTAAATCGACCACTTTTATATCCGTTACTGCTTAATTTCGTTCCTTTTCACTTTTTAGGACTCTTGGAAGCAAAATGCTGGAATAAAGCATATTTGAACGAAAAGGAGCAAATACATGAAGAAAATGGCAAAGTCAAGATCGTAGCCACTCAAAGCTGATCAACAGTACCTGATGGCATCCCAATCAAAGGGCGACGCCGTCTCTCTATGATGACTTGATCAAAACATGCACGCGACGGCTCAGTGGAAATTTTGGTCACATAACCTGACGGCGTCACGCCTTAAATAAAAAGGGCGTCACTCACAGTTTTCAACTCAGACGGCCCAGATCTAGAATCAAGACGACGTCCCAACTGAAGCCCGACAGCGTCACAACTCTAAGGTGACGCCATCCCATCGATGACTTGGCCCAGACGAAACCCTAATGACGGCGAGATAACGGCTTCCCATGCAAAAGGTGACGCCGTCTCATTTGTAAATCTATATATATAATTCAATTTTTCTGCATTTAGAGAGGTAGAATTTTGGAGAAAAAACCCTAAATCGTTTGTAGTCTGATTTGAACAGTATCTTAAGGTCCCATACCCTATTTTACACATCGAGATACGTATTTTAATCAAAAGTAACATTATGTCTATCCCTTATTCGATTGATTGTGTGTATGCTTGCTTGTTTACCATGTTTAGCTAAATTTCTTGTGTGTTTGCTTAGATCTGTGAAACCTAGTTATTGATTATTGTTAGGTTGTTTCTTATCTTAATTGTAAATTGGCTTGGGAGTGCAACTAGGCATCATTCATTGTATTTAATGCTTGAGTATGCTTTATGAGGATATGGTCTATGGATGAAATAGCCAAAGCTTGTCGATTTCGTACGTTGTATAAGAGAGATAACCTCAAAGAACTGGGGACTACGCTGATGCGCGTATAACGCGTTCGGGGTCAAAGGAACTTCCTTTTCGTCGAGCAAGTTTTTCAACACCCTAGGCAGTGAACCTAATCGTTGTAGTGTAGTATTGGGTAATTCTCGGGTATTGATATCGTTCTCTAGAAGAATAGGAATGCTAGTGAGAGATGTACTACGCTAAGGTTTGAGGTTGAGGAAGATTATTTTTTATTTTTTTATATTTTTTAGAAAGCTAAGGGTAAAATCTCGGGGTTTGGATTTGGGGGTTGGTACTTCTACCGATTACTCTACTTATCTAATTAAACTAAGTGGTAGTCTATGTCTATTGATGTGTGTTCGTATGATGATTAAAAATGTGTCTACCTAGATACTATTACTCCCTAGTTATCTTTTATTGGTGATTGAATTGTCACATCCTTATTCTTAACGCGTTGTGTCTTCTAAGGTCATAGGGTATGCTTTTATCCTTAACTCTTTGAGAATACCTTAAGGTTATTGCCTACGAGATCTCTAGGATTCATAAACTAACACTAAGGTTATCTTTGGATATTTAGCCTACAATTACGATAGATGGTTATAAACTAAGGATCACAAAGATTACTCAAGCATTAAAAACACAACGATGACCTAGTGCAATCCTAAGCCAATTACAATTAAGATAAGAGACAAACAATCAATAATTAATAACTAGGTTTCATAGATCTAAGCAAACACACAAGAAATTTAGCCGGACATGTTAAACATGCAAGCATATACACATACAATCGAAGACATAATGAAATCAATGAAGTAAATTACTTATCTTGATGTAAAATAGGGTAATAAGAACCTTAAAATACTGTCCAAACCGGACCAAAATCATTTTAGGTTTTTACTCCACAAGTCTACCTCCTAAAATTCTGAAAATTCGATTTCTATATATAATTTAACAACTGCGACGGCGTCACCTTATAGTTGGGACGGGCCGCCATTAGGGTTTCGTCTTGGCCAAGTCATCATTGGGACGGCGTCACGTTGTGGTTGTGACACTGTCAGTCTTCAGTAGTGACGTCGTCTGAATCTGGATCTAGGCCGTCTGAGAAGAAAAGTCTTCGTGACGCCCTTACTCTTTAAAGCCTGACGCCGTCAGGTGTAAAATAGCAAATTTTCTCCTGTGTCGTCACAAAATAGGGACGACGTCGCCCTCTGTTTGGGACGCCGTCAGGTGCAATTCCAGCAGCTTGAGTGTCTTGATCTTCACTTAGCCATTTTCTTCATATATTCACTCCTTTTCGTCCAAAAATGCATCATTCCAGCATTTTGCTTCCAAGAGACCTAAAAAGTGAAAAGGAACGAAATCAAGCAGTAACGGATATAAAAGTGGGCGATTAAGCGCTTAAATGACCCCTTAAAAGTGTACGTTTTAAATCCTTATCAAATATTCCTACACTTGGTATTTGCTTGTCCTCAAGAAAATGTGCTTTTGGCCAATCAATTTATAAGTTAGGGGGCATGAAGCATTTGTTGGAGTATGCTTGTGTCATAATGAATAATTATATGGCTAGAAATATATGAGCCTATGGGGTCACACACTTATACACAGAGACACCAGTTAATATACCGTATCTATCGTATTTGCGTTATATTTAACCTTCGTAACTCGGGATCAATAACGGACTTCTAATAACTAAGCTAGTACTTAGTTTATTGGATTGGACCATCAAATGGGAACCTATTTAGGTCCCCCATGGCAAGCCTAGGTGAGAAAGGAACAATGGAGAAAAGTCAAGGGCCTAAGTGTAAGTTAAATATAGATAACTACTCATTGATTTGGTCATAAAAGGTGGTAATTACATTTAATCACTTACCTACTTTCTCTCCCTCTTCCTCTAGCCATATACCACGAAATAACACACCCTTATATTAGGGTTTTGTGTTTTTGATCCCAGCTAACCTTATTCTAGAGTAGTTAAAGGCTAGATCACGTATTACATGGTTTAGACTAGCATCGGGTGGTGATTGTGGATGTGTAGTTTGTTTCACACATAAGAAAAGATCAATCTTATTGATTTTTTGGTTTCATACATCTAATCGTGGTGTTGGTGTTGTTGGTGAAACGCGAATCACGCTTCAAAGGTATACTAATTGTTATGTTTATTTATCGATTGATCATATGGCTATATGGATCCGTTGTTGGTGATGTTTTCCGCTGCATTTATTTGTATTAACATGTTTATTATAATTCATCATCACCTATAGTGGTATCACGAGCCATCATATGTGCCATATGATTATCGGGTATGCGTAAAAATGGCCAACTCGGGTGTTTTTTGATGATTTTTGAAACCATGTTTAAAACAGCCCTTAGGGCTCAATCTTTTCACATATGAACGACCCATAAGGGGTATTATGATCTGTGATTTTTGATCTCATAGCCATTTGTTACGCATATTTTAATTGGTATACTTATCGGGTACGTGCCATTTGTTACGCATATTTTAATTGGTATACTTATCGGGTACGTGAAAATGGCCTAAAACGCGTTATTTGATCGATTTGTGAAACGATTTCAAATCAGCCCCTATGGATTAATTTTCTATGATAAAATGATGTTGAGAAGGTCCTAATATCAGTGGGTTTTAAACCTAAGGTCATTTGACACGCGTACCAATCGGGGTTTTAATTATTGTTATTAATTTCTTCGATTTCTTTGGCTAACGATTTAATTCTTGTTTAGTTATTTTGTTTCCATGGCAAATACATGCATGTTTGGCCATGAAGTAGCCAACACCTTGTAATTTACATAATTTTATGGTATTATTATGTTTATATGCAAAGCCGATGAAAACCTAGACCACTTGTGCAATAAATGGTTGTAATTGTCGTTTATTTCTTGTTTTTGGGGTTGCCATTGTTTCGGCCTTTATGTATAAACTTTTAATTTGGTTTTTGCCATTGTTTGGGCATTTTACAGTAGATAGATAGTAAATTAGTTTTATTTTACTTTCTATACATTGTAATCGAAGCTTGGGATGAAATGGAAAAGACTTAAAGACATTAAGACAGAAAATGGCTGCTGGAACAAGCTGTAGTAAAACGGACTTTCCGTGTGATTGGTAAGGTATTTTTAACCAATTTTTTGCTGCAGGTTCAAAACTCATGGGCCCACAACTTTGTAGTTTGGTGCTAAGCTCGGGGATGATTCCTTCCAGGCCTTTTGGGCCTCCGAATGCAGAAATTCTGGGCTGGCAGATTCATTTTTCATGTGCAAAATGGGTTTCTACTTGTCCTTGCTTGGTCTTGGAGCAAGTGGTAGTCCTCCATGTGGTTGTGTGTTATGTCCCTAGTTGAATCTTGGTTCTCGTGATGGCTCACGAGGCCAAGCATAGGTTTTTTCATCGGTTGAGGCTTTGCATATTGTGGTTGTGTGTTGGTTGATTTGCTTCTTATGTATGCTTTGAATGTATGTAAATTGCAAATTGTTTTTGAAAAAACTTAAAACGCAACACAAACCATTTTTAAACTAAGTCTTATGATTTAGTTTAACTAAGTTTAAATATGGATTTAACTTAATATCATTGTTTTCAAAATAACACTTAAACTAGTTATGTATGTTATTCGATTTATGTATTGTCCAAACTCGTTTATAATCCACGTAGGTTATATATTAGTCATGAAAATGGATAACTCGACACACATAAATTAAAACAATTATTATACTTAAGTTAAGAAGAGTTTTAACTTGTGCTACAAAGAATGAATGCATGCTTCTTTTGTACACCTTTTTGATTCACATCAAAATGTTTTACCCGACACAAATTTAAGTCATTACGTCCAATCGCTTGAGAACACTTGCAATTACTTTTTGCCTATGCGTGGGACCTAGGTTGAATTGTAACCCAATATGATTATTGTTTATGCGTGGGACCTAGATATATTCTCGCACGTTCTCAAATTGGATGACTTAATCGAGTTAAGCGGTGAGACCTTGACTAGAGGCAAGGATGGGACTAAACATGCCTACTTGACACTAGATGCTTGTTCACTAGTGCCATGAGTACCATAAGGATCTAAGAGTTGCACATGTAATGCAATTGGTAATCATCGCCTACCAATTGAATCTACTATTGCTAGCAGATCAACTGATGTGATAGTAGAAGCACAATGTGGATCTTAGCCTTTTTTCGTAAATTAATTGTTTTAAATTGTAAACATGGGGTAATTAATTTATAAAAGGACAATTATCGAAAATACTAAAATTGAACTTTGTAAATTCAAATTAATGATATAATGCAACACAACTGTAAATAAAAGTTTGTTCTTTTCTTGTTAAAAAGACAAACTAAGTACTTCTTTCCTTGTAAGAAAGAGACTTGTTCCTGTCTGTTTTCTTTATGAGGAAATGCCATAATAGGAATATTTGAATTATCCTAATTCTAATCAAACTCAAAGCACACCTACTCTAGAAATCGTGATGTCTTGCAAAGTCAAAACGGTTAAGTATGGTTGCATATCTTATTCTTTCAAGTTTGTTTTATAACCCTAGTTCCGGTTTTGAAACCTTGAAGTAAGATAAGATATTTGGATAACTAGAGAACACGTTTTCTATAGCTACCAAAATAATATTAGTTTAATAATAAGAAGACGGAAATATCAATAAACCGCAAAGTGGTAAAGACAATTACTAGCATGATTACCTAGCAATTATCTTAACCCAATAAACCTACTAAGGTCCTACACACCCTTGTGGTAAAGTAGAGCTTATGGAGGAAATGCATGCCTATTTTCAAGTTAAAATATCAATGATGGCTAGCCCGTCATCTATATGTTAGAACTTGGTGCACTTCATTGAATATCTAAATACATGTTTACTAGTCCAAGTGACTCACATTAGCAATGATGTGTAGATATTCAAAGAAAGAAGGAAAGTATCCAATCGACACTCACTCTCCACTGGTGACATAACACTTATAATGTTGTCTAATCCAATGGGAGCTATGTGACTTTAATATTGGTGACGAAACACATGTAATGCTGTCTAATCCAGGGAGCCGTAAGTTTTATTACCTTGCAGGTTGCCCATCTTATTTCTTGATTGTCATGAAATAATACATTACTTTCCACACGTGAAGCATCATAGTTTATATAAGAACCATTGCATGAATTTTATTAGATAACTTGTCGCGTTCCTGATGTTGCTTCCTGAAATGTTATCAATAAATTGTTATGCATTATTCATTATTAAAACAATAAAGTTCTACATATCTATATTTTGATTTTGACTAAAATCATATATGTGACACTGTCATATTACGCATGATGTTGTGCCGTGCACAAGTGGGAGAAATCTTCATTGTGTGCAAGGTACAACATATAACAATATGACTAATAGTTTTTCTTGACTGCAAGGTAAGAAAGCTAATATTCTACTAGGACTTCTACACATAAAATGTATGTTGCCCTAATTAGAACAAATGTCAAGATAATATGAAATGCTACTTCAACATATTCACCGAATTGTTCAGTAAATATGATTATGTATTCTTATAAAGTCATAATCTTGAACTATGAAATTAACTTGAAATTACTATTGAGGCCAAGAGTCGGCACTCTAAATTACTTTACTTGAATATGTTTAGGTAACTTGTAAAGACTCAAACATCAAGTCCGTTAATTGTTGAAAGACTTATAACGTAAAGTAAGACGTTAACTTGTTATGTATTCTTGTTAAATACATGTACATGAAGTCATTAAATTATAAATGACTTATGACGTATAGTAAAATATTAAATGTTTATGTTTTCTAGTCAAAACATGCAATTGAAGTCATTGACTTGTTCAACGACTTATAAAATTAAGTATGCAATAGGCTGAAAACACTATTGATGCCATCTAGTTTGACTTGGTTGGCAGATACGTAAGCCGAAGGGTATAAGTTCATCTGATGAGTTGTGGGATAGTCTCACAACATCAGTCCTCTTGGAATACCACAACATTATGGTATGTCCATCATGGAAAATCAAACTCTATTGATATTGTTTGATCTTTGATGACTTAAACTCTCTTACCTCCAAAGCTATCAAGGTTAGAAAATTAGATGTGCCATGTGTACACTCAATATGGTTCCAACCCATAAGGTATTTAAGACGCCATTGTGTTATGGAATGGGATGAATCCCATTATGTCTTGATTGAAGTTCTGAATTTGTTGATTACCCTAGAGTAAGTAATTAACAAACTAGAGTCAAGAGCTAACAATGTATTTTGGATGTCCCAATTGAAAACAATGTATTGTTTCTCAAGATGCTGAGTATCTAGAGATTAGTCTCTACTTACAAAGCAAGTGGGAGCACCTTTAGATCTTGAAGTTATTCAAGAACTAATATACAAAACCTTCTGGGTACACTTTCTGATGTCATACTAAGGTTGAACATGCATATGTTAAACCATAGTATGAGATCTCTCATTCATAGATCCGAAAGGATACCTCTTGCACCTGAATGATATAGTTTTATAACAATGCTAAGGGATATAAGTTAGAGGGTCATTGTGAACTTGCTAACTACAGAGTTGCATTATTATATTTTGAATCTGATGAATGGCTCAAACCTATGAATGTTAAGATGCAGTCCATGGAAGACAATCACTCATGAAGCTTGATTGATCTCTTACCAATCAGTTAGACTGTGAGGTTAAAAACGAGTTTCTCAATGAGAAGACTCAAAAGGACAAACTTGTACACACATTTAATTTACGCGTAGTTAAAGGAGTTACTTATACTCAAGAAATTGACTATGATTAAATCTTCCTACCTTCAAATATTAAATTTATAAAGATGATGAATTGTCATACTTGTCTTCATGTAAATGAAATATGACAATAGGATTTCAAAACTCTTTTCTTATTGAATACATTTGCGAGGACGATGTGTATTCATAAGGGTTTATGAATCCATATAATCTTTATTATGTCTACAAGATACAAGAATCCAAGTGTGGATTGGATCATGCATCTAGGAGCAGAGATCTTAAGTTAACTATAAACTCATTAATTTGATTTTGATTAAAATAAGATCACTCCTAAATACACTAAGAGCAAGTTGGAGCACTGTATTTATTTTCTGAAATCTCATATGCAGAGGCGGACCTATGCATGTTTTAGGTGGTGCCCGGGAACCACCTTGGACGGAAAATTCTTTTAGAAGCGATACATGATTTTTTCTCAGGACCTACCTTAGAAATTACTTGGGAACCACCTTAGATTTGAAACTACAAAAGATGAAACTAAAATAATAGAGAAGTAAAAAAAAATATGGCCGGAAATTGAATTTTTATGTCGGATACAGCGAAGAAGATGAAGATATATCTTTTTCTGAAAATAGCAATTTTAGCATTTTGGACATAGCAATTTATGATATTGTTTTTATTTTTATTTTGGTAACAGCAATTCTAAGTTGGGTTTTAGTCTTTTTCCTTTTTTTTGGAAACAACGATTCTATATTCCCATTTATTGAGTTTTTGCAATTTTTTCTATATTTATATATTGTAATTAGTGACATTATGTTACAGCAAATATTCGCTCAAAAAAATGTTACAGCAAATATGAATTTTCAAAAGCATTGTTAGTTTTCAAAACTTGACAATTTCCATTATATGGTCAATAATTCAAAAATAATACCAATATAGAGAATTTGATTTACATTTTTACAAATTTATCATACATACAATACTTTTAAAAAAAAGAATACATGATACAATTATCTAACTCTTCTCGGAGTTTTGAATTGTAAACATTCAGACATTCAGTAGACATTGTACGTGACACGACTCTATACATAAACTTTTTGTGTGTTTTATATTATATCCCACGAGACATGAGCTAACCCGACCCATAAGTCGGTTGACTAGTTGACCCATTTAGTTTGTCATCTTGATTAAGTAAAGGAACCACCTTAGGTTTTATCCTAGGTCCGCCACTGCTCATATGTCATTAACATATTAGAAGCATTATTCCATCTAAGCTAGACTTTATTCCTTAGCTTGGAATGAAGTTTCTCTTTGAGGGTTTTAGAAAATAAAACATACAACCTTGTTACATATGTTTATTATAATAAACATAATAGGTTATTGAATAGGACACAACATGACACATTATTGAGGGGATTCTCAATAATCAATCTCACCTGATGAGATTGAAAGCATGAATAGAAACCTTAAGTTTAACTAAAGGATTCATTATGTATATCGTATTGTGCATTGGACTAATTATATCATTTGCATGAGTGCAAGATGAATTGATTACAACAAATATCTAAGTGAAATTCATTAGATAATTGTTAAACGAACATTCTAGTGGACCTTCAAAGGACCAACACTAATACACAATTGGGTTTAGAGACCCCTTCATCAAGACCCTTTCTTAAAAAAACGGTCTCAATTATCATTCTCAGCTGGCTCAAAAATATCAAGACCGGTTTTAAAGAGAAAACCCGGTTTTGGTATAAATAACTACTCGAGACCGGTTTTTAAACTAAAAATACGTCTCTTTTAGGCTTAATTTGGACCCTTTTTAATTTTGAAACCCGACCTCTATCTATTGTCTACAAGTAGACGTGTTTTAAGCAAGAAAGTGAAGAAACAGGTCTTGATTCCCCAAATTTTCAACGGGACTTTTTCCCCTTTTATTCTTTTCAAATATTTTCATTGAATTTCAAACTAAACCTAGTTGTCTTCTCTATCTACTTTCTTTAACGCCCATACACACCTCTGCCACCGCCACTTGTGCCACTGCCCATTACTCTTGTTTTTTTGGCGTATTTATATCAAAGGTTTGTAAATATGACCTAAATCTGTCATTTTTTGTAATTATTATGTATATTTCTTAAACTTATTTGTTTTTTTTCCTACTTCATGCCTTAGATCTGTTAATTGAGTTTTTGACTTTTCGGTTTTATAGGTTAAAGCTTACTTTATCAGTGTTTTTCTCATAAGAAATAGATGTTATGTGAGCAAATTAGAGTTAGTTAGGTAGCAGATTCATGTGGTTCAAGCTTGCACATAAGGTGTTTGATGAAATGTTTTTTCTTTTCTTTTTTTTCCTTTTTTTTCACTCATATCCAAAGGTTGCTTAACATGCTGGCTAGTTTGAACTTTTTGGACTTTTTGATACTCTTTTCTGCTTATAATTCTGATTCAAGTATGGCACATGTAACACCCCAACCCGACAAGGGTAGAAGTGTCACATTCTTGTGTCATATCAGAACATACAAATAAATTCTTACAAGCAGAAGTCTTAAAGAATAACGTACCAAGTCGTATAAACAAATGATTACAATGAAAATTTCAAAATTTAAGACGTCTAAAATCAACTGAAGTTTTAAAACAATAGCCCGTCGAAATAAGTTCCAATAGTAATAAGGTACTAGGGTTGGTCCACTCAGATACTCTAACTCTCCGCCCATAGAAGCCCATCTTCCAACCTAAAACCTGCCGTAGGAAAAGAAATGCGGCTAAGCTTAAAAAGCCCAGTGAACATATATAACAAAATGAAAGCTGAACAGAATCAGAAATACGAAATGAAACAAAGGAAACGATAACAAGGTCGCAACGGAAAGGAAACAATGAGTCAATGAGGATCCTGCAGAAACACAATTATACAGATATCCAGAAAGAACAGATAACAAGGAGAACACAGCAGAGCAACGCATCCAAAACATACATATAATCACATATAAGCAAACAGACATACAAGCACCGAAACCAAATCAAACATAACAGACGTCGCATCCACTCAACCTAAGAATAGCATGCAATCAAATCAGGAAATCAGAATATAAATAAGCCCAATGGAAAACTAAAAGTAAGCGGAAGCAATTAATTAGTAAGTGAGAATGGCAATCAAACAGGACAGAAACCCTTAGTTGAAAACATAACCAGTATCATAACAGCAGTCAAAACATGGCAGTCACACGCATAGCAGGGCAATTAAACAAATTAACAAGCCAGACCACATAAGTTGAACCATTTACCCAATCAAACAATAGCATAAGCAGAAATTAAACATGGCAGGTCAACCATAGGCAGATAGGGATACTAACGGATAATCAAAGTTCACGAGATTAACTGAACGAAGTATACATAATAAACATACAAGACAATCGATTACACACTAGCATAGTCACCACACAGATCAAAGAGGTCACATAACGGTAAGATAACATATAATCAGATGACAACATGTGAATCACATAAAAACATATTAATCATATCGTAGCATGGTAACCGGTAGTCACATAAACATGTAAAAGCATAAACAAATTCAATAATCATGTAATAACTCGGTACATGAATGGAACCATAGTCTGAAGTAACGGAATGAAAGTGTGACAGATCAATGCAATGGAATGTATATATCTTGGTAGTAGAGTGAGTCATATAAGGAATTGATTAATGAACAATTAACACATAATATGGTGCATTGGGGAAATACAGAAAGTACAGTATATGCATATCAAAAGTGTAAGGGTTGTCAGAAATCTAGCACGAGCCCGGAACATATCATATCATAAGTAGCCATTGTATTCGGAGGGGTGACCTCGGAATACCATATATAATAGGAGGGGAGACCTCAGTAACCAATGGAGTAGCTAGCTCCCAGACTGTGAAGACGCGTATTGCACACGACATCATTCACCAGACAAATCATATCATATCAGATAACATAACAGATCTAGGATGCATCCATACGCCCCTGCAGACAAATAGTGGCCATACAATATATATCGAGCTCATAATCAGATAACAGAAAGGGACGTTGTGTAACATCACTCGTACACACTAGAGTCATGCCATTGGTGCATCAATGACACGGCCATGTTACCTTCATGGCTAGGGAAACATATTTGGCTCGGGTATCAAACTGAAGGGTCAAAGCATAATTATATCATAAGGATTCATATCAAAAGTTCATATCAAAGTTCCAATACATAAGTTCATAATCAAAAGTTCATATCAATGGCTCATAATCAGAAAGGTTCGTAGTCATAAGGTTCACAATCAGAAGGTTCATAATCAGAAAGGTTCATAATCAGAGTTCATAACAAAAGGGTGCATAGCAGAGTCATAGGGAAGCCCTAAATAGAAGGCTCAGAGCAAACACTACAAAAAAATGGTGTTTTTAGGACGAACGTTTTTGGAACGACCAAAAAACTGTGCCAAATATTTGTATTTGGCACTGTTTTGTTGATTGTGCAAAAAATGTATGTATTTGGAACCACCATTATAAGATCATTCCAAATACACACGTATTTGAGACGATTTTGAAAATGGTGCCAAATACCTATTTATTTGGAACGGTTTGTCGACATTGTACCAAGTACTTACGTTTTCGGAACCACTATTAGATAGCTATTCCAAATACGTATGTATTTGGGACGTTTTCTAAAAAATTTCCCAAATACATATGCACTTAGAACCATTATTTGAAAGGCAACCACAAATAATTATGCATTTGTGACAAATTTTGTAGGGATAATATTATATTTACTCTACTTAAACATCAAATTTTCATACTTATTCAAAATACTAGTTTTAAACATCATTTTTTATGCATAAATACAAAAATTTAAACAACACATTGGGAAAATATGAAATTATAATGTTTTATGTATGTTCGTTAACACTTATAGTTAAAAAATCGATCAACTATCTATAAATTTACAATTATCAACCTTTGTCACATTTTAACCAACCTCGTAAATTTTGTCAGGGCTATCTTAAAAAATAGTTCTGAAATGTTAAACTCTTTCCCCTATTTTTCAATGTTTTAACATATGTCGATGTTTAAATGATCAACTTCATAAATTTTAACTCATTATAAGGGAGGAAATTTTTGGTTGCCTTAAAAATATGGGAAAATTCTCAAAATGCCCCAGTTGCCCAACTTTATTACCCCAAATGCCCCACGTTTTTTTCACTTCTCAAAATGCCCCATGGGCAACTCTCCCATGGGCAACTCTATCAAATATTTGGGCCCACGTTGTACTTACAAAGTACAAATCTAACACTTTGTCTGTTGGGCAACTTTGACCTAATATATTGGGCAACTGACATTTTTTTGTCTTTTAGTGAAAAAGCAAAATATTTATTTTTTAATTTTTAAATACATATAAGTTGGGCAACTTGGCCCCACACATATGTACTTTTGGGCAACTCTCTATAAATACCACTCTATACCATACAAATACACATTTTAATAAACCAAATTACACGTCCCAAATAATTATTTATTCTCCTTATACACCTAAATATACCTAAATACAAAACACAAATTACCCAAATCATCCCACACACACACTACTGCTTTACCCCACACACACCTTCCCTCTCAAAGGCAAAAATCATCTGCAAGTTGAAACACATATCCTTCCCTCTCAAACTCAATAATCCAACGCCCTAATCCTACGACGCATATTCGTACATTCAAATCAATCCGACGCATATTCGTACAATCAATCGATGTTCTTCAACATCTCAAGAATCCAACCACGAACATGTTTGATGCAAAGCTAACGGTCAGATCTAGATTAGAACATATTGCTACTATTAAAGGTGCATTGAATGTGAATAGAACCAAATTGTTTAGAGAAACTGTCTTTGGCCCTTGGTTAGATTTTCCTAAGTATTCCCCTGACAACCACTTATACCATTATTTATATCAAAATGCAGTTGAGGTGTCAAAAGTTAGTGATTGTTGTCCACCTTTAACTTTTGTACTAGGTGATAATGTTTTTGATTTTGGCCGTGAACAATTTAGTCTTCTAACTGGATTTCGTTTAGGACAAGTAGATAAAAGTGAAAGTGACCACGGCCATGTTGTTAAGGGTTTAACATGTAGTCCTTTTTTTGATCGGTTGTTTCCCGAAAAAAAAAACTAAGAACAAAAAAGTTAAGGGTGATGACCTTTTGGCGTTGGTAAAGTCGGCGGAAAGGTGGGAATTGTTATCCGATGAAGATGCTGTGAGGGTTGCTTTGTTGGTGATTGCAACATTTGTATTTATTGGTCGGGAAGGAAGGTTTAATGTTCCTGACCATTTGCTAAGGAATGTTGAGGATTTTTGTGTATGGAATGAGTATCCATGGGGCGAATACATGTGGGCTCATCTTTATAAAAGAATGGTGAATGTTGTTCCTAGGCATCTTGAGGCAGAATCAAAGAAGCCCGTTCCAAAAGATCCAAAAAAAGAACAAACATACACTCTGTATGGATTTACATGGGTGTTGAAGGTTAGATTTTACTTGTAACATACATTATTTGTGCTTGTATATATTCTGATGGTTAATCTAAATATTCAGATGGTTTCCTAGGCATTGTTCTTTAGTGAGTGTAAGTGTTTGTGTAGATTTAAGGATGTTATGGTTGATGGTTTCGCACTAGATAAATACATAGAAACGATTTGTAAACGGTTGGTTGAAACCACTGACAATGTGTCTTCATCCACTGCTAGTTCAGAAGAACCCACTGCTGCAACAACACGTTATGTAATTGTATCCCCTGTTACTACATATACAGCCAATGCAATCCTAACCACTGCAACCATAATCACAACCACTATAATCACAATCACTAACTCTTAATTCGATGTATTTGTTTTTTCAGATTTGGATTATGGAGACATTCCCAAACAGCTCCCAGTTCTGGACCAAAGACCCAGAGAAGATCCCACGTTGTCTAGCTTGGTCAAAAGTAAAAAACTTTGAAAAAAAACATTACACAATTTTATTTGATCCGGCAAGTAAAAACCTAAAATTAGTTTACCGTTGTATGTTTTTATTGCATTTAGCATATCAGCTTATCTCCTTTGTTATTTAGGCTTTCAGACCACTACAGAAGATTGTACCAACAAATGCCGAGCTGAGTTGTCCGTGGTACATTCGCAGTATGGAGTACATCCGTCAACTAGATTCCCAACTTGTTGAAAGAAGAGAAGAGTTGGCTGACCAACTGATGGTGGAAGAAGAGGAAACTATGGCTGGTGTGGATGTATGCGGTGGAATTCAAGCCGATTTAAATGTCCCTTTCTATGACGCCGATGAAGTAGTTACAGAAGGTCAAACGTCTAGCGTCAATGACAAAGCTGTTGAAGAAGAGAATGTTGTTGGGTTTGGTGAAATGTTGAATAAGAATGAGCTTGAGAAGGTTGAAGATGTTGTAGCCGGTAATGTTGAGGTTGCAGATGGGATCAAATGTGACAAAGCGGAATCGTCACATACCTTAGATAAAGATCACTTTCGTGCCGAGCTTAAATCCCTTAAGTCCAGGGTGGGTAGTATAGAAGAACGTGTAGGAGTAGTTGGTGTATCACAGCTCTTATGTGAGTTACACAGCGTAGAAAAGAGAATTGTGGTAATTGAGGAAGCTTTAGGAATAAAGTCACAAGATGATGTTGGTGAGATTAAGGTAAAAAGCTGTTATTTGAATTTTTGTTACTTCATTCCACCAAAATGGTCTCTTTGAGTGCCTAAGTAAGTTCACTTTTTTACAGGTGGATAGTGTTGATGCCAACCAGCCGTTGGCTACTTCCGATGAACACACCCCAATCAGGACCAACGTAGGATCCGATGACAAGCAGAACATGTTGTATACCGATTCAGATGAGTTTACCGGGCCTATGACCCAAGTTATGAAAGCTGCTTTATCGGGAGGTCCTGACGATGCTCATCATTCCAACAATATAATGCAGGTGGATACCAAATTTGATTGTGCTGCCTTACCAAATTTGAATGATGAGTTCTCAGACATTGCTTACGATGGGTTTGATCCAACTCCTGTTGACGTACGCATATATATATATATTGCTTTTTTTTCCCTGCTTTTACTTTTTTCTATTTCAATATTAAACCCACATACCCTTTATCTAGGAATCGATGGATGTGAATGGTGCGGAAAAAGAAAATGACAGTGCGAAGGGTAAAGAAATTGTTGTGTGGCGGCCACCTCTTTTGTGGGAATGGTTTGTGCAGTTTACTCTTACATTGTTAGAACGGTGCCTGCAGCAGGGGGCTTTACCGGTTGACAACGTTTATGATCCCGCTGCGCAAGGTGCTGCACAAGTAGACACATTGGATATGGAGGTTGAGGAAACGACTATGGAAGGGGCAGATACACAACCTGTTGAAGTGATATGCCTTGATTATGAGGATGGGCAGGATGTTGTCAAGGTACATTTAATTATCTTATCATTATTTAACAACAAATGATGCATAATATTAGTACAATCCCAGAGCAGACATGGCAAAAAATAAGCTGAGCAAAGACATTATTAGCGACAAACAAGTCCCTGCTTTTCATTTGATTACTATATACATTAATACATTTGCATAGATAGCACATAAACACACATTAAAACAGTTTTCGACACCTAAAAAACAAATATGATACTAAAAACATAAATGACCATCATGATAATCTACATTTTAGTTCCAGAGCTCTCTCCCTTGCGTTTCTTATTTTCCTTGAGTCGTTGAAACAGTATTTCAAGACTACTAATCCTATTTTCCAAATTATACATATTCTCAAATAATGTAGGATTATTCACATGTTGCTCCAATTCGTTTTTATCATCTTCCTCTGTTTGTTGCACCACCTCCCTTTGCTGCATCACCTCACTTTGAAACTCTTGCTCTACCTCATTTTGCTGCACTATCTGACCTTGCTGCACCACCTGAGTTTTAGCCTCCTCCTCATTCTCTAGATCTTCATCATCTTCATCTTCTTCCTCATCTTCCCTATCAAGTCCATAAATCTCATCCCAGTAGAAGTCTTGGCGATGCATCCAAGTAAGGATATTTGTCCTCATCCACACACTCACTTGCCTATATGAACCATATTCTGACATTGGTTCTTCCCCAAAAGCATCTAACACTGCGTCAAAAAGTAAAGTGTTGTTTAAGACAAACTCATACTCTTCTTCATCATTTTGAAAGTTTCCATTTGGTGCTGCCATTGTTCTTGAGTGAGAATAAGAGAGAATAAAGTGAGAGTTGTGATAATAAGAGAGCAGAAACTAGGAAAAGAGAGAATAAAGTAGGATATGTAGCAGTAACAAGAATCTTATCTTTTACATTCTGCTGTACTTGAGTTAGAATAAAATACTATCTTTTACACTGTGTAAAGAATCTTATCTTATCTTTACAATGTGCTACAGTTGATATAATTATTAAAATATAAATTTTTATTTTTCACTTATTTGTATTTAATACATTAATACATCACTTTTACAAACTAGGAAACATGCAAACTATTTTCTTTTTCACTTATGGTTGACTTGACTGTTTGAGTGTCTTATGACAATTCATTTGCTTCCGAACATTAGTTTTACGGCTACTAGGACCAACATCTTGCGCATTGGGTCCCAACCTTTGTGATTGCTTAGAGTTACCACCGCCAGTTGGTTCTATAACTTGTTTTATTTCAATACCGTATATCTCTCTTCTTATGTCTTCTAGCACTTCAGCTGGTAATCGGTAAGCAGGTTCAGCATCTGGTCCATATAATTCATATATTTCAGGAAACATTACCTCTCTTGCTACCTTTATCGACCACTCCCTTTCATCGTGGTTTTCCTCAAACCTAACTCCTTTAGAACTCGACATAAATCAATTAATGTGATGGAAATATGGTTATGAAACTGAAAATGAATAGGAGCAAATATTTGATGGAAATATGGTGAACAATAAGATCATGGTTTCGCTATTAAATAGACACCACGTGCTAAGTCACATGTAAACAATTAAACTTACATAGTCAACTTTGTAGAGGATTTACTTTTGAAAATAATAAAGGGCCCTGAACAAACAGTCATGATTTGTTGTGCATGTCCTTAAAACAATTACCACAACATTGGTAAGTCATGACTAAAAAAATTTATGCCGTAGAATATCAGTTGAGTATTGAAGTTTTTTAATTGTTGGATGGTCGAGCTGTTTGTTAAAAGATGCATGGTTTTTTTTTTTAAGGCTGCAAATATCATATTAGTTTTCAACTCCCTTAAACGTAAGAGGAAGCCAGGGAGATATTGCACCTCACCCTATACTACTCCACCAGCCACTACTCCAAAGAGAAGGCGTTCAGCACGGATTAATTGTCAAACCCCATCCCCTCCTAACGCTCCAGATTTTGATGATACGTTGGAACCGTTTATGGAGGTATTTGACTGTGTCAACTTATATGTCTCTTACTTTGTAATACTAACATTAACTAAAAGAGTTAATTTGTTCTAATTTAGAATCTGTCGAGAACTGGAACTGGGAAGAAAAAAACAAAAAAGGTAACTGTGCCATGTTCCGTTCAAAAATTTTTGAAAGAGAATAACGGAACTAGGTTTATCTTCCCATGGGGCAATGAAGACACATTTGTTGATCGCCGGTTTTGGGACTGTTTATTGGCAACGGGTGGTAACAAGGATGGATGGCTGAGGGACGAGGTGCGTATAAAATCAGTCGTTAGTATCGTACCATAATTGTTTCTTTGTGATTCCCGTTATGTGTTAATAATGTGCCCGAATGTGTAAACAGCACCTTGACGTATGGGTAGATTTGATGTGGCATTTCCGACCATCAGATGCCGACTGGGCTATGGTGGGTCCCTTTTTCACACCTCAAGTAGTTAATGACATGGTACGAACCTATTGGGCAAATGGTGTCAAGTACCCGGTGCCTTGGGCTGATGTCGAAAAGGTATTTATTTCTTTCCATATTGCCGTACGTATAGATTGTTCAGCCGGCTCCGTTATGCTGATGTCGTAAATGATGTAGGTACTATTTCCAATAAATGAACCTCAGAAGCACTGGGCGGTAGGAGAGCTGCATATCAGTACGGGTGTTTTGACATTGTATGATTCGTTTCCAGCCTTTACAAACAAACGGATTTGGTGGAAGGATACCATGCCTGCAAAATTTCAGTATTGGCTACCAAAATTACTAGACGAAACGGGAGTCTTTGCAGCAAAAGGCATAGATATCAAGACTTATCAGATTAGCTTTCAAAAATGTGTTGACGTCTCCAAACAAACAGGTCAATACGGTGACTGCGGGATATGGTCTTGCATTAACCTATATAGGCTGAGTCATAACATGCCATTAAAGTCTGACGATCCTGCAGAAACAGCTATTGCCTATCGTGAAAGAATGTTTGAGTACCTATGGCAATACAAGATTGAGTATGCTGGTCATTGACTATATTTATTACAAGTTTTGGTATCGTCAACTCTCATTGACTAATTATGTATATAATTGGTACATAAAGGTGTTAGCTCATAAGGAATGGTCATTCTTTGTCTATGTATAATCAATTATAGTAACTATTGGAATGATAAATCTGTAAATATCCAAAATGTTTTGTGAATGTTTGTAAATACTATTAGTTGATATTAGTATTGCTTGTTTAAATCATAATAATCACTACTCAAAACTGATTACATATAAATTATGATATTACATTTAAACCAGCTTCCAATCTTCTACTAGCCGTGGTTTATTCTAAACTAGCCGTCGTATCTACTCAACTAGCCGTGGTTTCAACAGTGCTTGTAGCCGTGGTTTTGATCATACTAGCCGTGGTATCTTTTCAAGTAGCCGTGGTTTCTTCTCAACCGACCGTGGTATCTTTTCAACTAGCCGTGGTTTCAACAGTTATTCTTACCGTGGTTTCTTCATACTTCCCGTGGTTCCAACAATAATTCAATCCATGGTTTGACCCACCATCCTCCTCAGCCTTCTTATTAGATACACCACCCATTCTACTTAACCTTCCTCGAGAGTTTTATTGCCAAAGGACCTTGTACACCAGCAATCTTTTGAATCTTCAAGAGCAATTGATCTACCATTGGATTTGTTGATATGGTTCCTTGTGGATCAAGCGTCGCTTCCAACATTTTCCTGGCAACAGTTTTGGACAATGGATACGGTTTATCAATAAACATGAAAAACTTATCCTTAGTAGATTGTACAGCATGTACTCTAGAATGCTCATAAATCATCCATTCAACTACTTCAAATTGTTTCCAGAATTTGTCCGCTGGATTAGGTTGACACATGTTGATGAGTGTCTAAATACTCATCATTTTTGTACCTTTTTAGACTGCAAAAACATCTGAAAACACTCAGAAATGCATCAAAATGATAAAAATATCACAAATAAGTATTTTATGTGTTTCAAATGCAAAAATTCCAAAATCAGATGAAAAACGTATCAAGTTTGCATAATTGGCAGTTTTAGTCCCCCAAGTTTCAAAAGTTGTCAAATCTAGTCCCTGGAATCCAAAAATATGGAGTTTTATCATTCAAGGTCCCTGAAATATTCTAAATTGTCAAAAATGGTCCTTGAATGAATCTTTGGGCAAATGGCAGAAAAGGACCCTCAATTTTGAAAAATGTCAAATATAGTCCTTGGATATTTAAAAAAATGGAATTTTATGCATAGTGGTCCTTGTACTATTAAAGATTGGCAAGTTTAGTCCTTGTGAAAACTTTGGAATAATGGCAGTTTCAGTCCTTGAAGTTTGCAGAAATTACATAAAAGGTCCTTGTATATAAGCTTAAACCAAATGGCCCTTTGTGTATTTTAAACCCTAGCCAAACCAAAAGACCCCTGTCATAACCATTTGAACCCTGCCAATACCCCATTGTGAACTCCCCACGTTATTAATAGAAACGGTCAAAAATAGTCAACGCGCCAAAACCACAGGTACTGTGCTTCTCCCTCACCTTCAACTGCAATCCAAAACTAGGTGGTTTCACCACCTCACCACCACTTTCCACCTCACCTAGCTATCTCCATAGCTGTTTACCAACCCCCTCCACCTCCACAATCTCCCAAGAAGCATTAAATGCTAAAAACCTGCTTTAAGACTTTTCCCGCCAAAATTGACACATGGACGATTAAGATGATATCAAGCCTATCCAATGGTGGGATTTAATCAGAGGTCGACAAGGAAGCTTTTTGGATGTCTATAAAGAAGAAAGAAGGCAGAAGAAATAGGTGTCGCATGTTTTTAGACCAATTTGTAGTGTAAAAGTTATTTCATGTCTGTTTTAGTTTAAATTTAAGTTCTTAGTGTAAAATCAAGTTTATTTCAAGTTAAAAATCACTTTTGTATTGTAATTATTCCAAGTTAATAAGATTTTAAGTTTTAATGTTTCTTGATAATTTGTATTAAGTCAATTATACTTATTAGAAGTCACAAAAGCTCTTTTACCTTTCAAACAAGCTCAGTTAAGCTTATTATAACTTTTCATGAGCATGTATTAGACTCTAGTGTTTTAATTTATAAAAAACCAAAAACAAAGTCAGCGAAAGTCAACTGTGATCATTCTTTGGTTCAGGAATGGATATGGGGTTATCTTGATGATGACTTGGGATCAGTTTGATGATTTAATGTTGGGTTAGTACTGTTATGCTGCCAGAATATTGCTGGACCTCAAAGTGAGTATTGATAATCTTTGGTTTCAAATCTGTTGATGAGTGTCTAAATACTCATCATTTTTGTACAATCTAAACTGCAAAATCATCTGAAAACACTCAAAAATGCATCAAAATGATGAAAATATCACAAATCAGTGTTTTATGTGTTTTAAATGCAAAAATATCAAAATCAGATGAAAAATGATTCAAGTTTGCAAAATTGGCAGTTTTAGTCCCCCAAGTTTTAAAAGTTGTCAAATCTAGTCCCTGGAATTTAAAAATGTGAAGAAATGTCATTCAAGGTCCCTGAAATCTTCTAAGTTGTTAAAAATGATCCTTGAATGAGTTTTTGGTCAAATGGCATAAAAGGTCCTTAAACTTTGAAAATTTGCAAAAATAGTCCTTGGATTTCTAAAAATGGAATTTTATGCAAAAAGGGTCCTTGTACTATCAAAGTATGGCAAGTTTGGTCCTTGTGAGAAGTTTGGAAAAGTGTCAAGTTCAATCCTCAAAATTTCAGGATTTACATTTTTGGTCCTTGTATACCTATCAAACCAAACGGATCATATACCAAGTCCAAATCCAATATCCAATCCAGCCGGCCCAACATATTATCCAAGCCCAATCCCTTTGACCCCTGCCTTGACCCTTGAGCTAGGTCAGAATACATTTTGGCCCCTGCCAAGTCTAATTTTGAACCCCCTTTGTATTAATAAAGCCCCGGTCAAATAAAGTCAAATGGGCAAATACCGCCCTACTGTTCATCCTCCTCAACACTGCCTGAATCCCAAAACCAGTAATGATTTCTCCACATTTTCAACACCCCCCCCCCTTACCTTGTCCCCTCTACCTCCACTAGCACCAAAAACCTTTAATTGACTCAAACCAAACCCATTAATGATAAAACCTGCTCAAGAAATATTTGGCGCCAAAAATCCAAGTGGACGGTTTTGATGCATTTCAATGATCCAATGGCTCAGAAATGGTGGGAAACATTCAGAGGTCATCAGAGATTCACAAAAGTCTATAAAGGAAGGTTGAAATGCAATATATAAAGATATCGAGTGTAATATTTAAATTTCATGTCGTTTTAGATTAACTTTGAATTTCAGTGTTTATTTTAGTTTCAAAGCTTTGTATTTCAAGTATCTATTGTGTAATAAACCTTTTGAAATTATCAATTTCAGTGTTTAAGTATCAAATTCAGTTTATGCAAATTTCCTTTCAAAAATCTCATATCATGGTAATGTTGTTGTTGGTTGTTTATATGGACTGAAATAAGCCACATAAGCTCCTAGATAGCTTATAAAAGCTATTAGATATCCTAAAATTCAGTTTAGCATCAAAAAGCAAAAATCACCAAAAATCCAAATAAATAGTGAAAAATTCAAAAATCAGTTGGAAATGGCATTCACAGCTGGAGCAGGGTAGATTATGGATGGCCTTGGGTTAGAAGCTTAGTGGTAAGCCTATAGGAGTGTTTTTGGTTCCTAGTTCTTGGATTTCAGTTGGATAGCCATTTGTAAGCCCTTTGTTCAATTTTTGAATTTCACTGTTTTAATTGTTTAGTGATTGTAATTTTTGTGTTTTATTGTTCACTAGTTATATTTAAGTGTAGTTAAGCTTTTAAATCAGTTGGTTAATCTTTTAAATTTGTAGTTTATATAAATTTCATTTTAACAGTTAAAATAGCTTAAGTCTTAATACTTAGTTTTATGTTGCTATTATTGTTGGTTCAAGTTTATTTAGTCTTATTTAATGATTACATAAGGTCTGCAATCAGTTTTATGGTTTAAAATTGTGATTTGCTTTGAAAAAGTTCCAAAACAGACAAGTAAAGGGTGTTTGGATTTGCCTGTTTAAACTGTAACAGGCTTTGTTGGTGTTGTTGGTGTTTGTTGTTCTGTATCTCATTAGGTCTATTTAGCTCAAAGAAACCAATAAAACCAGTCTTTGTTCATCCAAAGTCAAAATTAGCTTTTTGATCAAATTATGTGTCCACTGTTGGGATTGCATGATCATTGATTTTGTTTTTGTGTTTACAAGTTGTTATCATTGATCAAACAAGTCTTATTTCAACCTAACATAACATAATTAGTGCTTAGGATCAGTTTAAATCTCATTTAAGTCAAACTTATCTAGTTTTTATAAAAGTCAAATTTTTCACTTGGGTCGTTTTTGAATTAAAAAGATAATTTCACTGTGTGTTTATTAGTGAGATTCAGCTTATAAGCTTTTGGATTATCAAAGTTTGGTTGCTAAACAAAATTAGAAAAATGTTAGTTCACTTCTGTCTAGCTTATTAAGTGCTTATTTTCCAGCTTCTTTATAGTACCTTGTCTGCATAAGTGCCCTGTGCACCAGTTACATAAGCTCAATCAAAAGCTTGCACAGAGCTCAATTGTTGTTCAAATCCTGTGATACTTGGTTCTTTGGAAAGCCAACCTGGTCATCTTTGAGTCCCAAGCTTAAGTTTTCTTTTTCTAGCTTGTTTGCTAGGGCTGCAATAGGCTCAAACTTTGTCCCATTTTCTGTTTTTCAACACAAGAGTGATAAGTGCTTATCTGCTTATTCTAGCTTATCAGTGTGCTTTTCTTTGTTTTTTAACTTCATTTGAGTATCTGGTAGCTTATTACATCTTATTTTAGCTTCTGTTTCAGCTGGTGAGCTTGTTTGAGCTTATTTCATCAAAATAAGCTAATAAGCCTACTGTTGGCTCATAAGCTTATCAAAACAGCTTATTCTAAGTTTGTAAAATTTTTGTGTTTGTTAAAGTTTCATAATATCAGTAGTAAAGTAGTTTTCAAAAAGAAAATCCAGAAAAAGATCAATTTAAATTCAGTGATAGCATTTATTTAATAGGTTTTAGCTTTTTGATTTTTCTTTTTAGCTTATTAATAAGCAAATCTTGTTTTTATACTTTTGTTAGTTTTCTGTCATCATATAGTATTTTTAGAAAAAGTTTCATAATTTTCCTAATCTTTTTAGTATTTATTAGAATTTTAAATAGTTAAAAGTATTAGATAATTAGTAATAAATAATTAAAAAGCATAAAAAATATCTTTTCAGTTTTAAAATTAGTTTTATCATATTTTAGATTTTTCCAAGTTAAAATTTCATTTTTCTAGATTTATTTTATATTTTCTAGTATTTAAGTGTATTTTAAATAGTAATTAATTAATAATAATTAGATAAAAAGTGTGAAAAATATATTTTTAGTTTTAAAATTAGTTTTATAATATTTTAGATTTTTCTGAATCATAGTTTTATTTTTCTAGCCTTATTTCATATTTTCTTCTATTTTAGAGTATTTATTAAATAGTTAAAATAGTTTTTAATTAATAACAATTAATTAAATAATTATAAAAATACTTTTCTTTTTCTAATAATTTTCTTTTATTTTAAGGATTCCAAAAATGTTATTTTCATATTTTTAGGTCTTTTATTTCTTAGATTTCATTTTTTATTTTGTACGTGTACGTAGTTTTTAAACGTACGTTTACGTTTCTCTTATCTGATTGCTGTGCTTTCCAGTTCTGTATCCAATTCCATTCCAATCAATCAGTAGCGTAATTTATCAATCCAAATCTTTACTGATCACTATCCTTAGTGATCATTCTATCATCTGAATTAGTGTTTACACACCATTGAGTCTCCGTGGGACTAAACGACCCGGAAATTCATTCTATTCTCCAGGACTTCATTGTATTTGTGTTTTAAGCAGTTTTAAGCTTCTTACGGTTAGCCATTCACAAGTGGCTAGCTTGTGTGAGGTAGCTTGACGGTTTAGCACAGATCAAATTTTGGCGCCGCTGCCGGGGAGGCTTTAGCGTGTGTTAAGCCATTTTCAGACCCATTCTTGCACATAACCCACCATTTGTAAAAAGTTTTTTTGTAAAGTTATAAAAATATCAAAAAGTTCATTAGCACTTTTCCTAAAGTGTTAAAAACACCAAAAAAATATAAAACAACAAAACAATCGTAGCGTTTTCTATCTTGTATTGTCTTTAAGGTGATTCTTAAAACAATACGATTTGGTCAAACGAGACGATACCAAAAATATTGTCCAAAAGTTTTTAAACCCATCTGCACAAATCTTTACCTACGTCTTTTCAGTGGTACTTAATTTATACATAAAAATCAACCACCGCAAATCAAGGCAGTACACCTACTAACGGGGGGTGTGACCATAATAAGTTCCCGAACATCAGATTTAAAACTTGCCTTTGTGTCCTTGTGATTTGGTGTACCTTTTTCAAAGAAGCCATTTCATTTGTGATTATTGGTTAAGTTCACTTGTCGTTTTGCCTCATTTGTTTTGAAAATTGATTTTTATACTTAGTGCATGCGCACTCGTTCTTCCAGCTCTACAAGTCCACTTTCTGAACTTGGAAAGATTCCTCGTAGACGTAGAGGACGTTCAGCTCCTTCAGCCGTGACTGAGGAACGTCTACCACCACCACCTCCTGTCGAAATGGCAGAAGACAAGCCGATGAATGAGCATCTCCAAGCACCCATCGAGGGTTACGGAGATGCTATTGTTGTCCCAGCCATCGTGGCTGACACCTTCGAGCTCAAAACCGGGTTGCTTAATCTAGTAACCCAAAGCCAATTCTATGGTTTTGAGCGGGATGATCCTCATGCACACATTCGATGGTTTAACAAGATTGCATCTACCATCAAGTACAAGAATGTCCCACATGAAGCTATCAAGCTTCTTCTGTTCCCATTTTCTCTAGAGGGACAAGCCCGGAATTGGCTTGAGAAACAACCCCCTCGTTCTATAGAGACATGGGAAGATCTAGTCACCAAGTTCGTTAACGAGTTCTATCCTCCATCCCGAACCACAAGTCTTAAGAATGAGATAATGAAATTTTATCAGAGATTTGATGAATCATTCGGGGAGGCATGAGATCGTTACAAAGAGTTGCTTCGCAAGTGTCCGCATCATGGTTTTACCGAGTTAATGCAAATGGATACTTTCTACAATGGTCTAAATCAGACCAATCAAGATTCTTTGAATGCCTCCGCGGGAGGTAATTTCCTGAGCAAGACTACCAAAGAAGCCTTGCAAATCATTGAGAACAAATCTCAGGTCTGCCCTTTCCGAGCAAAGACATATCAGTCTCATGCTGGACCGTCTTCTTCTTCATCTCCCGTGAGTACATCTAGCACCGATGCTAAGATTGACAAACTCACAGACATTGTTCAGGCTTTGGTTCTTGCTAACCAAAAGAAAGTGACCTTCACTCAGACACCAACACATGCTGAAGTGAAGAAAGTTGAGAGTTGTGTCACTTGTGGTGGTCCTCATGCATACTACAATTGTACTGCCACCGATGGTAGTCCATTTGAAGCCAATGCTCTAGCCGGTAGTTCACACCAAGGAGGTAATCAATACCGTCCTCAAAATGAACCACACTACCGTGCTAACACTAATCAGGCACCACCCGGTTTTAACCAGAATCATAACATGCAAAACCGGAATCAGAACCAACCAAGAATGAACCAAGGTTATCAAAACCAAGGTAATTTCTATCCTGGACCCAATCAAGGTTTCCAACATCAAGGGAACCTTAATCAAAACAATTTCAATCGAGGGAATCAATTTCATGGGAATATGAATCCTAATCAAGGGAATTTTGGCTATAATCAAAACATACGGCCTCAAATTATCCCTCCAGCTCCTCCCGCCATTATTCCTCCAGGACCATCATCTGATGAGTTACTGAAGCAATTCATGAAGTCCAAAGATGAAATGAACAGGTTGTTGGTCAGTCAGATTGCTGATCTTAAGAAGTCTTTAAATGATCAACCCTCGGGCTCAGGAAAACTTCCGAGCAACACGATCGCTAACCCGAGGGGCGATGCAAAGGCGATCACAACCAGAAGTGGTGTTTCATATGCTGGACCTACTATTCCTACTACCTCTTCTTCTTCTTCTCTCCCGAAGGTAGTGGAAAGTGAACCTAGGACACACAATGGACCTACGACTCCAATGCCTCCTCCACCTGTGGCAATGAGTCAAGTTACCAAGGAAACAACGGACAAGGTGCATTATTCAAGCCCACGAAGTACCGCACACGTCCTACCTTCGGTAGTCCAACCTCAAGTTGTCCAGAAACCCAAGTCAAATACAGGAGTTGTTTTTGAACCTCCTGTAGCTCCTGTTGAAAATCAGAAATCCAAATCTTCTATTCCTTACCCATCACGTTTGAATGAGCAAAAGCTCCGCGAGAAAGCCAGTCATCAAATGGACAAATTTTTCCAAATTTTCCAAGAGTTACATTTTGACATAAGCTTTGCGGAAGCTATCATGTTGATGCCCAAGTTTGCATCAACTCTCAAACACATGTTAAGCAACAAGGAAAAGCTGTTTGAAATGGATAAAACTCCTCTTAACGAGAACTTCTCAGCAGTTATCCTGAAGAAGCTTCCTGAAAAGCTTGGAGATCCTGGGAAATTTCTCTTACCTTGTGTATTTCCAGGAATGGTTGAATGCTTTGCCCTAGCAGATCTTGGTGCAAGCATAAACCTTATGCCTTATTCAGTGTGGAAGAAACTTTCTCTTCCGGAACTTACTCCTACATGCATGACTCTTGAGCTTGCAGATCGTTCCATATCCCGTCCTCTTGGCATTGCCGAGGACGTATTTGTGAAAGTAGGAAAGTTCCATTTTCCAGCTGACTTCGTGGTTGTTGATTTTGATGCCGATCATCGGGTTCCTCTCATTGTTGGTCGAGGATTCCTGAGAACGGGCCGTGCTCTCATTGATGTATTTGAGCAAGAAATCACATTACGTGTTGGTAATGAAGCTGTCACCTTTAACCTCGATCAAACTTCGAGGTACTCCGCAAATTATGATTCTGAATCGGTTAACCGAATAGATATCATTGATGTTGCTTCTGAAGAGTACTCTCAAGAAGTTCTTGGTTATTCTCATAATTCTGTTAGTGGGGATCCCACCACATCTTCTCAACCTATCATAGCCAATTCTACTCCTTCTCTCACTCCGTTTGAGGGAAGTGACTTCATCTTAGATGAGATTGAAGCATACTTGGCTAGTGATTCTGTTCCATGGGAAATTGATCACGCTCCTATTGATATTGAGGGGGACATACTTCTTATTGAGAAGTTGCTCAATGATGATCCATCATCAACCCCTCACCCTAGTGATTCAATCCCAGACGAGATTAATCAAAATGAGATTAATCTGGAGGGGGATATTCTTCTTGAGAAGTTGTTAAATCAGGACACTTCTCCTCCTCTCCCTCCCGTCGAGTTTCATAATAAGGAAGTCAAGTCAGTTGAGAAAACTGAAGAATTTCCTGAGGTTGAGCTTAAGGACTTACCACCTCATCTCGAGTACGCATTTCTTGAAGGTGATGATAAATTACCCGTCATTATTGCTCGAGATTTGAGTAAAGATGAAAAAGCTGCTCTCATAAAAATCTTGAAGTCACACAAGCAAGCAATTGCTTGGAAACTCTCCGACATTAAGGGTATCAACCCTGAGTTTTGTACTCACAAAATCTTGATGGAGGATGACTTTAAACCAGCAGTTCAACATCAGAGACGAGTGAATCCAAAAATCCATGATGTTATCAAACAGGAGGTTATCAAACTTCTTGATGCAGGATTGATTTACCCGATCTCAGATAGTCCTTGGGTTAGCCCAATTCATTGTGTTCCTAAAAAGGGTGGCATTACTGTTGTCACAAATGAAGAAAACGAGTTAATTCCAACTCGATTGGTTACGGGATGGCGTGTGTGCATTGACTATCGTAAGTTGAATGACGCCACCCGTAAAGACCATTTTCCTCTACCCTTCATGGACCAAATGCTTGAGAGATTAGCAGGGAACGAATACTATTGTTTCCTTGATGGTTTCTCGGGTTACTTTCAGATTCCCATTGATCCACAGGATCAAGAGAAGACCACATTCACCTGCCCATACGGAACTTTTGCCTATAGACATATGCCTTTTGGCTTATGTAATGCTCCTGGCACGTTCCAACGATGTATGATGGTCATTTTCCACGACGTGATCGGGGAAACAATGGAGGTGTTTATGGATGACTTCTCGGTCATTGGGGATTCTTTTCAAACATGTCTCTCCCATCTAGATAAAATGCTCAAACGGTGTGAAGACACCAATCTTTGTCTAAACTGGGAGAAGAGCCACTTTATGGTCAAAGAAGGCATAGTCCTTGGCCATAAGATTTCAAAGAACGGGATTGAGGTTGATAGAGCAAAAGTAGATGTTATTGCTAAATTACCTCATCCTACTACCGTCAAAGGTATTAGGAGTTTTTTAGGTCATGCCGGTTTCTATCGTAGATTCATACAAGATTTTTCTAAAATTGCCCGGCCTATGACCCATCTTCTTGAAAAGGATGCTCCTTTTATCTTCTCACCCGAGTGCATCAAAGCTTTTGAAACATTGAAGAAAAAGCTTACTGAGGCACCCATTCTCGTTGCTCCCGACTGGGACTTGCCTTTTGAGCTCATGTGCGATGCAAGTGATTTTGCTATCGGTGCAGTCCTAGGTCAACGTAGAGCCAAGCATTTTCAGCCTATCCACTACGCGAGTAAAACTATGACTGAAGCTCAAACTCATTACACCACCACAGAAAAAGAGCTATTAGCCGTGGTGTATGCATTTGAGAAATTTCGGCCATACTTAATCTTGACCAAATGCGTAGTGTATACGGATCACTAGGCTCTCAAATATCTCTTTGCAAAACAAGATGCAAAGCCGAGATTGCTTCGTTGGATTCTCCTCCTCCAGGAATTTGATATCATTATACGTGATAAAAAAGGAGCTGAGAATCTAGCTGCTGATCATCTGTCCAGATTAGAAAACCCTCACCAAGATGTTTTCGAGAAAAAGGAAATAAATGAAACATTTCCTCTCGAGACACTCAATGCGGTTTCTTTTCGTGGAAACTCTTCTACCCCATGGTTTGCTGACTTCGCAAATTACCATGCGGGTAACTTCATTGTGAAAGGGATGTCGACCCAACAGAAGAACAAATTCTTCAAAGATGTTAAACATTATTTCTGGGACGACCCTTTCTTGTTCAAAATCTGTGCGGATCAAGTCATCCGACGGTGTGTTTATGGACAGGAAGCTATTGACATTCTCACAGCTTGCCATGCTGGACCCACCGGGGGCCATCATAGTCCAAACTACACTGCCAAAAAGGTGTTTGATTCCGGGTTTTATTGGCCCACAATCTATAAGGATGCCCACGATTTTGTCAAAGCATGTGACGCTTGTCAACGTCACGGAAATATATCTCAAAGAAATGAAATGCCACAAAATGCCATTCAAGTTTGTGAGATATTTGACATATGGGGTATTGACTTTATGGGGCCATTTCCTTCGTCTCGTGGTAACAAATACATACTCGTGGCTGTTGACTATCTGTCAAAATGGGTTGAAGCAAAAGCTTTACCCACCAATGATGCCCGAGTTGTTGTGAAGTTTTTAAAATCTCTTTTTGCCAGGTTTGGAACTCCGAGAGCTATAATCAGTGATCGTGGTACACATTTCTGCAATGACCAATTTGATCGTGTCATGCAAAAATATGGTGTTACCCACCGCCTCTCTACTGCATACCACCCCCAAACAAGTGGGCAGGTGGAAGTTTCCAACCGTGGTATTAAAAGAATCCTTGAAAGGACAGTAGGCGAAAATCGTGCATCCTGGTCGGATAAGCTAGATGACGCACTCTAGGCCTTCCGTACAGCTTACAAAACACCCATCGGGTGTACTCCATACAAGCTAGTGTACGGAAAGGCATGTCATCTTCCGATTGAGCTAGAGCACAAAGCATACTGGGCCTTGAAGCATGCAAACTTCGATATTCAGACAGCTGGTGATCACAGAAAAGTTCAAATGAATGAATTAAATGAACTTCGTGATCAAGCTTACGAGAACTCTTTGATCTACAAGCAAAAGACAAAGAAGATTCATGACTCTAAAATCAAGAACCGCGTTTTCAACGTTGGTGATCGAGTCCTTCTTTTCAATTCAAGATTGAAGATTTTCTCGGGAAAGCTCAAGTCCCGTTGGTCTGGTCCATTTACTATCGCTAAGGTTTATCCTTATGGTACCGTTGAGTTATCTCAACCCGATGGTCCTAATTTTAAAGTGAATGGTCATCGAGTGAAGCATTACTTTGGAGAGGACATTCCATCTGTGGTTGTCCCGGATCTACAAACTTTCCCCATGAACCAATGAATGCGGGGATCGAGTCAAGCTAGTGACTCGGTAATCAAAAACATTAGCACACACCATATGGGTTTTCACCCATATTTCTGTCTTCTTTCTCTGTTCTACCACCCTAGTGTGGGGGAGTTACCCCACACTATTGTATATAAAATCTTTTGTGAAAAAAAAAAAAAAAAAATCTTTCTTAATAATGGCCGTAGTATTTCCCTTTTACGTTCTCAGTTTCGGCATAACCGCCGGTACTTTGAATATTGAGGGCAATATTCATTTCTAAGTGTGGGGGGGAATTCTCGCAAATTTTATCATGTATTATCCACCCAATTCCCCCGTTTTTGGCCAAAATTTTTTTTTTTGAGTAAGTGTTTCTCACTTACTCATCTTGGTTATCAGTCCGCCATGTCTAATAGACAAAAGGATTGGCTAATCCAGGAGCAAACGGCTCTTGGTAAAGATTTCTTAAATCCGTTTATGGCTTGCAATTTGCCCAAAATTGTATGGTTCTCAACTCACCATATCCTAAAAAGTGAAGAGTTGGCTAGCCCGCAAGTTTATGGCTTGTGGTAAAGGCAGTGGAAAATCCATAATTGGTATTCAGCTCACCAAAGATAATTCTGATAATTTATCTAAGAGTTGGCTAGTCCAGAGCAAACGGCTTCTGGTAAAGACACATCAAATCCGTTATATGGTTTATGATTTGCCAATAAATCATTTGGTTATCGTTGTACCAAGGTTCTTACTTGAATCAAAACAATTGGCTACTCCAGAAGTGATGGCTTTTGGTAAAGAGTTTTTAAAATCCATTAAAGATCTAAATTATTGCTAGGGACTAGCAATATCTCAGTGTGGGGGATTGATGAGTGTCTAAATACTCATCATTTTTGTACAATCTAAACTGCAAAATCATCTGAAAACACTCAAAAATGCATCAAAATGATGAAAATATCACAAATCAGTGTTTTATGTGTTTTAAATGCAAAAATATCAAAATCAGATGAAAAATGATTCAAGTTTGCAAAATTGGCAGTTTTAGTCCCCCAAGTTTAAAAAGTTGTCAAATCTAGTCCCTGGAATTCAAAAATGTAAAGAAATGTCATTCAAGGTCCCTGAAATCTTCTAAGTTGTTAAAAATGATCCTTGAATGAGTTTTTGGTCAAATGGCATAAAAGGTCCTTAAACTTTGAAAAATTGCAAAAATAGTCCTTGGATTTCTAAAAATGGAATTTTATGCAAAAAGGGTCCTTGTACTATCAAAGTATGGCAAGTTTGGTCCTTGTGAGAAGTTTGGAAAAGTGTCAAGTTCAATCCTCAAAATTTCAGGATTTACATTTTTGGTCCTTGTATACCTATCAAACCAAACGGATCATATACCAAGTCCAAATCCAATATCTAATCCAGTCGGCCCAACATATTATCCAAGCCCAATCCCTTTGACCCCTGCCTTGACCCTTGAGCTAGGTCAGAATACATTTTGGCCCCTGCCAAGTCTAATTTTGAACCCCCTTTGTATTAATAAAGCCCCGGTCAAATAAAGTCAAATGGGCAAATACCGCCCTACTGTTCATCCTCCTCAACACTGCCTGAATCCCAAAACCAGTAATGGTTTCTCCACATTTTCAACACCCCCCCCCCCTTACCTTGTCCCCTCCACCTCCACTAGCACCAAAAACCTTTAATTGACTCAAACCAAACCCATTAATGATAAAACCTGCTCAAGAAATATTTGGCGCCAAAAATCCAAGTGGACGGTTTTGATGCATTTCAATGATCCAATGGCTCAGAAATGGTGGGAAACATTCAGAGGTCATCAGAGATTCACAAAAGTCTATAAAGGAAGGTTGAAATGCAATGTATAAAGATATCGAGTGTAATATTTAAATTTCATGTCGTTTTAGATTAACTTTGAATTTCAGTGTTTATTTTAGTTTCAAAGCTTTGTATTTCAAGTATCTATTGTGTAATAAACCTTTTGAAATTATCAATTTCAGTGTTTAAGTATCAAATTCAGTTTATGCAAATTTCCTTTCAAAAATCTCATATCATGGTAATGTTGTTGTTGGTTGTTTATATGGACTGAAATAAGCCACATAAGCTCCTAGATAGCTTATAAAAGCTATTAGATATCCTAAAATTCAGTTTAGCATCAAAAAGCAAAAATCACCAAAAATCCAAATAAATAGTGAAAAATTCAAAAATCAGTTGGAAATGGCATTCACAGCTGGAGCAGGGTAGATTATGGATGGCCTTGGGTTAGAAGCTTAGTGGTAAGCCTATAGGAGTGTTTTTGGTTCCTAGTTCTTGGATTTCAGTTGGATAGCCATTTGTAAGCCCTTTGTTCAATTTTTGAATTTCACTGTTTTAATTGTTTAGTGATTGTAATTTTTGTGTTTTATTGTTCACTAGTTATATTTAAGTGTATTTATGCTTTTAAATCAGTTGGTTAATCTTTTAAATTTGTAGTTTATATAAATTTCATTTTAACAGTTAAAATAGCTTAAGTCTTAATACTTAGTTTTTTGTTGCTATTACTGTTGGTTCAAGTTTATTTAGTCTTATTTAATGATTACATAAGCTCTGCAATCAGTTTTATGGTTTAAAATTGTGATTTGCTTTGAAAAAGTTCCATAACAGACAAGTAAAGGGTGTTTGGATTTGCCTGTTTAAACTGTAACAGGCTTTGTTGGTGTTGTTGGTGTTTGCTTGTTCTGTATCTCATTAGGTCTATTTAGCTCAAAGAAACCAATAAAACCAGTCTTTGTTCATCCAAAGTCAAAATTAGCTTTTTGATCAAATTATGTGTCCACTGTTGGGATTGCATGATCATTGATTTTGTTTTTGTGTTTACAAGTTGTTATCATTGATCAAACAAGTCTTATTTCAACCTAACATAACATAATTAGTGCTTAGGATCAGTTTAAATCTCATTTAAGTCAAACTTATCTAGTTTTTATAAAAGTCAAAATTTTCACTTGGGTCGTTTTTGAATTAAAAAGATAATTTCACTGTGTGTTTATTAGTGAGATTCAGCTTATAAGCTTTTGGATTATCAAAGTTTGGTTGCTAAACAAAATTAGAAAAATGTTAGTTCACTTCTGTCTAGCTTATTAAGTGCTTATTTTCCAGCTTCTTTATAGTACCTTGTCTGCATAAGTGCCCTGTGCACCAGTTACATAAGCTCAATCAAAAGCTTGCACAGAGCTCAATTGTTGTTCAAATCCTGTGATACTTGGTTCTTTGGAAAGCCAACCTGGTCATCTTTGAGTCCCAAGCTTAAGTTTTCTTTTTCTAGCTTGTTTGCTAGGGCTGCAATAAGCTCAAACTTTGTCCCATTTTTTGTTTTTCAACACAAGAGTGATAAGTGCTTATCTGCTTATTCTAGCTTATCAGTGTGCTTTTCTTTGTTTTTTAACTTCATTTGAGTAGCTGGTAGCTTATTACATCTTATTTTAGCTTCTGTTTCAGCTGGTGAGCTTGTTTGAGCTTATTTCATCAAAATAAGCTAATAAGCCTACTGTTGGCTCATAAGCTTATCAAAACAGCTTATTCTAAGTTTGTAAAATTTTTGTGTTTGTTAAAGTTTCATAATATCAGTAGTAAAGTAGTTTTCAAAAAGAAAATCCAGAAAAAGATCAATTTAAATTCAGTGATAGCATTTATTTAATAGGTTTTAGCTTTTTGATTTTTCTTTTTAGCTTATTAATAAGCAAATCTTGTTTTTATACTTTTGTTAGTTTTCTGTCATCATATAGTATTTTTAGAAAAAGTTTCATAATTTTCCTTATCTTTTTAGTATTTATTAGAATTTTAAATAGTTAAAAGTATTAGATAATTAGTAATAAATAATTAAAAAGCATAAAAAATATCTTTTCAGTTTTAAAATTAGTTTTATCATATTTTAGATTTTTCCAAGTTAAAATTTCATTTTTCTAGATTTATTTTATATTTTCTAGTATTTAAGTGTATTTTAAATAGTAATTAATTAATAATAATTAGATAAAAAGTGTGAAAAATATATTTTTAGTTTTAAAATTAGTTTTATAATATTTTAGATTTTTCTGAATCATAGTTTTATTTTTCTAGCCTTATTTCATATTTTCTTCTATTTTAGAGTATTTATTAAATAGTTAAAATAGTTTTTAATTAATAACAATTAATTAAATAATTATAAAAATACTTTTCTTTTTCTAATAATTTTCTTTTATTTTAAGGATTCCAAAAATGTTATTTTCATATTTTTAGGTCTTTTATTTCTTAGATTTCATTTTTTATTTTGTACGTGTACGTAGTTTTTAAACGTACGTTTACGTTTCTCTTATCTGATTGCTGTGCTTTCCAATTCTGTATCCAATTCCATTCCAATCAATCAGTAGCGTAATTTATCAATCCAAATCTTAACTGATCACTATCCTTAGTGATCATTCTATCATCTGAATTAGTGTTTACACACCATTGAGTCTCCGTGGGACTAAACGACCCGGGAATTCATTCTATTCTCCAGGACTTCATTGTATTTGTGTTTTAAGCAGTTTTAAGCTTCTTACGGTTAGCCATTCACAAGTGGCTAGCTTGTGTGAGGTAGCTTGACGGTTTAGCACAGATAATCTGTCTTGATGATATGATCATGGTTGCTTGATTTTGAAGCTTGATTTACTGTTATTATAGCTTTAGAATAGTTGTTACTTAGTTGTTTTAATCTCTGTTATAATAGGATAGAATAAGTTAGTTTAAACTACTTATTGGAGTTTTTAAAGGAGTGCTTGGATTAAGCTTAAATTGGTGATTTAGTGTTTGATATCAGTTGATACATGTTGCTATAGTCTCATATAGTAATAGTTCAGTCATTATCAATCTCATTTTGGTCACCATTTGCATAAAAAAGTCAAAATCAACCAAAAATCTTTCTAGCTTAATAACTGTTAAGGTTTAGTTAAGAATTTAGCTTAAGATAAGCTTAGGGTCTGTTGCTTTAGTTTATTTTAGTCTTAATACATCTCAAATCAGTGAAATCAATCCAAAATTTGCATTCAAATCTCACAAAAGTCAACTGATTAGTTTATCATAAAAAGTCAAAATTTTCTCAATAGCAGTTTTTGAATAAACTAAAGAATTTTAGTGTGTATTTAATATTAAGATTTAGCTAATCATCTTTTGGAATAATAAAATTTTACTGCTTATCTTTATTAGAAAAATATTAGTTTATCTCTTCTCAGCTTATAAAGTGCTTATTTCTCAGCTTGTTTTAGACACTTTTTCAAAATCATGCCCTGTGCATCAGTTTTACAAGCTTATTCTCAAGCTCTCACAGAGCTCATTAGTGAGTATTAGCTTGTGTACCTTAGCTTTTTGAGAAGCTCACCTAGCTATCTCAAAGTTCCAAGTTTAGTTTTTCACTCTATAGCTTATTTAATAAGCCTGCTAGTAGCTTTTTATTTTGTCCATTTCCTGTGTACATCAATTAGTCATGGTTTTTGCAGCTTTTTCAAAAGCTTCTCACAAGCTTATTAATGGAAGCCAAACTTTGTAAATTAGCTTTTTAGAGAGTGTAGCTGGTTAACTTGTTAGTTCCAGTGATCCCTTTCATTTCCTAGCTTATCTAAGTGCTTAAAAATTAGCTTGAAAGTGCCTTGAAACTCAAAAAAAGTGTCCTGTGTACCAGCTTAACCTTGTGCTTATTTCAAGTTTGTTTAGTGCTTATTTCTAAGTAAAATTGCTTTTTCAGTTGTCAAATTAGCTTATTATCATTTGTTTAGCTTATTTCTAGTTTACCTTAGCTTATTTACTAGCTTATTAGCCATCTTAGCTTAATCCTTGTGCTTATTCCAATTTTTGCCAACTGTTGAAATAATAAGCTTATTCAGAGCTTATTAGTTGTTTTCATAAAAAGTTTTAGTTTTAAAATTTGCTTATCTTAGTTAGCTTAATAAGTTTGTAAAAGAAAAAATCCAAAAAGAAATAAAAAATAAAAAGCCGGTGCTGGGATTCGAACCCTGGCCACCCAGCTCACCACACACACACAATACCATCTGCCCTTGGGTCTTTGACTGGTATTACTTTGCACGATTTATTACTTAACCCTTGTTTCCTCTTTTAGCTTATACGAATGTTTTAGCTTATTTTTAGCTTATTAAAACAAGCTTTCACACCTTTTATATTTTTCTTAGATTTGTATTGTTAATAAGTATTTTATAAAAAAGTTTCAGATTTTTCTGAATAGTTTTAGTATTTTTAATCATTTAATTAGTCAAAAATAGTATTTAATTCATAATAAAAAATATAAAAGTCAAAAAAATATAAATCTTTTTTCTAAAATTTTCTTTTGTCATATAGTAAGTAAGAAAATTGTTTTTACACTCGTAGGACTTTTATTTCACAAATTTTACGTTTTTCCTTGCGCACTCGCGTAATTTTTACATATAACGCGCGTTTTCATTCTAGGTCACGTTTTTAGGTAATTTAAGTTTACGTTTTAATTAAAATAGTTTATTTAAGTTATTTTGTTTTATAAATCACAAACATCACTTTAAAAATAGTGATAGCATTTATTTAATATATTTTAGCTTTTTAATTTTCTTTAATTTGCATTTAAGTCGCTGTAATTTACAAACTTTATCTTTAGGTATATTTATTCCAAATTCACAAACCTTTTCCCATTCAATATCACTCGATCACAGATTCGTCTTATTACAGTGTTCACACCTCGTTGGGACTTAACGACCCGGGGATACACTAAACTCTCCAGATCTTAATTGCATTGTTTCTGAGCTGTTTGAAGTTTATTACGGTTGACCATTCACAAGTGGTTAGCTTGTGTGATAAACTTGACTGTTTGGGAACGAATCACATGTTTTTCACTGATCTCCACACGAACCTTGCTAATCCTCCAGTTGGCCCATGCTTTCCATATCTAAAATCAATGACTTTCCATAACTGTTCCAAATCCTCTTTTGATAGAAAGACCAACAATCTTCCAAAATCTACGTATGTACTTCTGCATCCATCTGCTCTTGTTATTTCAATCACTTCTCTACCATTTTCAGTGATTATTTTCAAATCATTAACTGGCTGACTTGCGCTAAGTGGTGTACGATTAATCGGCTCTTGTATACCACTGACCTTAAGATACACATCCATTCTTTCTTCCCTCTCCATCCTTTCATCCAATTTCTGTTTCTTAGAACGCACATTCTCCCTAATTTCTGCCATTCGCTTTTGTTCGTTCTTGATCCACTCAGCTTCTTTATCAGAATTCATAGGATTGAAATCATCTTTCATTCTTAACCAACGTTCAAACAGCTCTTCAATCTCTTCGTACGTGCATTTGTTCAAATCCTTGGCTTTGCAAAATTCGACGTGCTTGAGAATCGTGATCATGAAATTTCTCCTTTGAGCCCTAGTAGGAGGTTTGTTATTCTTACTATTATATGGTACGACACTTCTTTCCTTCTGCATTTGTCTGGCCCTCGCAGCCAGAACCTGTGACGTTGATCGAACATCTAATAGTGCCCATTCTTCATTACTCCATTCCAACTTTGTCATTTCAGAAGCCTGAAGAAATGCTTGTTCCTTGTTCCATCGTTCAATCACTCTCATACTAGCTTCATCTTGTTCTTTTTTTTTCTCAAAAGCAAGATGTTCAGCCTTAAAATTTTCATCCAACTGTATTGATAATTCATGATCATGTGCAACCTGATCCTCCTTACTATCAAATTCAAGTTCTTCTTCAGGTTCAGAAATAGATTCACCCTTAACTGGCTCCCCATTCTTCAAACTATTAGCCAATGGTTTATTTCCAGTAGGTTCAATTACAATGGGAACAGTTGCAATAACAAAATCAGGAATTGCTAAGGTTCTACATAAGTTCAGCAGTGTACCATCAGTGGTTGTAGTAGCAATATGTGTATCTGAAGTAACTGTCGATGATATTACCTCTGAGGTTACAGCAGTGCTGTCATTTGTAGTATCACTAGATAGAGTCTGCACAACTTATTCGTCTTCGTCTTCAACTGCAACATTAAAAGGTTCGACCAATTGTTCTTTTCCTTCCTCTACCAATCCTGCTTTTCCAACCTTCAAGCCTTTAACCAAAGGTTTACCCAAGGGTTTAGGACCAGTGGGTTTAAGTAGTATAGGAAAATGTGCAGTACCCGATCCAGTCCGACTGGGTAAGGTTTTACATAAGTTCATCAGGGTACCAGCAACCTCTTTCTCAACTTCATTAGACTTGGGTGGTTGTGTGACCGTGGTTGTCATTAAGGAGGCATCACTTATTTCATTTGTACTACCAGGGGATTCAGCAACAATAAGAGTGGTTGTTTCCTGCCCCACTTCTTCCTCTTCATTTTCAACTACAACCTTTGAAGCTTCAAGCACGACTTCTTTTCCCTCAATGTCAGTAACCATATAGTCACCACCATGATCTCCACTATCGAAATCCACCTCAACATCCATGTTTACATCCTCCCCTGAATCAATGATTTTGCTCCTCCCCTTTGAGGACCTGCCTTTCTTAGGCATCTTCGATACTCTAGTAGATGCAGCAAACCTTGGTCTTCTTACTCTCTCCAACACATAAACCCTGTGCTTCAACCTTCGTATTGTATTTTCCATTTGTGTACATTTAGCCTTCAATTCATTCACTACTTGTATAACATTCTCACCATATGTGGTACCCGTGGGTTCAGAGACGGTGGCATTGGGTTGAGCGTCAGTGGTAGCAGGGGGATCAGCATCATTGGTTTGGGTGTTTTGTGATGCAGGTATAGGTAATGGTTTAGCAGTAGATTCTGATGGGTTAGCAGTGTCTTCAGACGTGGTAGGAGTTGGTTGAGCATCATTGCTTTGGTTGGGTTGGGATTCAAGTACCTCCTGATTATCAGGAATGTCTGGCAAGTTAATCATATTAGGGAATAAAGGTGTAAGCTTTCCTGAGAACTTGTCATTCTTTTTTCTCAAGTGTGTGAACACCCTAGAAGACATATGATGTACCTCATACTCCCTTTTATCACGAACGGGTTTTTTGATCTGTTTCTCCACTATTAATTGAACAAACCTAGGATATAAGTAGTATTTACCCTTTTCTTTAATGTTCTTCATAAACCCCTCAAAGATCATCCTAGACCAGTTAAACACCCTCCCCTGTGATAAACATATGACAGCAGTTGCTATTTTTGATGGAAACTCATCAAACCCAGTGGTCTTATTGCTAATACACAGAAGCAAAGTATGTATTAAAAACTTCCATTGGGATGAGAACATACCTTTATGATACTTAATTCTTTCCACATTTTTCTCATAACCCAATCTTTTCAACCCCTCAAAAATATCTGCATCAGACATAATGACAACCCCATCAGGATCCTTCAGCTTCAAAACCTCCCTAATCACCTCCTCTTCGACTATTATCTCATTCTTACCAACAACACTCCTTATAACCTCTGCTCCATCTCGTTCTTGAATTTCTGCCTTCAACCAAAATTGATTAATGTAGGCTTTAAGAATGATAGGTTGTACACTTATTGCATAGTGAATTGGTGTGTGTTTGATAAAATCAATCATCTCATGGAACCCTTCAGTATGATTGTTCTTGGTTAGGTATGCAACGACGTTGTGTGTGGTGGGATATTCTTTCGCCATTTGTGTGATTTAGATGTAAAAGCCGTTTAACTATCAGTTTGGGAGTGGGTTAGGGTTTCTGTAGAGCACCAATTGCAAGTGTTTAAAGATCAATGATTTGATAGCGCAGTGATTTGGGGATTATATACTTTTAGATCAACATGTTACATAACTGCCCCTTGATGTTTCCATTTTCATCAATAATGCACTAGCAGTGGTACGAAAAATACTAGCCGTGAGTTGCCCACACACAGGGGTGGTTAGAAAGATACTACCCGTGGGTTGCCGACGGCTATCCGTGGTTACAATTGTTCTATCAGTGGTTTCCAAAAAACACCAGTGGTTTACACCATGTTTACTCCACAACAAGCCACACCTTATTCACATTTTTGGATAAGGATCTTGTCATGTTTATTTGATTATGAGAGGCAATGCGTTTGTTTTAATTGTACATTCTTTGAATAATTGAAAGTGCACTAGAAGTGGGATGCCCACAAACATTTGTGCTTACAGTAAGTGCTAATCACCAAGTCAAATATTTAATGACTTCATTTACTACACAACAACTCACACCTTCAGTTTTATAAATTAATGAATTATTTCCAAGTATATAACCCTGGAAACAAACATGCAAGTCAGGAAAGTGAAATATATGAAGTTTAAAGAAGTGAATTACATGTTTTTTTAAACTAAGATTAAGTTTATGAAAGAAACATACAAGTCTCCAGGCTGATAATCTAACTTTAACTAAATTTAACCTTCAAATAAGGGTCCAAGGTGACCTTATTCAATCAGATTCCACAGAACCTCGTGTTCCCGGTCTTGCCGCATTCTCTCTTCCATTTCTCTTTCAGCCCTATCTTGTTCGGCTAGTTGTTCCATTATTGCTTCATCTTCATGCTGCTTAGTAATCGACTTCTCACCATCAACATTTCCATTTATTTTGTTGTGCTCATCTTTATTCTTGTCACCTATTTCCTTGACAGCCAACGCACCTTTTTCAGCTACATCCTTCTTAGATCTTTTGTTAACTTGTTTCGTATGTATTTTATGAAGCACGTCATCAGATGGTCGTTCCACTTCAAAAGACAAACGCTTACGCACAATCCCTGTTAATTATGTAAAAAAATTTAATAATAATAAAATTAAAAAGTAAGGATCCTAAATATATTACTAAAACTAGTAATGAATTGTTACCGTTAGACATTACTACAAATATGAAATTTATATTACTTAAAGAATCTATATGTAGTTGGCATTAGTTACTAGTTTCATCCACTGGGTAGTTGGCAATTTTACTCAACTTAATAAATTTTTCACATAACACAAATAAATGTGTATCTTAGTAAATCTTAGGCAGTTGGCTCAAGTACACCATTAACAATAAACAATCACAAATGGGTGGTTCATACTTAATACACTCATTAAAGTGTATCTATGTTTGTCAGGACCGAATACTACATAAGATTTATGTGGTTTGGAGGTCTTGGTTGGTGGAAGAAGATGAAGATCTTCATCCTTTTAGTGAGAGAAAGTTAGAGAGAGGGAGGAGAAAACACAAAGTTTATTGATAAGAATAAAACAATACAAGTAACTAAATGATTCACCTCACCCCTCATGGAGAGTCATGAGGGGTATATATAGGCCCTATCTTTGCCACTTACACGATACTAGTCCCTAAGGGCAAAGTATACAGCGCATCTAGTCCAATTCACGTAAGTGACGTTATCTTTAGAAAAAGCGAGGCTAACAATCTCCCTCCAAGATAGCGTCACACGTGAATGGTTACAATGAGACCTATAAATACAAAACAAAGTAAATTACAATAGTAATGAACAATGTTGACTTCCTTGAAGTGCAGAGTCTCTGTAGTCTAGATACTGAGGCAAACTTGAAGTTCTCCCTTCCGATGACCTCGGCAAATGATCTTCTTGTAGCTCTGAACTTCAACTGTAACGGTCTAGTTAGGTTATTACTCCCTCCTAACTAGTGAGCCTTTTTTCTTTCTTTTGCTCCCTCCTGAACCGACAACACTCTTCCAACACGTCTTTAATCTTCAGACACGCAACGGAGAAAGTAAACTCTTGATCGTACAATGGTTGTCGTTCTGGGAACATCATAACAACATAACTCACTTAGTATTGCATCCAAGTAGGTAAAAATCCCCGATGTACACCACACTACTTCTCCTTCTTCAGTCTTAAGCACAAATCCCTTCGTAATCCAATCACGGAAGATGAAATACCAACTTCTCCCTCCTGATGGTTGCGAGCTATCGGAATCATCATAATGTTGCGTACATGCCGTATTACCTTCTTGATGCAATTTTCAAACATCATAGCTTGATCATAATTTCCGTGAGAATATGTCTCAAAAATACTCTCAATAAATCGATTCTCTCAAACCAACCTGAAAACGAACCTCCTTTGAATTCACCGGCTAATTGTAATGACCACATATGGAGGAAACCCGATACGACTGACTTGAAAAGGAAGTAAGCATCCCAACTTGTGACTTGATGCTTGTTCTAAATTTTTGAACAATCCACAACTACGTGTGACACTGAGCACTACAACGTAACTCCTTAAAGTGATGGTTACACACTGTGAGCACTACAACGTAACTCCTTACCAGTTATAACCAGATTTTCAAATTTCATAATGTGCCCAGACAAGTTATCTTGAGACATGTATCCAACCAACCATCGTCTCAGAGATAAAGAAGTCCACCCGTGAAATGTCACGTCAATTCCGCATCAATAATACCGTACAAAAACTCCGTAGTCATTTTTCAAATTTCGCTCAAGCCGTGAATATTATATCCCTCCGTGAAATTATTAATACCAATACCACTTTTTACAAAAAATGCATCCAAATATATTTTGTCAAACATATTCGGATAACATTTTCTTGTTTCAATCAACAGATTGCTTCAGCCCATCACACATGTAAACATTCTAATGTGATCAATCCATCACAAGGCCCAACGTCTATATTAGAATCACTAACCCAATGTTTAAATTCGGTTAAAGATCCAATTCGCAAAGTTCATGTCCTAGGCCCACACATACCCGATCCAATCCAGCTAAAACCTATAACCGAATATATAACTCCTTGTTACCCTTTTACCCTAAACCTAATCACATATCTCACAAAATATACGCCCCCATCTGTCGTTTTCTCTCCCAACACATCACAAGCCACAAACCAAATCTCTTCACAGCATCTCAAACAAATCATAGCTCCTCTATATTTCATCATCATAAACGAATCATCCAAACACAAATCCATCCTAATCCGACCCTTGTCTTCATGTGCTTCTTAATCCGAATCACGAAATCAGAGAAAATGACTTCAAGATCATTATAATATGGTCTCGGGTAGGTGTAATTGTTGTATATTCGTTTAAGTTATAAACCGAAACAAGAAAGTGAATTAACATACTTGTTACATTCATTTCGTTATGTTCGGATAGTTAAACATTTATAGATCAATGAGGAAAAAATTTCAATTGAACCAATCTTGAAAAAGATTGCACAAAAAAATTGAAAGGAATCTGAGATTGTATTGATATTCTGTTTTCGGTATGTTGATTCATGGAAGAGTGATGGATGGTTTGAGTTGAGATTGATATGTATTTAGGATAGAGAGGTTGTTGTTGGAATTGGATCGACTTAGTCAAGTTTCCCTTGTTTTTTTTTTTTTTTTTTTTTTTTTTTTTTTGATATTTCACGGACTGATGATGGTTTCTGAAGTCGCGTCTTTTGGTATAATGGTATGTTTTGTGGTCAGTTCTACGCATAATCTCCTTCTTCTGATCTTAGGCGGAAAAAAAAATTTATGCGTAACTTTTTCATTGCTGGAACCTTATGCGTAGACTTTTTGGTCTTAACCTTATGCGTAGCTTTACGCGTAACGTGCTTATGCGTAGCCTTACGCGTAACCTTGCTTAGGCTTAAGCGTAAACGCATACGCGTAGCTTTTTCCTACGCGTAACTTCACAGCTACGCGTATCTCAACTGTAGATTTTCCTTATGCGTAAGTTTAGGGTTTTGACCCTTTGACTTTTTCCGTTGAGATTTTCCGACCATGTTTTTCCGTCCATCTTCAAGCACAAACCCAGAAAAGCATAAAACTGCTTCTTTTTACCATGTTGACCATATGAAGATGACAGTTTGACCACAAAAGTTTCACAGATATTTGGTACAAAAAGTATAAAAAGTAGTATATCACAAACTGGCTGGACAAAAATGACCCAAAACAGTTATGAAAACAAGAAAGGTTGTGACTTTTTGTGTTTTTAGACTAAAATAAGGATACCACACACATGAATAAAACTGTTAACCACAAAACTACGGAAAAAAATTTTCCGAGCCACCAAATAAGCATAAAAACAGTTAAAACCATGTGTAAAACCAACATAAATCAACAAAACAACAACCTTGGCTCGTTATACCAATTGTCAGGACCGAATACTACATAAGATTTATGTGGTTTGGAGGTCTTGGTTGGTGGAAGAAGATGAAGATCTTCATCCTTTTAGTGAGAGAAAGTTAGAGAGAGGGAGGAGAAAACACAAAGTTTATTGATAAGAATAAAACAATACAAGTAACTAAATGATTCACCTCACCCCTCATGGAGAGTCATGAGGGGTATATATAGGCCCTATCTTTGCCACTTACACGATACTAGTCCCTAAGGGCAAAGTATACAGCGCATCTAGTCCAATTCACGTAAGTGACGTTATCTTTAGAAAAAGCGAGGCTAACAATGTTGATACATTAAATTTGGGCAACCTTAGAAAGTTTACATTGTTGGGCAACCTAAGTAAATGCACAAGTACAAAGGGCTGGTAATTTGGACTTGGCTTGCCTCAAACAGTTTACTGTAAAGTCCAAGAATTATTTCCACCTAAAATTGTTCAAAACACAACCATGGATTACGATGACAATTCTAATTTTAAGGTTTATTTAGTGCATCCTGCATCTAAACATGCAGTTAAACTACCTAAAAATATCACTTTCAATAAACTAGTGGTGTATGTGAAGAAAAAGGTTAACGGTGTGAAAGAAACACCAAATGATAGAGTCAGGTTATCTTACAAAGATGGTTCCATGGAAGTGGACGTTGTTGATGATGAAGACGTCCAATTCTTCATTCACGAACTATGTTGTAAGAATGAGCAAACTCAAGCTCTGTTAATTTCAACAAAAGAACCACCACCTTCAGAGGTAAAATCATCTTCGGCTTCTAATCATTTATCATTAGACCTGAATTTTCCGCTGATTCACAAAGATAGTTACCATGACACACCAAAGGTCGAGGATACCTTTTTTCACCAACCTGATCATTCACTTCCTCCGTCGCAAAGAGACTCATTTAAAAATATGCCCACGCCACCAACAGCACCACAACCAGAATTAAAAAACATCGATTCCCAAAACAGCGATACCTTTTTTTTCAAACATAAAGAATTTTATAATAAAGCAGAATGCATGTTTACTATTGGAAAGAAATCATTACTTGAGCGCTTTGAATACAAAGTTATTAAATCAGAGCCCACTAGGTACAGCGTGAAATGTATAAATCAAGGCTGCTCATGGAACATATACAACCGTAAAAAAAAAGTGGATAGCACTTTCTTTGTTTCTAGCATCAACAATATCCACACATGTTCAAGAACTGAATTACATCCTAATCATCGTAATGCGACAATGAAGTTACTTAGTCAGTTGCTAATCGAAAAATTGAAAGATACTCGGAGGGTATATACTGGAAAGGACATACAAAGAGATCTGAGTCTTGAATGGAAAGTAAACGTTTCTTACAAACGAGCTTGGGGGGGTAGGAATTTGGCATTTGAGGTGTTGAACGGTAAACATGAACAATCGTTTGAGCAGTTAGCTTTATATTGTCATAACCTAAAGCTAAAAAACGAGGGGACTGTAACACACATCGATACAGACGAAGCTGGAAGATTTAAGATGGTTTTTGTAGCATTTGGTTTTGCGGTAAGTTTTGCGGCAAATTTATATTAATTGTTAGTATATTAAGCTTTAACGTATACTAAGCACTAATATATACTTAACGATACTAGATTCGGAGTTTTATAGCCTTCATGCGGCCATTGATTATAATTGATATTGCGCATCTGAAAGGGAAGTATCTAGGAACCAACATGCTTGTTGTTGGTATGGACGGAAATAATCAGATTATTCCAATCGCTACCGGGGTCGCACAGGGTGAGACCGCTGAAGCCTGGACATTGTTTTTGGGGTGGTTGAAAGAATGCATTGGCGAAGTGCCTAATCTGGCGATTATTTCAGACAGGCATCATTCAATAACAAAAGCTTGTGACACAGTTTTTCCAAATTCCTTTCATGGTTATTGTTGTCGTCACTTGATGATGAATTGCAATATCACCTGTAAAAAGCAGAAGGCTTTGTACTGGAAGGTGTGCAAATGCTACACAACTAAAGATTTTGATAATGCAATTTCAGAGCTTCGTGCAAAAAAATCAGAAGCCGTCAAAAAACTTGAAGACGCCGGGTATGAAAAGTGGTCTAGGGCATATTGCATTGGAAAAAGATACAATTATTTGACGTCAAACAGTGCGGAGTCAATAAATTCATTAACAAGGCACGTTCGAAAGGTACCAATAACTATGCTCTTGGAGTACTACAGACGTCTTCTACAGGATTGGTATTTCGAACGTCGCGAAAAATACTACGGTATAACTATATATTAGCCGTCTCACATTTACTTGTTCGATAAATGTTACCTTATGTATGCTTATTTTGCAGACGCACCGGAATTTGAACTTACACAATGGGCAGCTAGGAAGGTTGAGCAGAGAATGTGGAAGAGTGCTAATTGGGAAGTAAGAGGCATTGCCATGTGTGTTGTGTACCAAGTTATAGACAATCTTCGTAGTCATATTGTTGATTTTGTAAAGAATGAATGCAGTTGCAGGTACCTGCAATATACAAGTTGTCAATTACGGTAAATGTTGTTTATTCGTGTATGGTTTTTGATTACGAAGACTCATGCAGGAAATGGCAACTTTCGGGACTACCATGTGGTCATGTGTGTGCAGTGTGTAGAGAAGAAAAATTGACTAACTATAACAGATGGGCGGAAACATGGTTTACAAAAACTGCACTCAAAGGCACATATCATGAAATGGTGTATCCTTTGGAAATAGAGTCAGAATGGCATGATCCGGGTAACTTGCAAAAGGTTAAACCGCCGTTGATGGACAAGAGGCAGGCAGGAAGACCTAAAAACAAAGATCGCTTCCCATCAAAAAATGAGGAGCCAAAAGATAGAAAATGTGGGAGGTGTGGTACCGTAGGCCATACCCGTGCAACATGCATGGAACCAGTGCCCAGAAAAAAGGTAACCTAGATTGTTTGTTCAAATGTATATCTAATATTGGTTTTTAGTATTCTGACACGATTGGTTGTATATGTTGTTAGAAAAAAACGAATAGCAGGACAGACAAGGGAAAACAAGTTATGCAAGGGATGGCACCTGAACAGGGAACGAGTAAAGGTGGGTCAGGTGCTCATTTTCAATTGAAAGATGACCCACAATCGCAAGTGGACGACGAGTATTTTCAAAATGGGAGAATTTACCAGGATTGGGATGTCGTACGTTGGGATGGAGAACCAACTAACAGCGTTTCGGAGGGTTACGTATATAATTCTGGCATTAACCTAAATTCACTCCTTGAATCATCAAATACATATCACTTGGATGATTTTAATAACATGGATAATTACTAGGTCAATGTTCTCTTTAATTAACTAATGTAATGGTTGCTAAAGTATGTGTATGCTTAAAGTTACACATTACTTCATATGGTTGTGTGATTTGATTGTTGTTCCAATATTAACGTACAAACTATCAATTATTGGTGTGTTGCACTTTGATAAGTGTTAGAAGTAATAGTTTTAACCAAGTATTTGTATTTTGTCGTGAATAAAAAGTTGTGTTTGTGTATGAATGTTTTGTTAAGTTTCATGTTCAAGGTCATGGTAAATAATTGTGAAAGGTTAGGCAAGGCAAAAGGCTAGTGCAAAACCAGCTATGATTTGTCCTGTTTTGTATGTTTGTTCAGAAATAGTAAATCTTGTGAGCATGTGTAAGTGAAAAAAAACAAATATAGTGACAATATGTGGATTGGGTTTAAAGTATTTGAAATGCTGTAATTTTTTATTGGATGTTATTCAATAATATGGGAGCAGTTGTGCATCATGTGACAAATGCTATATGAGGACATGGATTGGTGTCATGATAATACAAATACAGTTAACAGTAATGTATGTATTTGCTGCTTGCCAATTTAAAGACTGCAAACCCATCTTGTTAGTTAACCAGTTTATTTATTTATTTTTTAATTTGTGATAACGTATTGGGATAAGGAAATGTCTAGATTTTCTAGGTGTGATAAGCTTAGAGCCGATGCAAATTCTAACAACTGGCCAGATATGTTAGTCTTCTATTGCTACCAAGCCTCTGGCAAAGATGTTCGTATGGCACAACAATTGAATGCGCTTGCGGGAAGATTGCTTCATTCAAGAATTGGAGAGTGTTGGAAACAGGCATGCTAAAAAAACAGCAGAATATTTGAGGGGGATAAATGGTAAAGATGATCAAAAGATCATGCAGATGCGTATCCTTTCACGGGAACTGGAGCTAAATGCTGCGAACAATGGCATCTTTATCGAGAGACTCAGGGGCATGATGGATCTCTAAGTGTGTGTCTTTTCAGTGTGTTCTATGTTGTTTGTTGTTTTTGCATTAGTATGCATCTGTTATCTTATTATGAGTGTTCTTGTAGTGATTGTGTGTCACCCATGAAATGCGATTGTAAGATATTGAATTGAATAAAATGGGTAGTTATATTTGTATGAATTAAATTAAGCTATTTGTATAAATAAAATGTGTGTATATTAAGTATTGTTGGATAGAATTACCTCACAAGTACTAGTTGCATTGGTTTGTGTTAAATTAGCCGTGGTATCTTCTCAAGTAGCCGTGGTTTCTTCTGAACTAGGCGTGGTTTATTCTCAACTAGTCGTGGTTTCTTCTCAACCAGCCGTGGTTTCTTCTCAACTAGCCGTGGTTTTTTCTCATCTAGCCGTGGTTTCTTCTCATCGAGCCGTGGTTTCAGCATTGTACTAGCCGTGGTTTCTTCTCAACTACCCGTGGCTATAAGCATTCTTGAAACCACGGCTAGTAGGATCAAAGCACTGATCAATGTCATTTAAAAAGATGTTAACAAGAAAATTACTAAGTAGTAGTAAATTGGCCACCATGAAAAGGACACTTATCTTGCAAAATGAGATGAATTCCATCGACTACATTCTTTAACTTCGCAGCAGTTGTTTCTTCTACACAGGTAGCGGATACAGCAACATAAAGCAACATGAAAAGCTTTTCATTATTTAAAGATAACTTAACAAGAATATTAATAAGTTGTAAATAAAATGCCACCATGAAAAGGGCACTTATCTGGCAAAATGAGAAGCATTCCTTTCGATAATTTCTTTGAATACAGCTCGATACAAAAAACACAACCATGCGAACACTTATAATGACAACGATATTAACAAAATAATAGTTCCCTGTTTGGGGTTCACATTAATTAAACTAGTTGATACATCAGTTTAGCTACTACATACACTGATACAAAATTCATCCATTGTTACAAACAGTTAGAATTACAACCAAATATGACAACAACATGTCTACCAAACACATAACCTGTGTTTTAAAAAAAATTTGCCATATGCTCACGATATGCAAGGGCAGCCTGTACAGGGTTATCGACGGCCAATGACTTCCCATTTGACATTCTGTATAAGAATATGCATAGCCAGATACCACAATCACCAAACAGAGTGTCCTGATCTGGAACGTTGGGTGCATTCTTGAAGGTAATTGCATATGTTGTCGGATTTATACCTTTCTTCTAGAAGATACTGGCTTTGTCTAGAACAATTGGTAGTCCAGCCTGTATATACATCCAAACATATTTTGTTATTTTACATACCAACTTAACACAATACATAACAACTTAAATGTATACATCCAAACATATTTTGTTATTTTACATACCAACTTAACACAATACATAACAACTTAAATGTTTGCATCTGACACACTGAAGCTACGGCAAACACTAAAAACATAAACTACACCAAACTACAATGAAACAAGACATCCTAATAAACCGCCATATCACGATGAGTCTGCAAAATAAGTGATTCACGTAACAGTTTGAACATAAAGGACCCAACATCCCCCTCGATGCCCAAGTGCTGGAAGTTCCCAGTAGCAAGCTTGTATAGTACAATGGTTGCGTTAAATCCTTCCTGGTTTCCAATTTCAATTACAGGGTCGTCGTTGTCGTCAAAACCGATTAATTTGAGTGCTATTGGTGTGGTAATGCTAAGAAGCTGTGTAGCAGATGCAATCGTACCACCCCAAACCGATAAAACCCATATAGAGAAAACAGAACTGACATCCCCTTGAATGTTTCCCGAAACGACCAGACTGTCTCGTATGTTTGAAACATAGAACGGTAAAGGAAGGTTGCCTATTAATTCAGCAGGTATGTCCAGGACTTGGAAACGATTGGTGAGCAAGTCAAAAGACACAATCAAATAGCTGTCGAATGTGCTACCATCGTTACCATACAACCGTTGATAAAAACACCAATAGATGTGACCCCCAACATTAGCTTGACTTGCTTTTTTGATTCTGATTGTGTTCGGAAGCAAGCAATGCTGATCTAACACCGTCCATTGTTCAGAGGAGAAGGTGAAAATTAAAACAGTGCATGGCTGTGTTTGATTTAATGGGTATGAAACTTTTAGGAAGGTCAGATCAAAATTGTCAGGACGAATCCCAAAAGCCATAAAGCGTTTTTCATACTCCTGTGATGTCAAAACATAGGGGACAAACGTGGCGACTGATCGGTTGATGGAAGGGTTCCAAACGACCGCCATGGTATCACGGACGATTGGTCCATAGGTAAAACCCCAAACTCCATGTGACCAGCCAATTGGTTTGACGTCAGAAAATGAAATGTTTGAGGAAAGAGGGTGCAAGTCAAAATGTTGATTTACCAAACCCACGTAACCTTTAAACCTCTGCTTGTACATCAAAACGTATGAAACTGGTGGAGTGATTCGAACACCAAAACGGACGGTGAAATGCATGTTGTCTATGCAAGACTTCCAAGCCTTGCAGACACTGCGGCATTGAGCCACACACCTCACTGAGAGCCTATTAACTATGTCCATTTGAACTTCAAGTGGAATGTTGTCAGACATCGTGAAATTTTATTGGGCAACTGTGAAATCAGTTAAGATGGGCAAGTTTCACAAGAATTTTGTGGGCAACTATTAAACTGTAAGATTATTATAAATAGAACAATTAGAGCATTCATATCTAGGGACCAACCCATAAGATATGCATTTAAGAAATACTACATGTATTAAATGGTTAAACAGTTAAGTTCCAGTTTAAAGAGTTGACTTGTGCTTAATACTACCATCAAATTAATTATCAAGTACAAGGGACTGGTTCATAAACACTTGAAAGTGTATGTTACATAATTAATTATAGTTGGGCAACTATGACGCATGGGCAACTTACTCAAGAACTAGTTTGTTTGTAACTACTAGTTACAAAAATGTTGTTCCTTTTTAAAGTCTGATAGGCAACTTAGTCAATAACTAGTTTGTTAACTTTGTTGTATTGACAAACATTTATCAATTAAGAACTTATAAGCAATGGTACCTGTAAACATGCACGCATCTTCTTGTACCAAGGACGCCACTCAGCTTCAGGCTTATAGCCACTGTCGTAAAATGTTACAACCCCCGTCCTAATATGGAATCGAGCCAGAAACCAATGTTTTTCCTTTTCATTGATAGGCATATAAACCTGCCGTATACCACAAAAGGCCAGTTTTACAAAACACATAACAATATATGTATAAAGGCATGAACACAACTATTACCTGTTCAACATCAGCCCATTGGTGTTTGTACTTTTCCCCGTTAACATACCAAATGGGGATGGAGTCTTGTAATAGCAGCTGTACAAAGTATGCAGTTACCATAGCCCAATCAGCGCCATCGGGTCTGAAATGCAACATGTATTCCACCCACAACTCTATGTGCTATAAAGCAACAATAAAAATTGATTAGGGTATAAAAGCAACAATATCAAATGAATATACCATCGGGGTGAAAGATATGTGTGACTGTTACCTCGTCCATAAGCCAACCTTTCTTAGGAGGGTCTAAACACACTAAGGATTCCCAAAATCTCCGATCCACACGAACTTCTTTGGACCAAGGAAACATACATCGAAGGGGCCCCTGCTTTCCAAGAAATTCGTCGTACTCATCAGTAAGATGTACTTTGTCGATAGCCTTGTTCCTTCGGGAAAGAACCTACACACACGTAAATTAAAAACAGTTTAAAAAAAAATATATATTAAAAGTTGTTTTTAATACCTCAACCCAAGGTTTAACATTTTTTAACTGTGCAGTCATATCTGGATCCCGGCACCCATGTGTTCGATTATTTTCAGATTCCACAAATCTTTTTGACCAGTAATACGACGACTCAGCGCCATCTTTTTTACTCCTCATGTCAGGTGTTATGTCTGCCTTGGCTCTTTTCCAATGGTCTGAATTAGAGAAAGCTATAGACCTCTTTTTCTTTTCCTTCTCAATCTTCAACAACTTTGCCTTTTGCAACCTGCGATTCTTCTCCTCTATCATAGCCATTAGAAAATCCTTTTCCATCATCTTTTGTTCTTCCATCCTCCACCGTTCTTCCTCTTCTTTCCTCAACCTTAATTCCTCTTCCAACAGATACTCCTGAGTAACTGTCACACCCCCAATTTACCTGTTTTGCAGCGGAATGGAATTCCTGGGGGCAATGACTGTCATAGCACCACATCACAGTTATATTGAACGACCTAAAGTGTCGTTTTAAAAACACATCGTTGGATATTTCATAAAAACATAATCAGAGTACAACATCGGTCCCAAAAGGTTTAACAAGTTTGCCAAAATACAAATATGTTACAAATCCAAACGATGTTTTGAAATAAAGAGCCATAATGTACATAATGTAAGTCGACGCCGCGACTCAAAATATAGGTCCCTAACCATGTCATGATGCGAATGCCTCAGTTACCTGAAAATACATTGCTAAAAACGTCAACAATAATGTTGGTGAGAAATCATAGGTTTATGTAAATGTTTTATACGACTACACAAGTATAGAATATGCATGACAATCCAGTCACGTAAAAATAATGTTACAATTGCTCTAAGCCCATGACCCCGAAACTAGACTGTTCAATAATGTATGCCCCTGCAGAGTGTTTGCCAGACAACTCCGTAATACCATCAAATGAAATGCATCCGTTTGCCTGGTTGGGATTCACCAACCCGGATGGAGGCGTCACCCTCGATAGATCTATCCACTCATCCTCGCTTCAAAGATTAACGGTTCATGTTCATGTACTGGGGACTTTCAAATTGGCATATGTGGTAACTTAAGCAATGTAATGAATTTAACATACTTGGTATCGTACAAAAAAAAATGTAGTGCAATGTATTCTCCCCCGTGGGTTTGAAAATAATCGAAAGCATGTAAAAACGGGGCTATGAAAACTCACTTGGATAAACTGGAAATAACGGCAAAAGTGAGTACACCGAGGTTTATAATGATGCGTCAACCGGGACCTATTATCAATGATATGATATGTCATGAGTTGCAATGTAATGCTATGCATGCACTTCGTATGTTATTTATACCATTTACGGGTTTTTGAAAATATTGCTCGTCGACGAAAAATACTCTTTTGACGTCTTGACCCTTCAAAAATGACTTTACATGTTTTTACGTCAAAATGTCATCCTACAATGGTTTTATAATGATTTTTGGTGAAATTACCACTTTTCGTCGCAAAACAATGTCGTCGGAAAAATCATTAAATCAACAAAAATGACTCCGGAAAAGTGGTCGTAAAATGGTGTACGTCGATCGTTAGAGAACGAACTCGACGGTTTTGGAAAGTTTGTATCGATATCTAAAAGTTTCAGTTCAGGAGTTTTCGTTCAAAAGGTCTCGATCATAAAGATATCAAAGGCTAAAGATGGTGGTTTTTGTGAATTGTGTGCAGAAAATGAGTTTCGGCCAATGTTTGAACATCCGTAATTAAATCACTATAACTCCGCTTGACAAACGGCTTTTTGTTTTGAAAAATATGGCCGGTGAACTTGATTTTACTAGAAGACACTTCGTTATAAAAAGTTTTGCATCATGGTTAAAAACTGCCGCAAACATAGCCCTTACAGCTAATAGAATACTTGTGACGTAAAAATATTATAGTTTTTCAGAAAATAATATTTACGGCAACTTTATGAAAACGGCCATATATTCGTCGTTTTAAATCCGTTTTCTACGTAAAATATGTCCTTAGCTTCGTATCGAAGTAAACTAATATATTCTTGATAAGTCGGAATAATTTGTAAAGCTTAAGGCTCGTTTTTGACCCAAAATATGTACAAACAGCAAGCTGTTTTTCAGAAAATAAATACTTTTCGTCGTCAAACTTTAAAAATTCACCACGGCTTCGTTATAACTCCGTTTTTATCCGTTCAAAAGGCCACGGATTCGTTTTAAAGTATATTTTCTAATTATGAAGGCCAAAATGTCGTACCATCAGTAGGTTTTTCCAGAATTTCGTTTTAAGGACAGAACGTAAAATATAGTTTACGAAAATAGTTTTTCACGGACAAAACCTATTCTAATCCCTTCAAATCAACTCCAAAGCTAATCTAATCCTACCATACACCTTCTTAGGGTGTCATGGGTTCCTAATCACCATCAAGACCAAAGATTAACTTGGGAATAATTATAGGATGACTATTATGTATATAAAACCTTAAAATCAAGAAATAAATGGTATAAACTACAATACATGCATATGAGCTTCAAAAATGATAAGAATCATATGAAAATGATAAGGAAACATAAGGATGATAAAAACATGCTTACTAGTGATTATGAAGAGGTGTAGGTAACAAAGGATTAAACTTAGATATCCTTGGTTTTTATTTCAAAACCATGAAAAGGATATTAACTAGGTTGAAAATACACTTGTTTTTTTTTTTGCAAAACTCTTGATCCCTTGGCACCTTGTTATGTGGCCGGTTTTGTGAAGCTCCAAAGAAGAGAGAAACTTGATAATACTAGGTGAAAAAGTTTGTGAAATGAATGAGTGAATAATTGAGTTAGTAAGACTTTAAGTTTGAGTAGATTTTTTAAACAATCACAACCATACTTCAAATTAATGCAAGCCCTCCCCTTGGCCGGTTTTTGGGGAGGGTTTGTCTCTTCATATATATTTTTTTTTTTTTAAACTTGCAACTTGTAGATATTTGTGTTTATTTGTGTATTATTTTGTAAGAAAGATAAGAAATTGTGACTTGTAAGGTAAAAGGTATAATTTTGGTACAAGTAAGTTTTTAGTAAATCAAAATAGATTGTAATGAGTTGATAAAAATTGTAAAAATACTTTCCTTGTGAAAATCGGGTGATAAAATAATTATCGTAAGATTTTTAAGAAAACGACGAAATAATTAAACGTTAACGATAAAAATACTAAATGAATGTGAAACACTAGGAAAACTAAAAATATAGTTTTTATAAACTAAATGTGAGTTTAAAAATACCTCGGGATCATTTTTGAAAGTAACGGGTTAAATAATCAAAATAAAAACTCACGCGATAAAAATTATTAAACATAAAAATTACGCGTTGAAGGGTGAAATGAAATGTCGTGCATGCACTAATGAGATGCACATGATGTCAATGAAATGTAGACTACTCATAGTCCATATGAAATGTACGTGATGTCATGATCATGAATTCGCCGCTAAACCTCCAAGGTTACGCGAATTTGAAGCAAGTAAACCAAGTTTACTAAAATGTTGAAATAATGAGACATGAACGGTGTCGAGAAATGACCTGAAAGTACGGATTGTCACAGTAACAGGTGATGCATTTAAAATACATTTAATACAGTATGGCAAAAGTGTACATTTGGATATCACATTACCAGAACTACATCATCCTCATCATCACAATCTGCCGGCTCTGAACGAATGCTAGAAATAAGAGAGTCAACCAATTCGTGGAACTCACGATTTACTTGCTCTCGAAACTCATAGCTGAGGTGGGAAAAGGATGCAGTAAAGTCCAATTTATCCTGTAAGTGAAATAAAGTGCATTGCAAAAAAAAACGGATAGTTCTTTCAAAGAAATAAAGATAATATATCGCTGAACTGGCCTACCCGAAATCCACAAGTTCTTTCACTTGCAAGGACCTACAAAGTAATAAAGGGTATTATCCTTAACAATAATTCTAATATAAACGTATAATTATTATTTAACGTTGACTAGCAAATTACCTGAATAATAGCCTCGAGTTTGAAAACACGAGAATTCAACTCTTGAATGACACAATCCTTGAGGCTGATTTCTGTTAGAAGACTACTGGTCTGTACCCTAGACACAATCGGTAAATACTTTTTTCTGTCCTACCACGTTTCCGTGCAGCAGCCAACTTCTGTAGATACACATCGTAATCATGCGGTAATTTTGTTGGAAGAGTCCTTGGTATGTAGTGCAGGTAAAATTCCGTAAATTGACTATACCACTCCGACTGGTGCTCGTCTAATGTTGGTTTCAGATCATAAATTATCTTCGAGTCCTAAATAACATCATCAACAACAAGGAAATTAAATTGCATATACCAGTCCGACTGGTGCTCGTCTAATGCATGTGTTTTACCTTGCCAAATAGCAATCCATAATCCGATCTTGTAAACATTACTTTCCTTGACCACGCTACTGCCCTTGGTATGACATCTGGGACTTTATTCCACCAACGACTACTTCTTTCAAACGACTCAAGAATCCATATCTACAATAATAAAGATGCATTACTCTCATACATTGGGTTCAATAATAATACTAAGAAAAGATAATATAAATAGGAATAACCTTGAATGCCCAAACAAATCCAGCAACCGTGTATGTGGGAACATACTTCCGGTCTCTTTCCAGACCCTTTAGGTGTTCCCACTTGTGGTTTGATACAACGTCTAGTATCTGGTCGTACAAGTGCCTCCAAATGTGCTCCCCCCATGGAAAGGAATTCCATGCTTCTAGGTCTTCGACCAAACGAAGGAGTGAATCATCCACCTCTTCAACCAATAAGCGACCCATAAAAATAACCTCTAATGATAACAATAGACACACACGGACTGCGTCTTCATCAGTTAATTTACCGAACAACTCTTCATCCTCAATAACACCAAGAAGATCTAAGTTGGAAAGTTTTACCCCTAATTTTTTTGGAAATACCCTCAACTTAAATGTTAAATCCCCTGAACTATATAAATCAAAACTTGCTGTCCCAAAACGAAAGCCTGTTATAAGAGAAAACTCGGGTCGACCAAAATGTAGACAACGACCATCAAGAGTATATATAAGGGGCATGTCATAGCTTGTTTTATCCACGAAACCCTGTTTTTGTAAAACATAATCTAACATATGTGGTTCATGGTCAAAGAAGAACATATCCAGCCACCCTCCAAAACAGGTTGTCCTAAACAATTTCTTTCTAGTATGATTCAACTTTTCTTTAATTATTGGAAAGTATTTCAATTTGCTCCTAACAATGACATTGGCTTCGTATTCCTAAGAAATAAATAAAAAAAAACAGTTAACAAGAATTAACAAGTATCTTACGAAAACTACAATCAATAAAAAAACGTATACTGACTTCCTAATACTGCAATCATATTTAACAAATGAAACATTACTATCATACTCACACCAAATAAACAATGGCCCAATAATACACAACTATTTAAACTTTTGAATGAGGCTCAGATCTGTATAAATCAATAGTTTACAAAACATCAGGATATAACCGCCATGGCTGCAATAGTATAAACTATACAATTGCCACGCCAAGACACGGAATATCGCATCACTTGAATGATTTAATAAGATAGATGTCGTCACAGCCTCATACACACACATACACACCTTATGTATACACACACTAGAGGATTTGCTAGATTCTTGAAAAAAGTTAAGGAACAATACGATATAGTTGTGGATTCAAAAGAAAGTTGAACATACCAATGTGGCCGCGTTAGTTTGTAGGTGTGTATGGAATTTCAACTTAGTGAACCCTTCTGAATCCCCCTACAGTACCTTTTGTCGTTTCAACTCCCTTTGGGCAAAGGCCTGCACCAGGCGGATTGCTAGATCGTTGAAAAAACAAAAGGCACTGTTTGGGAATTCATAATGGATAACTATGTTGAATTTCCGTACACATATACAAAGTAACGTGGCCACCTAGAAATGTTCTACTTCCCTTTTAATCCACAAGTATATCATATTGATCCTTAAATTTTTTTAAAAACCTAGCAATAGTATATAAGAAGTATATCAGACTCATATAAACTTCCAAAGCGAGTGTGCAATGTAATATGCATTAACAAGGCTCAGATCTGTAAAAAAGTTGGATAAACACCAGAACATCAGGATATAACCGCCATGGCTGCAAAATAATGAAATTAAATTGCCATGCCAACATACGGTAAATCAAATCATTTGCGTATCATATAAGATAATTTGTCATCACAGCCTCTTGCATATCACAAATACACACATGTGTCCCAAAATAAACCAACTACTTCAAACAATTACCTATGTAAAGGAGTTGGTTAACAAAGTTGATTGTCAATATGTTATAAACAAGTGGATAAACGTTAGTACTTTGACCCTCCACTCGAAATCCCATTGCCATGTCAAAACCCATTGCTATGACAGTGACATAGGAATGGGTTTTCGAGGGGAAGCTCAAAGTACCAACGTCCTTTCTACAATTCGTGGATTCTAGAAAAGCATTTCAGTTGGATAATCATGAAGTGTGGCGTGTCATGAACATTACACACTATCGTGATCATTTAGATATTCAAAGACAATTTGAATGTATGAAGTTGCGTATGGCCACATTCTTACTTTCAACTTGACTTTCAATCCACAAGTATATCATATCCTTTCCTTCTTTGTTAAGTAACTCCTTTACATATATAAACTAATTTTTTATAAAAATCTATCAACAGTCTATAACAATTATATGACACTCATTGCAAATTACTGGAAATATTGTGATATGTAAAGCCCATTTATTGTTACGGTTACCTGATGATGAGGGCTGAATATTTAAGGCTAGAAAGGTGGTGCAAAAGGGTTTAGCTTCCTCTCAGAGTTCATAACTGTGTATGTGATTTTAGTGTGTAATTTTTGGTGTCAAACTCTATATGTGTGTGAGAGAGAGAGAGAGCAGATATGATAAGAAGAGAGATGAAAGGGTTTGTAATGATAGTGCTAGAATAGTGCAGAGTGAAGTGGGGTTAATGAGGCACCCTCACAAACCCTTTCATATCTCTCGCCACCATTCCACCACTATCCTTACCATGACCTTGACATCTCTTTTCTTATCATCTCTGACCTCTCTTTCTGACACACACACACAAATTTTCACACCAAAAATTACACACTAAAAACACCCACACAGTTATGAACTCTGAGAGTAAGCTAAACCCTTTTGAACCACCTTTCTACCCTCATCATCAGTAACAAAATATCAAGATAATATAAAGTGATCATATCAAGATATGAAAAAATTAACTTCCCTAAATGGCCCATGGGCAACAGTCGGCTTTGACATTGGTCTAAAACTCCTCCATATACTTGTTTGTTCACGTGCAATCCAGGTTTGGTGATTGAATAGCATGTCAGATCTAGGTTGATTTATGATTCACACAAATTATCCCAGGTCTGACATGCCATTCAATCAGCAAAGCTGAATTGTAAGTAAACAAACTATCTGCATTTGATTAACGTGCCTTCATCTAAGATATAACCGCCATGGCTGCAAACAGTAGTGAATAATCAAACATGGATGAACGACACCATATTAAGTTAGTTTCGTAACATAATACGGTGGTGCCGTACATCCATCTTTGATCATTGATATGTTAGTTTCGTAACATAATACGGAGGCTCAGATCTGTATAAATCAATAGATTACAGAACATCAGGATACAACCGTCATGGCTGCAATAGTATAGAATTGTCGTGCCATGAAACGGAATATCGCATCATTTGCATGATTTAATAAGATACTTCTCATCACAGCCTCTTACCAATTAACAGCATATATACATAATGTGTTGCCATAGGATGCCAGCCACAATGAAACATGATTGACCAGAAGATGTTAATCATCTATGTGAGTATACCAATCAGGAGTTTCTATTTATATGCATTAGCAAGGCTCAGATCTGTAAAAGGTTTGTTAAACACAAAAACATCAGGATATAACCGCCGTGGCTGCAAAATAATGTATTAAAATTGCCATGCCAACATACGGTAAATCATATCATTTGCATATCAAATAAGATAATCATCATCACAGCCTCTTGCATGTACTAAATACAAAATACATTTCAAACCTTCCTTCTGAAACACACATTGGCAATAAATAAGCAAACGTTGCCCAATAAATCAGGTACGTAAGTACAATGTGGGCCCATGTCAACTATATGGGAGAGGTTCCACCTGCACCACATTTATTGACATATTGAGGGTAATAAATTTTCAAACTTACCCACCTTATATGTGTGAATTTAAATTCAAGTGGTGTTGCTAAATAGGTTACAAAATTCTATCAAAAATGTCTACAAAAGACTTCAGCCAACAATTTCCGGAACTGTTTCCGCAACAAAAAGACTTCGGCCAACAGTTTCCGGAACAAAAAGACTTTGGCCAACAAATTGATGAAGAACAACTTTTAATAGAAATGGAGGAGGCTGCTATTAAGGAGGAAGAAGAATGGGAGATAGCAGAAAGAGAAGCTGCTCTTAAGAAGGAAGCCGAAAGGGAGCGACTTATGCTCCAAGATGAAGAAGTGCTGTTAGAGATGGAGGAAGCTGCTCGGGACAGAGAATTCAATGCATTGTATGCAGAGTGGGATGAGCGCAGATTTGAAGGTTGCTCTGAGTATCTTTACGACGATGGTTACGACTCTAACAACTCTCAAACTTGGGATCACCCGGATTATATTTAGTTGTGTCGCAATTTAATTTTCAATGTATTTTGTTTCGTTAACCCAACCAGTTTGCACCATCATTAGAGTGCTTTATTCACTTACTACCACTTATCTTACAGTGGTTTGTCAAACTTAATAAGTAGCAACAAATCACTAAAACCACAAGAACAATTAATCACCCAATAGGTTACCAATTATCTTACAGAAACAATTAATCACCCAATACGTTAACCCTAAAATATCGAAACCCAAAATCAAACAAGAACAATTACGTTAAAGTTAACCCTAAATTAGCGAAACCATAAATTATCGAAACCCTAAACTAGCGAAAACATAAATTAAGAAAACCATAAATCAATAGATGAAAATACGTAAAATTACTTACCCTAGCCCAAAACGTTTTTCTGATAGACATTAGATCGGACAGTGTCGTGCCGATGGACTGCCGATGTGATCGGACACTGTGTTCGCTCTTGCTGAGAAGTGTGTTGAGGAAGATTGTGTTGAGGAAGTGTGTCGTGGCGATGTGGTGGTTTCAAATAAGAAGTGTGTTGAGGAAGTTTATCTTCTCTGTATATAAATGTATAAATGTATAAAGGTATAAAGGTTAAACTACTTATACCTTTTTAAAATTTTTTTTATACATTCAATGCATTCTACACTTTATACATCAAAAGTTGCCCAAAGTACAACCTTGTGGGACCCAGTTGCCCAATATTTATGTACTTTTTAATAATAAAAAAAGGCATTACTTTTTGGCTAAAAGACAAAAATTGTCAGTTGCCCAACATTAAAAGTCAAAGTTGCCCAACTGAAACTTTAGTACACTTGTACTAAATAAGTACAAGGTTGCCCCACAAAATGGGACACATGTCATGTATTTAAGATAGTTGCCCAAATATTCAGTTGGGAGAGTTGCCCATGAGGCATTTTGAGAAGTAAAAAAAAAGTGGGGCATTTAGGGTAATAAAGTTGGGCAACTGGGGCATTTTGAGAATTTACCCTAAGCATAAAGAGTGTAAGCAACTAAGCATGCACGTATATTCTAGACTTGTTGATGTCATCACTCATGAGTCATGAGGACAAATATTTCGCTGAAAGATGACAATCTGGAAACACAGACACCTAGTGGAGTATAAAAAGTCAAAGCAAATATCCCCTCTCTTTATTAAAAGCAAATGCCCCCAATTTAATTTCTTGTCATTAATTGGTGACACATAGATATGTTATAGAATCTAGCTGCAGGCCTGCAGCTTAAAGTTGAAAATACTTCATATGTGTCTCTGGACATATATAGCAAAATAATCACATAATCACAAACATTATATTGAAACTAAATTTGAAGTCAAAATAACCACATCTAGAATAAGCTAAGCAAATGGTTGACCAGAATGTCAAATGGTTGACAAGATGAATCACATTACAATATTTGCCCAAAAAGACAAATCTTTTGTTGCATGGGGGCACGTAGGAGAAGTTGTTGGGCACACATGCATGATAATTTAAGATATATATGTTTTATTGACTTTGTTTATTTCTATATATTTTTAGTTTCTTATTAACTCATTTGAAATTCACATCTTTTCGATAACAACC
>BPTQ01000005.1:105348193-105556972 GCA_019973895.1 Chrysanthemum seticuspe | reverse complement strand
AACCCCTGATGCATCACAATGAACTTCAAATACTTCCTCAAAATCAGGTATTATTAACACAGGAGCCTCGGTTACCTTACGTTTCAATAAACTAAAGGCCGCTTCAGCTTCTTGTGACCAACTAAACTTGCCTCCTTTCATACACTCAGTGATTGGTGAAATAATGGTGCTGAAGTTGCGAATAAACCTTCGGTAAAATGACGCTAGACCATGAAAACTACGGATTTCGTGAATGTTTGTTGGTGTATTCCAGCCAACAATGGAGCTTATTTTTGCAGGGTCCATTCGAATACCTTCTTTAGAAACAATATACCCCAGAAACAATACCTCATCAGTAAGAAAGTGGCATTTCTTGTTGTTAACATACAACTTTTGTTCTCTTAATATTTAAAAAACCTGTCGCAAGTGGTATAGGTGATCTGCTAATGTGGTACTATATACCAAAATGTCATCGAAGTAAACAACCACAAACTTGCCAATAAAAGATCTAAATACCTGATTCATCAGTCGCATGAAGGTGCTTGGTGCATTGGACAACCCAAATGGCATTACCATCCACTCGTATAAACCATCACGAGTTTTAAATGCCGTCTTCCATTCATCCCCAGGTCGGACACGAATTTGATGATAGCCACTACGTAGATCGATCTTTGAGAAGACACTTGCTCCATTTAACTGATCAATTAGATCATCAAACCGTGGTATTGGAAAACGATATTTAATCGTTATTTTGTTGACTGCACGGCTATCGATACACATCCGCCATGACCCATCTTTCTTAGGAACTAAAAGTGCTGGTACTGCACACGGACTCATGCTCTCGCGAATGGCACCTTTCTCCAACAACTCTTGCACCTGGCGTTTCAACTCATCATGTTCTTGAGGGTTCATTCGGTAGGCAGCTTTGTGGGGTATGGCGGCACCCGGCACAAAATCAATGCAGTGTTGTATGTCCCTCATGGGAGGTAGACCAGAAGGTAATTCTTTAGGCACTACATCAGCAAACTCTTCAAGAATCGATATCACCTGAGATGGAACATGAAAGTCTCCTTGATTAGACTCCACCACAACAAGGGCAAACACATCAAATGATTCTGGTATCTCGGCCATAAATTCTACTCGAGACAAGAGTTGATTCTTCGTTTCCTTTTGCAAATCAGAAGGTCCAAGAATAACAGTAACTCCATCTTTTTGAAAGGTATAGGTATTTTTGAACCCATCATGCTTCGTCTTAAGATCAAATTGCCACGGCCTACCGAGTAAGATATGACACGCATCCATTGGAACCACATCGCACCAGACCTCGTCTTTATTTTTTTTTCCAATTGAGAATTTTACCAGACACCGTTTGGATACCTTCACTTCATTCCCCTTTCGAAACCAGGACAATGTATAAGGGTGAGGATGTTGTTCGGTTTTCAGTCCCAACTTACTAACCATTGTGTCAGATACAACATTCTCACAGCTACCACCATCTATAATAACGTTACAAATTTTACCTTCACATGTGCAACGGGTGTGAAATATGTTATGTCTTAACCACGATTCCTCCTGTTTTACCACTGCACTCATGGTTCTCTTAATCACTAGTACTTCACCCGTGTCAGCATATGTTACCTCTTCTTGGTCCGAAGTCATTTTCTCCTGCTCATCATCATACTCGTCAAACACAGGTCCATCACCTTCTTCAACAAAAGTAACCATCTTTTTATTTGGGCACTCATTGGCAAAATGCCCAAGGCCTTGACACTTATAACACCGTTTACTTGTTGATATTCCTCCTCCGCTATAATTAGGATTATAAGTTGATGTTGTGCTGGAGTTTCGAGTTGGGTTTGAGCTCGAGCTTGCAACTTTCTTTCCCGTGTCAGTTCCCGCGACACGACCTGAGAAGCGAGAAGTGGTATTACTGTTATTCTTTCTCTTCTGTTGAGATTCCACCTTTCGAGCTAACCGACACACATCATTATATGACCAATATTGTTGAAGACAAACAACATCAGTGACTTCAGGTTTTAGGGCTGCCAAATAACGGGCAATGGTTTCTTCTTCCTCTTCAACCACATCACAACGTAGCCTCAAACGATCAAACTCATTGGTGAATTCTTCAACTAACATACCTCCTACTTGTTTAAAATTGTGGTATTCTATAAAAGCCTCTTGCCTATATTGTACAGGCAAAAATTTGGCCATTAACTTCTTTTTCATCTTTTCCCAACACACAATCTTGGGTTTTCCTTCTCTGTTACGTTGCTTTATAACATGTTCCCACCAAATCGAAGCGTTTTTCTTTAGCTTGATTGCTACTAACTTGACCTTTTGTTCATCTCTTAGGTTTTTAATATCAAACACTCGTTCAACAGTATATAACCAATCAATAAACTCATCAGGATGTGATTTACCTTCAAAGTCTGGAATGTCGACTTTCACACCGAGGTTTTGAGAAGCATTGTAACGTCCCGGCCTGAAACGACGATCTCTATCAGGTCGGTTAACCCCCCATGGGTTTTCATCTTCTTCATTGATGCTCTCGGTTGAGTTGATGTCTGATCCGTCACATTCTTCTTCATCACGATCAGCATCGCGGAAATCATCCAATCTCACTTGTGCTAGCAAGCGTTCCAATTCTCGGATTCGTCTTCCCTGAGCTGCGATCTCGAGATCCCGCTGGTCCCTACGGTTTGGTCGTGGTTCATCTTCATTGCGGTCGGCACCTTGACGAGGTTGCCCACGCGCATATCCACCTCGACGCCCTCGACGACCACGGGGTTGTTCTTCTGCCATCAATATGATTCAAAGCAACCAAAAGCTCCGATACCAATATGATGCAAGTAACAAAGATCAGTGCATTACTAAGGAATCAGACGAGAATTTTAAGAGGCAGAGACCAATGTTCTGCTGGTGTTTTATTTCAGATATTATTTTAACAATGAAAAGGTGTCCTCCCATTAGAAGTGATGGAGGTTATTTATACAATGATTAAAGACTTTTGGAATTTTAAAAACGGACAATGACTTTTGGAATTCTAATCCCCTGCACTATCCATGACATCAGTATGTATGTACACTTCACCCCGCGTCTTTTTTTGTTTCTTCCATCATATCTTGCCCAATGTTTTTAGATCAGGAAGTAGCGGCAGGTGGAAGGTGCATGGTGGTATCTAGGAACATGGCTACCGTGACCACACAAAACTCGCACCCAACTGCTAAACCGTATGGGTTTGCTTTAGTAGGACCCAGACGTAAGGAACTGACTCGAGCCAGTGTGATGAACTGGAGAGGGTGGTGATGATTTCACAGTTTGTCACTCAATATGCACAATCTGGCCTACAAATTAGCTAGGACGATGTGGAGTGTTGTCAGCATACAATGTAGCCGATTCTGGAGAGAGGTAATAATGACTACCATTTCGGTTAATTGTTGTGTAATACCCAGCTTTGTCAAGTATAAATGCAGCAATTTCATGAAGTTCCAAACGGCCGTAAGATATTTTCTCCGTATTTGCCTGGATTCAATGATCAGAATAAAATAAATAGTTAAGAAAAAGGAACTTAAGAATTACTGTAGTATTTAAACATGTTTTGTTGTTCAAAGTTGTAAATAATTAGATAATAAGCCAATCAGGTATATTAAGTGTTAAGAAAATTCTATTTTTTAAGTAACCAGTACCATAACAAAGACAAAAATGGATATTCTGTCATGAGATACCTTGTTGTTAATTATAGAACCTGTTATATGAAAATGATATAGCCCAACATACCTCAGTGCAAGTAAAGACCATATACAAAGTTTAGAGCCACCACTTAAACCTCCAAGACCAACAGTAATTATGCATACTTCATGACACAATCACAATTGGATGTGCAAGATCAACAGTTGCAGCCATTCTCTCATAGCAACGCATATAAGGATAGATCAAAAGCAAAATCCTAGAATGCAAAAGATAAAAAAAAATAGAGACATTGCAGAGACAAAGCATATTTAAAATTATAAGAAACTCACATGTAAAAGTTTGTAGCAGTCTGTTAGAAACACAAAGACCTTGATAGATCTTAAGCACTCGGAGATCGTTAGTGTTGCCTATGTAATCACAAGCAAACTAATAGAAGATCTCTACAACCCGTATTCTTTAGCGGAATGAAAATACAAGTTATAATAACTAAGAACTCTTAGATCCTCTATGGATCTTTTGTTTATTGAAACTCTATGTTTCAGATATTTTACAAGACTTGAAAGACTTTCAAAAACTTATCTAATACAAACTATTATGGTTTCTTTTATAGACAAGAAACCCTAATGACTCACGAGCATTTACAACGTATGCTCCTAATACAAACATAGACAACGCATGCACCTAGACAAGCATGCAACTAATCATAATGTTTTACTAATCATAATGTTTTGTTCCAAATACATTCTGAGTAAACACTAAACAATACGGCGCCAACCTATCCTTCATACGGCGCTGACTTTTCCTACATACGACCTACTTACGGCGCTTATCTCTCCTACGTGGATTCGCACTATCAGCAGAATCACGATTTCTACTTTAACACTTCAGCTGATGTATAACTTCAGCAGAATCCATTCTTCTTCAGCAGAAACTCTTCGGCAGATACTTCAGCAGATCCAGTAGTTTACCGTAATTCCCAACAATCCTCCCCTAAACTCGAATTTGACTAGGTTAAGTTCCAGTTTCCTTGATAGATTGTTAATACTTTTGAGGATTGTACCATCTTATGACAAAATTTCCAAACAATATCCTCCCCATACCTTAAACACTTCTGAGCTATGAAGGTCCAGTTTCTTGAGCACAAAAACTTCACATTAAGAGGAGTGCATTCGAACATCAGCTACAAAGATTCAGAAGAAGAACATCTCTATGATGACTGAACTGTGATACACCAGATCTTTGCAGCAACATATGACATCATGTACATCAAAACATATAAGTTTCATACTATTCTCATCACTTCCAGGTGTGTTAACTCCTGAGAGAGGTGAATCATTGAAAATAATGGGTTTGATGTCTCTTTACCAATAGCCATCACTACTGGAGTAGTCAGATGTTTGAGTTCGAAAACTATGGTACATTGATAACCATCTGATTTATTGGCAAACCAGCAACCATTTAAACGGATTTGACTTGTCTTTACCTGTAGCCGTTTGCTCAGGACTAGTCAATTCTTAGAATTGGTGAATTGAGAACCAATTATGGATTCAGTTGCCTTTACCACATGCCATATACATGTGGGCTAGCCAATTCTTGGATTCCAAAAAGGAATAGACCATGGTGAATTGATGACCATACAACCCTCAGCAGTTAAGCATGGGTGGTTGTAGACCCTATGATTTTGAGCAAACCATTACAGCTATCAACAGATTTGTTGTGTCTTTACCAAAGCTGTACCCTTTGGACTAGCCAACTCTTTGACATACACAAGGTATATCTGGTGAGTTAAAAACCATCAAAATTGTACATCAAACAAACCTGCATAAAAGTTAGTTTTTTTTTTTTTTTTTTTTTTTTTTTTTTTTTTTTTTTTTTTTTATCTAAGAAATTGAAAAATAACACAGAAATTGACAAATAACATAAATAACACAAACTAAATGCAACAAAACAAGGTAATGCAGAGAGTACCAAGTACCATGATTAGGATGAGGATGAGGCCTGTTGCTGTTGTAGAAGTTGAGTCTTGATCAAACCCACCAATGTTGAAGCAAACAATCTTTCATTGCCCACTGGTTCTGGAGGAATCTCTAATTTCTGACTAAGCATCCTTTCCATAAGTCTCTTGGGCAATTGATACTTTCTTTCAGCAAGCATGCAGACAGTGATTCCACCCTTAGTCTCAAGCACATGCACACGAGGGAGAGGATAGAATCTCCAGGACGCAACCTTCCACCGATGTGAGTTCTCCCAAATGGAATGTGCATTACTATTAGGAGAATGAGAGTTTAACAGGACTTTAAGATCTCCCAGTAAGAACATCCCAGAACCTTGTGGTGCCTTGTTGCAGTAATGGGTGGTAACAAGAGTGTACAGAGTAAGCAAATCTGCCCTGTCTACCAAGTGTAGAATTTCCTTCAGAAAGGTGAATTCCATTGAAGTGGTATCCTTTCGCTGAATGACATTCATCTCATCATCCTTCAGATTCCAATCGACCAACACATTTTGATCTCCCTCAGGAAAATCAGCAGCAGAACCCTCTTTAATGAAAGTTGAGTCATCAGCTTCAAGATCCAAGGGAGATCTTTTGGCCATTCTCTTCTTCCTCCTACCAGGCTTATAGATTTCCCCAGAGGGAGCATTTTCAGTTTGAACATTTGTGGTAAGACTTGAAGAGGTAGAGGGAGACTTAGTTGGAACACCTTCACGTAGTGCATTCATCCTGTGAAGCATCTTTATCGCCCTTTTTGTTTTTATTTCAGCGAGATCAGCTTCCTTAACTTTAGAATCTTCTTGTGTGTCAACGGTTGCCACAGAAGAAGTGGGAGCTGATACATCAGGTGCTTCAGGAGAATAGGCAGATGGTTCAGCAGATGGACCCTTATCAGTAGAGGAAGCAACTTCAGTAGTTGCTTCAGCAGAAATGACTGGAGAAGTCGCCTTGGGTGGAGCATCATCAGACTTGAGTCTTTTGGCTTCTTGAGCAACTTCATTTCCAGCAATCCTTTTCAAGTTGGTAGAAGGTGCTGAAGATGATGAGTTGTCCCCCATGATCTGTTTATATTTGCGAACCAGGACATGATCAGGAAAAGCCTTGACTTGTTTCATTGTTAAGCCAGAGTTGTACATCGAGCATTGATTTTTCACCACCAGTCTCATTTGAGATTTAGTAGGAGGTTTCTCTTTGTTCTTCTGAGCTTTGATGGCTCTCCTTTGTGCAATAGCTTCTTGCTTCCTTTGTCTTCCCTGAGCCATCATTTGATCCACATAACTCTCACTGTTGAAATCTCCACCTAGTATACTTTGAGCAAGAGAAGGTCTTGAAATAACTTGCTGAGTTAGAGCATCCCAGTATTCAGCAGGCATCTGAACACGCATTGCATCCAGTTCTCTTCTTCTCTCAGGAGGTAAAGAGGAAAAGTCCTCTGTTTCAAGTTGTTGAGCCAATAAGTCACTTTTCTTTGACTTTTCAAACTCAGCCAATCTACTTGCTTGTCCTAGTCTTTCCTCCTCACTTACCAGGTCTGGACCAAGCTCATCTTCAGTTATTACATCTTTCCCTTTATCATCAGGTTTCTTAGCATACTCATCTTCAGTTATAGGAACCTCAGTAGAAATACCCAAGTCAACTGTAGGAGAAACATGTTGATGCAGATTATCAACTGGAGTGGTCATGACAACATCATCAGAATGATCTGCTGAAGGTGAAGGGCCTGTTGGTTCTTGAACCGACGAAGATTGACCATGATCCGAAGATACATCCTCCATTTGCACATCAGCAGATGCAGCCTTGTCAACACCAGGTTCCTTTGAAGCTTTAGAAGAAACCTTACTTAAATAAGATCTCTTTCTTCTTTTGTAAAGAACAGGTTCCTTCTTCTTTGAGGAAGCAGCAACTATTGATGAAGGATCATTAAGAGACACATCAGCCAACATATCAAGAGACCCAAACTGAGGTACTTCTTGTTCTTCATTAGAAGAAACTATAAGCTTTCTTTTGGAGCCCCTTTTAAGTTTGTCTTCTAAATCCTTGACTTTATTTTGCAGTTCTTCAATCTTACTACCAAGAGAAGACTTGGTCTCTGCAAGCTCCTTTTTCAGACTAGACACCTCAGTAGCATACCTGTTGACAAGAGCATAAACAGATGAGAGTGTAATAGGGTCCTCAGCTCCACCAGCAGATTGCTCTGTGGTAAGGGGAGCTTCATTGGACCTTTCAGTAGTAACATGGTCATGCTCAAAGTGAGGAAGATCTTCATTGAGAGGATCCCTAACAGGACTTGGTGTGGGCAGTCTATCAAGATCAGACTCATCATGAGTAACCTGTGTGGGTGGTGGACTGGGACAAGGTGGCTGGTCTGGAGCAACATGAGTTGCTTCAACAGTTGATGAGGGGCCCTCATCAATGTTAACTAATGGATTACCATTAGTAGCAACAGGTGGAGAAGGAGGATTATTAGTCATATTCTCCTCATCAGCAGCCTCATTGCCTTGGGGCAACATGGCTGCAAGCAAGGGATGATGTTCCCCCTGAAAATGAGTTCTCATGGTTGCAAACAATTTAGCAGTTAAAACACCTATGGGATAAAAGGATTGGGCTTGGGTAGAGGTGTCTAACATCATTTGCAGAAACCTTGGGTACATTAAAAACTTATTCTTTTTCCTTTGAAGATTTTCAACCATGTTTTCAAAAATATACTTAGAAAAATTGTAAGTTATCCCTTGGGAAAGACACACAATACCATATCCTAGTTGGGTAGAGAACTGGTCCCATCCTCCTGACTTGTTGCTTATGCATTGAAGCAACGTGTGAACCAGTAACCTCCACTTCGGGCAAAGTTCCTTCTTCAGCCACATATCAGTCCTTGTACCTCGATAGCCAATTGCTCTTAGCCCAGTAAGCACTTCTTCCTGATTAGAGTGAAATTCTCCATCAGCATCTTCCAAGCGAAGCTTCCTCCTTATTAGGTCCTCTGTCACTATGTGCTCTGTTCCATCAATCACAGCCCTAATCTCTGTCTCATTTCTCTTCTCAGCAGATTCCCAAAACTGAGTAACCAGTGATTCATATATCTCATTCGGAGAATGTGTTAGAGCATAACAAATCTTGGACCTTTTCAAGAATTCCACCATTGGTTCGTACAATTCATATCCTTTACCTTTTCCCAGAAATGCAACTTTGTTGTGATCATTTTTAAATTCAAGAGCCATGAGGGATATGAGTTTTTAGGGTTATGTTTCTCGTAATGGTGAGTGTTTGTGGATGCAGGATGAGAGGGAATCGGTTTGTTCTGAAGGGAAAAGAATGGTGAGTGAATGGTAGTTTTTGCCCAAAATATAGTCAAAGAAAATAGACCGTTTGGTTGACCATCGCTGACGTGTATTTCAACTGTGACCAAACCCAAAATAATGCTTCAGCAGAAACATATGGTCAATCTGCTGAAGTTATACACTTCAGCAGAAACCATCAACGATAAGAATATCTTCGGTAAGTTTCTAGAGTTACTGTGCCACCCACTCGCATTAATTCTCATTGAACCTCGAACCCGTCTATAAAATGATCCCAATGCATACTTATCTCTTCATCAAAGATCCCTAAATATTTACCACAAACCCTAGTTTCAAAAAAAAAAAAAAAAAAAAAAAAAAAAAAAACCAATTAACCAAATTGAACCATGAATACCAAACCTGAGATCATAGATCTCACAACATCATCTTCATCATCCTCTTCATCATCATCAAGTGGTGATTCAAACCCATGGCTACATTACTTTCCTCAACCCTATCCACGACCAAGTAAATCACCCTTTCTCCCTTCTTCAGAAGATGATAGTGTAGTGAATCCAAGTGAATCTGCTGATGATTCTGATGACTCCTATAAGGAGGGAACATCATACTCCCAACCTCCAGCACCTCGGCCTCAACAAAGGCCTCGTGCCAGGAATCCGCCACTCCCTAAAGATAGAGAGGTGGTTCTTGGTCTCTCTGCGCCATATTTTGGTGCATCAACACACATCGTATAAGAGAAGGGCTTAAGGAGGGTGGATGGATTGCATTTTGGTTGAAATACATAGATGAAGCACACAGGAGACGTTATTTTTCTCCATCATCATGTGTGGTCATCGTCATCATCAATGTTTTCTTCAATCCATCCTCTCCATTTTGATCCTTAGCATCTTCGTCGTATTGGTCATGCATATCCAGCCATCGAGATAGACGGAATGGGTGGTTATGCAAGACCTACAAACGCATATCCAGCATCTAGTGTGAAAGATGTGAGCGATCATGCATATCCAACATTCACTTAGATGTTGGAATAGATGATATGTACTAGATTAGGATTAGCGTAAGTGTATAGCTCGTATCTTGAAGATGCATTTGTAGTAGGTTGACTTTTGTAAGCTGTAAGCTGTAAACTGTTTCTTGAATGAATGAAAGAACAATTTGACTTAAATTTCTTTTCTTCAGTATTATAACTTCAGTGGAATCAAATTGTTTGCTTCAGTACTTTTAATTTCAGAAGAAACAAGCAACAAGCTTTTAGCTAACTTGACCATATACCAATGAACCACACTTGATGAATTTGATCTTGATCATGGAATAGACAAACTGCAATCCAGACAACTGCAAAACAGACACAAAAACACACAAGAACAACACAAAGACAAACAAACTAAAAAAATATTAGAAAGTTAGTGTTAGTAAACAAAATAACACACAAAAATATGCAGAGTTTGCACAAATCCTCCCCTGAGGCATATGCCTAATTGTTGGGAATTACGGTAAACTACTGGATCTGCTGAAGTATCTGCCGAAGAGTTTCTGCTGAAGAAGAATGGATTCTGCTGAAGTTATACATCAGCTGAAGTGTTAAAGCAGAAATCGTGATTCTGCTGATAGTGCGAATCCACGTAGGAGAGATAAGCACCGTATGTAGGAAAATTCAGCGCCGTATGAAGGATAGGTTGGCGCCGTATTGTTTAGTGTTTACTCAGAATGTGTTTGGAACAAAACATTATGATTAGTAAAACATTATGATTAGTTGCATGCTTGTCTAGGTGCATGCGTTGTCTATGTTTGTATTAGGAGCATACGTTGTAAATGCTCGTGAGTCATTAGGGTTTCTTGTCTATAAAAGAAACCATAATAGTTTGTATTAGATAAGTTTTTGAAAGTCTTTCAAGTCTTGTAAAATATCCGAAACATAGAGTTTCAATAAACAAAAGATCCATAGAGGATCTAAGAGTTCTTAGTTATTATAACTTGTATTTTCATTCCGCTAAAGAATACGGGTTGTAGAGATCTTCTATTAGTTTGCTTGTGATTACATAGGCAACACTAACGATCTCCGAGTGCTTAAGATCTATCAAGGTCTTTGTGTTTCTAACAAGTGGTATCAGAGCCTCGGGAAAGTCTCTACGATACTAAGAACCATTCTCACCCCCATTCAACCAAACATACACTCACCATGCCTGGATCTGATAATGAAAATGAAGTCACCAACACAAACAACACCAACACCACTTCCATGCAACAGCTTAGTCTTTCAAACAGTAATGGTAAATTTCCTTATTTAAAAAGGGAAGAGTATGATCTTTGGACTATGAAGATGGAAAACTGGATTTCCAATATTGATTGGAATCTGTGGGAGGTAGTGAAGAAAGGAAACAGTCTAAAGAAAATGATTCCAGACAGGGATGGGAAGTTTATCATGGCTCCTCCCAAAACTGCTGAAGAGGTGCTGGCTATGCAGAGAGAGCACAAAGTAAAAACTATCCTTCTTCAAGCCATTCCTGAAGATCACCTGTGTGATTTTCACCACATGGATGATGCAAAGGACATATGGATGGCTCTCAAAGCAAGGTTCGGTGGCAATGAAGAATCAAAGAGAATGAGGAAGTCCATGCTGAGACAACAATTTCAAGACTTTAATATCTCCGAAGAAGAAGGTATCCACAAGGGATACGACAGGTTCCATAGGATTTTAAGTCAGCTAAACCAGCTGAATGCAAAACCTGACAATGATGATTGCAATTCAAAGTTCCTACGATCCTTGCATCCATCATGGTTACATGTAAGTATAGCCCTCAAGGCTAAAGGTGGGTTGGACATGCTCACCTTTGATGAGCTGTACAACAGACTCAGATCTCTTGAACCTGATGTCAGAACTCCCTACCGCACATCTTCTTCTGGCCATGCAGCTTTTGTTGGGACATCTCACTCCAACATGATGGTACATGCTCCTAGTTCAACCTACTTTCCATCATCATCTTGCACTCCCACTCCACCACATAACACTCGTCCCACTCCACCATGTTCTCAAACCAAGACTAGTAGTGTGATGGAGGATGTTCTTCATTCATTTGTTGCTGATTATGATACTAAGCAGTATCTTGCATATGAAGACTTTGATCAGGTGGACCCACTTGAAATGGAGGAGATGAAACTGAAAATGCAGGTGGCATTGCTGTCAGTGGATATCAAAAGGTTTGAAGAGAAGTCTGGAAGGAAGTTTGCTTTCAAGGGAAAGGAACCAGCTCGCTATGACAGGAGAAAAGTCAAGTGTTTCACTTGCCACCAGATGGGGCATTTCTCAAGGGAATGCAAAGACACGAAGAGTGGAGATGGAGCTAACTACATTTCCTATCAGTAGAAACAGAAGGAAGCTGGAGCTTCAGCAGCTCTTCTCACCATGGATGAACATGTCAACTGGACTGCACATGAACCTGTGAATGAGGAAGCTCCTGATACTGACAAGCTTGGATTGCTGGCAAGGTGTACTTCGGATGAAAGGCATGATCAGTTTGCCTTGATGGGACTATCTCAGGTACACAACTGTATATTTGGGTGTAGTGTAAGATACAACGAACTAAAAGAAGCTTATGATACTATGAAACCTAAGTACGATGAATGCTATATTGATAATGAAGCTCATAAACTAGCATTAAAAACAGTAGAAAGACAAAAGGTATGGTTTCAAAAGAATCAAATAGCTTATGAAGAAAAGATAAAGGTGTTACAGTTTGATCTAGAAGTTGCAAATAATTACTTAAAACTGTCTGAGAAAGCAAAGGCTGAAGCTGTGTCTGAGAACCTAGAGCTTAAAGAAAAACTAGCTGAGGAAATAGCTAGGCATAAGCAATGGTTAATTTTAGGTGATAATCTGGCTAGAGAAATCTATAACAGTCAATCAGTAACCTCTGGCTTAGGCTTAGGCTTAGGCTTTCAAAAGTATGTAGGATTGGAAGCTAGGAATGATAGTCGTAAATCAACACCAGCAAAGTTAGCTAACTTTGTAAAAGAAGGTGAAATGCATGTTGTCCCTGGACCTATTAGAGGTGAATTTATGCCCATTGACCTATCCACCACTGTTGACTTTGATGGATCACATCATCTATATGGCAAAAAGTCAAAAGACTTGCCAGACCCTGATACCTTATCTAATGACTTTGTCTCTTGCTCTGACAGTGACAATTCATCGGATCAAGGGTCTACTTCCTATGAAAGCTGTGATTCAAATGAGAAGTCTGACCTTCCCAAGCCCTCACCTGAGCCTACACCCAAGCCTGCACCCCAGTCTATTTACAAGCCTTCTAGGGAAGCTGCTGAGGAATCAACTTCCAAGACAGTTTCTTCTGAAGATTTATCTTTTAAATCTTTGCATAATCAGTCTGTTAAAAACAATTCCTTGAATGTTTCTGATTTAAGTACTTCTGCATGTAATCAAACATCTCCCTATTTGAATAAATCTTCCAAGAAGAAGACATGTTTTGTGTGTGGAAGTAAATTTCGTTTAATTGAGGATTGTGATTTTTATGAGCAAAGATTGAGTGCATGTGCTACTCAGCAGAAACTCTTCGGCAGATACTTCAGCAGATCCAGTAGTTTACCGTAATTCCCAACACAGTCGCATACCAACTTAAATGAATCTGATAGGGATTCTATCGAGGTGTATGCCTACCTTGTAACTACAACACCATATCTGCAGTGACCCGTCATTCAGGAGTAGGCGAATACGTTCATTCCACACGCCCATCCACAAGCAAGAGGGTCAAAATTCTTAGCTATGAGCCAAACGCTGGAGTACTTGAGGTAGATCCATTTGCCAACTGCAAATCAATAATTTGAGGGTTTCGGTTCATCATTCTGTGAATTTGATACTACCATTTTCAATACTATTATAAATAATCCTCTAATCTTTTCCATTAATGGTCATCTCTAACAATCTTCTCCAAAAACTAAACCATATAATCCTTCTGTACTAAATTATGTAAAGGATATCAAATAAGTTATAATATGTATTATAACAACTATAAGTAATATTAGAATGTAATATTTGACAATGGCCTCAATGTATATGTCATGTTGTCCATGTTAGATAAGGATCACAACTGAATAGGAATGAAACCAAAATGCTCCAAGACAATACATGTTTGAATGCCAATGCTATAGAGACAGCACCCCTCATCAGACCAGCCCACCAAATCACCATCTAATAAACGAATAACATATGATACAGTAAGTTTCGGCTTATAAGACTGCATTTGAAGTTGCAGTGGCATATCTACCTGGTGGTGACCTGAGATCTTGGATGACTCTCCACCACTTCTGTGCATGTAATTGGAAAGAACAGAATGGGGGAATACAAAAGCCGCACTCCCAAGCGCTATTAAGAACATCACAGCGATGTAAATTTCCATTCTCGTCCCAAAACTGTGACAAGAAATTGTTTGATACGTTAAATATATATTCTGGTTAAATAGCCAATATGAACTTATGAAAACAGCAAAGCAAGAATTAAAGCATGTATGTTATAATTAATAGAACATATGTGGTACACAGACATGTAGATTAAATTGGTGTCATAACCGAAATTACCTTAGTGCGCTCACTTTCCACTTCTCATAATCCAGAGCATCCATGGGGGAATACAAAAGCCGCACGCCCAAGTGCTATCAAGAACATCACAGTGATGTAAATTTCCATTCTCGTCCCAAAACTGTGACAAGAAATTTTTTGATACGTTAAATATATATTCTGGTTAAATAGCCAATATGAACTTATGAAAACAGCAAAGCAAGAATTAAAGCATGTATGTTATAATTAATAGAACATATGTGGTACACAGACATGTAGATTAAATTGGTGTCATAACCGAAATTACCTTAGTGCGCTCACTTTCCACTTCTCATAATCCAGAGCATCCATTCCCACATAGAGGAATATAAATGTCTCAGCAATAAAAGACAATGCTGCAAATGCATACATGAAAACATTGGCACCGTAAGAAAAGTAACCTCGGTAACTCTTAATACTAACTTGTTACTTAATAAAGCACTTTTGGAGTTAATTTTTATGGTACCAACTAACAAAATCTACATGCAGCGAACCATATATGCCTGGTGGTGATTCTTAAGCTTTCAGTACCTCATTTTCTCTCAAGCTCTTGATCAAGCTCCTCCTTCCATTTTCTCTGTACTTCGGACAAATCCATGCTGCAAACAGCACATCTAGCTTAAGCACCACGTAATCTTACATATAAATAAGCTGAAAACATCACAAGCCATTTACTAACCCAGGACTGCTTGCTTCTTGTTGAGATTCAGCCCCGTTCATATCATTAAACTGTGGTGATGAAAGGTCCATAGGACTGTGCATGTTTTCTTCACCACTAACATTTGATGTTCGCCTACTTCCACTCCCAGGGCTTCCATTACTTACATCATCTTGTGCTTTAAAGGGAGTACCAAGAGGGAATCGATTTAGGTGACTTGCCAAACGTAAGATATACGCTGAGTTGCGTACCTTGTAAACTAAAAATTGTAAGGTAAAATGTGGCCAGTAATCTTTTTTTCCTGCTATTCCAAAGATCATCTGCAAAATTGGTGCCTTCATATAAAACTGTCAGTTGGTTTCTATAAATAAAATATGTATCATAAAATTCATTTAACTGATATTTTCTAACTGTTTCGTTACTATGGGAGTCGAAATAAGCCAAAAACTTAAAACAAACAGTGTCCAAATAGAATGCAAAATGTAATTTTAAATGCTAACCTCATTGTACCCGGTCCAATAATCCTCCAGATGTTGTCTCAACTCAGAATCCATATCCGATAAATATACAGGTGACATAAAAGATTTGCCAAACAATTCAGCATCCATTCCAAAATCAGAGAGTTTATCATTGAATTCAACATCCATTAGTATATTACCTGATTTGATATCTCGATGCACCACTTTTGGTTCAATAGCTTCATGCAAATATGTAAGCCTGCAAATTGCAAACAATTCTTTTTATGAGATTATTGATGAAAATTCCACATAAGAACAAATGAATAGCACCTAAAGAATATAGACTACTTACGCTTTTACGGTACCAGCTATAACTTTCATTCGAGCTTCCCAAGTGAAATATCCATGCAAATTTCCAACCGAACATTAGAAGAGATTGTGAGGAAAAAAGGATATTAGGGTTTTTGAGAAAAAAATATAATGAACCGTATATAAGTTTTTAGGGTTACCTAAGTTGTAGGGATTTTCCTACATAATTGGTTACATAGATTTATAATTATAGCCATTTATAAATTATAATATGCAACATAATTATCAAAATAACTTGTTGCTTAGTGGTAAACACACAAGTTATTTATCAAAATAACCAAGGTTCAATCCTTGCAAGGCTCCTTTTTTATAAACAATTTTCAAAAATATTTAATAAAAAAACGAAAATTACCAAAAAAAATAAATAAAATCCGAAATTTTACAATTAGTGCTTAGGTGGACAAAAAACTTGCTTAGTTGGACAACAAATGTTTATGTGGCATGAAATGCTTATGTGGCATTGAGGTGGCATTAATGCCAAATGCCTCCTGTTATATAATATATATATATATATATATATATATATATATATATATATATATATATATATATATATATATATATACATATATAGGGTAGGATTATTTTCAGAACCATAAAAAGGTCGAGAACTGCGAGAACCAACATCAACCAATCATATTTTTTTGGATATTAACTTTTATTATTTAATTCAAAAGGGTATAATAGTAAAAGTATATTTTTATTTCTTTTTGAATTTTTGTAATAAAAACGTTTTTTTCCCAAAAATTTAGGAATTTAATTTAATTTATTTTAATTTTTAAAATAATTTTTTTTAGCATGCATGTTTGGTAAGGTGCATATGTGTTCTTTTTAGATAATGTAAATTTACGTGTGTCTGTAGTGTTCAATTGCTTAAATCTCTAATGTGTTTCACACAAATATTTTATAGAAGTGCATGGAATGCTATACAAAAGTATTTTACATGTATTGTATACAACTTAAAACAAAAAATACAAAATTTAAAACCATACAATTCAAATTCAAAGTTCTAAAAGTATAAAATATGTTGCCATATATGCACATGTATTTTCCCTCGTTGGACACTCCGGATTTCTTTGTATACATATGTGCATTTGGGTTCATCCATGTGCCCTTATATATAAGTATTCATGTTAGTTCATGTGCACTTGTATTTACGGCATGCACTTGTGTATTTTCTCTTTAAATCTTTATCATAACTATCTTGTCGCTAAATAGTATGTAGAAAACACATGTGCACTCTTCATATTGTTCATCATACTTTTTCCTGTAACCACAAACATTTAATAAACGAATTATTTAATCATAATAACAAACAAAACACATATGCACCATTCTTATTATATCAAAGGATGCAAACAAATTTAATCATGAAAAAAAATGTTACATATATGCATAATCTAGACTTAATGTTTCTACTACTGTTTGCTAGCTATGAAACAACTATCACCACAATAGTTGCTATGAAACTTCTCATGGAAATCCTAGAGGTTTGAAGGAATTAACAGTGGCTAGTAACATCTCAAACTAGTACATTGATTAACATTATTCTTATAAAACTATTACTCATTGAACGACCCATAATTTTAATGTCATGTTGGAAGAACAAGAGAAGATTGTAAAATAATGGGCAAATCTAGATTCTGAACTTACATGGAAAGATTATAAGTCCATGAAATTCATGTTCCAATTGTTCTAATTGCCTTTAGTTAGTATCATAATTAATGTCAATTTATACTACTTCAATAGTACTGATATTAAGAGACCGCATTTCAAGGTTATAAACGAGTATGTAAGACAGGCTAACTTAGTTCCATTATTATTCAGAAAAATAATAAAAGATTTCAAGTACAAAGGTAAATATCCATGAAGTGTTTACAATTATAAACTACTATTAAGATTAGTCGTTGTGTGATGATATGAAATGTATGTATGAAGTAGACTACACTATGAGAAGCCATATAAACATAATCAAACCCTGAAGAATCATGTAACTGAAAATCAAAGAAGAAAAAAAATACATGTGCATAAGTTTTTAAACACTTTGATGTGTGAAAATACATGTACATACGGAACCAAATTACATACATATATTAACATTGATTCTTGTACAAAAAGAATGCATTCCATAGAATTAAAAATATATAGAGAGAGGGAAACATGCATGTGTATTTTAAGGTTGTATCATAATTATATATTTACCGCTACATACACGTACCATAACATATATGATAAAGTGATCTTGAGTGCAATCTTGCTCAAATGACGTATATCTTAAACGATAGAACAAATGCAGTAACGTGAATTCACTCTCAAACATGAAGAACCTACAAAGTCGCATTGCTAAATAACTTTCTACCACCCGAAAAATATGCTAAAAGCACATAAAGCTCTATACTATATAGTTAGGAAATATGCTCTGAAAATATTTGGATATAAACCACATGAAAACACATCAAGAATGTAGAGACGTTACCGGAACACCAAGACAACAAAGTCTGTTGGAAAATGACCACAAACGAGACCCGACTTTTGGAAATAACCAGGTAGTAGCCAGTACCTGTACCTTTTGTATCCCAACAGAGAATGACCCCAACAACTGAGATCCTTAAAAGTCAACTGCCAAAAAATTGACCACGAAAAAATTACTCATACCACGAACCAATTGAAACATTGGAAACAAATTCTGTGAAAGAGGGCGACGAGATAGATGGTAACTAAAAACATATATGCACATCCTTTTCCACTCTTATTTTTTATATTTGTCTTAATCCACATATGAACCCGTTTACTAAAACTCTAATTAGATATTGAAAAATGATTAAGCCAACAAGCATAAACTATAGTGTCATTTTCATGTGTGATTTCAGTTAAAGTTTAAACAAACACATAAACCATCATGAAGTAATAAGAGTAGACGAATAAAAACAATCAATATATACATGTGCACCTCTATTTGTGAGCACATATGTACACCCGATTGATCGAGACTTGAACATACAATGACAAATATGCATTGCTTAAAAACCCATAACAAACAGTTAGATGTTCTAACAGTTTTTTAATAGATTTAAAACATTGGTTAAAAACCAAATTATATACTAAAAATATTGACGGACGAAAATCGATTCCAATCTGTTGGAATCACTCCTAAACAGTATTTCAAGTATTTATATTTCATATGTAATAGGTAGCTTTATTATGGCCTTTATACTTGTTTAAGGTCAAGCTTATGTAGAAGGCCCATAAGCTTAGGCCCAAGCCCACATAAGAAATGATGGGAACTAGGAGTGTTGCCCTAGCTTCCCTCCTATAAATACTCTTGTAAACCCTCATTTGAGGGTTGGTTGTTCAAGTTATTCTCTTTCACTCACTCTTTCCCTTAACCGTATTATTGTTTATGCGTGTGTGTGTGTTTAGCTTGTTCATCCGCCTTTATCTCTTTCTCTATAACTTGTGTTTGTAAAACTAGTGACCTAACAGTGGTATCAATCGCCAAATAGTTGGGTGTACTCGTTTGTTTTTGAAGTTTTTGATTTTGGGTCTTACGCGTAAGGTTAACGCATTCTTTAGCTCTTTTAAAAACTTGTTTTTTGCACTTTTTAATCCAAGATTCTTGTACTTTCAACGTTTTAAGGTGTTAAAATACTTGTTTTTGGCAAAAAGTTTCAAACTTTATGCGTGGATCATTGTTTTTGAACTAGTTTCTATTCGTGTGTGTATTTCTGCGCATAACTGTTTTGAGTGCTTTGGATCATCAAGTTTCACACTTTTGTGTTATTTTGGTGTTATTGAAGCTATTTCATAACACAAAAACTGGTTTAGAAACAACTTTGAGCAAAATCAAAATTACGAGTAATCCTACGCGTATCAAAACCCTAAAATTGCGCGTAAGATTTTCCTTGGTTTGATCTTCAATTTTCTGGTTTATTCCGTGTTTTCTTACTTGGATAAGTCTGAAAATACGTCGACTTTGGATATCTTTTGCACTGTGAAGTGTAAAAGATCATTTGGGCAAAAACCCTAAAATTACGCATAAACATAAGCTTACGCGTAGAAATCCTACGCATAAGATTCACTTTACGCGTAAACTAAGGTCTACGCATAAGGTAATCCTACGCCTACGTTTCTACGCCTAACTTTTGTCTACGCATAAATTTAGTGTTTTTCCTACTTACGCGTAAGCTAAAACCTACGCGTAACTCCTCATTGTTACGCGTAACTTTTAGTGTTTTTACGCATAAGTGCTACTTGGTTCTTGTCTTTTCTACGCCTAAGGACACTTCATCAGCAAAGGTTCATTCGACTACAAAGATCCATTTTTACCACACAAGTTTATCATCATGTCTCAACCACCATACTCTAACTATTTCCCTCACACTTATAATCATCAACAACAACAACAATTAACTCCACAACATCAACAATGGAATCAACAACAAGCTATTTATCAACAACAATTTAATCAACAACATACTCCACAACTTGGTGCAATTCCACAACCACAAATGGTTCAACCGCCACCAAGCCTTCAAGTTCAAACCTACACAACTGATTTCAATCAACATCCATCAAGGAACACTATGAAGGAACCCACTTGGTTTGCAAAGATGTGTGAAGCTTTAAGCAGCCAACAATCAATTCATGAAGCTGGATCACTTGATAGACCTCCAATGCTCACTCCAGGAAACTACGATCAATGGGTGATAAGGTTCTTTAGGTTTTGTGATCTAAAGAAGCCACATGGAAAGTTCTTAAAGAAGGTTATCTTGGAAGGTCCATTTGAGATGCCTACTGTCATTGTACCCGGAGATCCAACTGCTGTTCCACCAAGAGATGAACAAACCAACATTGCTACTGTTGCAGATTTAAATCCTACAGAACTTCTACACTATGAAGCTGATGAACTTGCAATGGAATACATCCTCTTAGGATTACCAAACCCAATTCTTCGTAGTGTTGATGCTCAAAAGACTGCACAAAAAATGTGGGATCATATTCGTCTTCTTATGGAAGGATCTGTACTCAATCAGGAGGATTTGGAATCCAAAATTTACTTGGCTTATGAACACTTCATGATTGAACCTGGAGAGACACTAGAGTCCTATCATCATCGATTTTCAGATATCATCAATGATTTGGATAAACACAACATCATCATGCCAAGAATTGCAGTGAATACTAAGTTCCTGAGTAGTCTTGGTCCAGAATGGGAGAAGTATGTCATTTTTCTCCGTCAAGCGAAGAATATGCATCATTCTACTTATGGATTGTTGTACGATTACTTGAAGCCTCATGAAAAGGAAGTTGATCGGGAAAGGATTCTCCGTGCTCAAATTGCTAAACATTCACAACCGGACAATCAACAACTTGCCTTGTATGCTCAACAGAATTATCCCACTCAACCAGCAACTCAACCAACTGCTTCAAACACACCTTCACAGCCACAACCTCAACAAAATCAATTGGTTCCATATAGCTACAATGCTCAAGCATATGTCAGTGAAGCGACTGAGGAAACAGATCCGTTCGAAGCATTGCAACAAGGATTTGTGATGATCGCTAATGCTTTTGGCCGTTACACCAACAAATCCAACAATCGTATTCGTTCCTCATCTAACACACGGACTCAAGCTGTTGTGAACAATGGACGTGTTGAAGTTCAGAATCGTGATTATGGTCGTCAGATGGGCGGTGGTCAAGGGTTTAATGCTGTGGGTAGGAATAACAACAGAGCTCAAGTGGTGGAACAGGGAAATGCTCAGAATCGGTTAAATGGTCTTAGATGCTACAACTGCAATGAGAAGGGACACCTGGCTAATGCATGCCCAAAGCCAAGGACTAGGGGCAGTGCTTATTTCAAAGAGGCTTTACTTTTGGCTCTTAAGGATGAAGCTGGTGGATCTCTTACAGACAAAGAACAGAGCTTTATGGCAGATGCAGACTCAGATGATGATATGGAGGACTTGCAGGCTAATGCAGCTGTTATGTTGATGGCTAATATGCATGAGCTGCACATGAGTGATACAGGCCCAGTGTATGACACTGATGGCTTGTCTCAGGTACCCGAACAAACCATCATCATATCTGAACTAATATCTCCGCCAATATCTGAATCCGGCACGGATCAGACTGTTCAAAATGAGTCTTCTACATCTTTTTCTGATGATTTTCAAGTTAACCCTGTAGTTACATTTGACGATCAAGATGACCTTATGGTTTCCTTTGATAATCAAATTGACTTCGTGGTCGTACTTGAGGATCTAAAGAATGATCATGTTGAGACTCACGTTGAACAAGATGATCTGTTGCCTCATCCGGATTTTGCTCGGTTAATTCAAGACCATAAAATCAAAATGGAGGAATGTTATGCATTAAATCAGTCCTTAAAAAGTAAAAATGCACTGTTAACCAAGGATTTTGAATGCTTACAAATGCAACTCAACTTTTTCAAAACTCAAGAAAACCGTGAAAAAGGTTTTGAAGCCGCTTTTGCAAAATCTCATCAAAATGAAAAATATTTAGAGAGACAGATGCGTGATCTAGCCGCCTCGAAGAATGCTTTGTTGTCTGAATTAGAACAACTGAAACACGAACATAAAAAGCAAATTAACGCTCTCACCTTGGAAAATCAAAAAGCTAAGGCTGAGTTGTTAAATTGTCAAAAACAGTTCTCCGCATACAAAAAGCATTCAACAAATCGGGTAGATGACCTTCGTGAAGAAATTATCGGCTTACAAAACAAACTTAAAGAGTTTAAAACTGTTGTTTACAAACATGGTGAATCTGTAACAGCTATTGAAAAGTTTACCTTAAAACCCAATCCAAAAGGATATGGAAAAAATCTAGCTGATTACAAACCAAAGCTTTCACTAAAAACATTCAAACCAACTCCTGAAGTTTCCAGTGCAGAATACAAAATTGATAATACTGTCATGAGTGTTGTTGAATATCATCGTCAAAAGGAATTAGATGCAGAAGACGAGAGTCGATCTAAATTAAAAACCGTTGTTTACAACAAACCTTTTAATTATAAAAACGCGGTCACTTTCGTCACACCAACGGATTCTTCAAACACACCAAGGGTTATCATCAAAACACCTGAGTCTTCTAATGTTAATCCCAAAACAGACTTTGCACAAACTTATGGTCCTTTACCTTCCATTAGTGAAGTAAACTCACAACCTGAAAATCGAAAAATTCTTCGATATTTTGACATTTTCATGGCTGACCTCAAAATTTTACAACATGAGATAGAATATCGATCTGAAATCAAAGTTGAACATTTTCAATCGCCTCTGGCGCGAGAACAAAGAGACATTTTTCAGAAAAATCTTTTACCTAATGTTAAAAACTTGAAAAGTTGTGCAATTGCCTGGGAAAAGGATTTTCATAAGGAACTTGGGGTCATGAAAAACGTTTTCGAGAAAACTGAAACATCTATTTCTAATACTAAACGTAAGAAGAAACTCTTGAGAAAAGATGTTGATCGAGTCTTGGAAGATGTTATCTGTGCTGATATCCATAATGTTGTGTTATTCTATTCTTTGCCATATGCATCTGATCATATCTCTGCTGATATTGTTGAAACTGTTGTTACTGTTGAGCACACCGATAATGTGCTTCAGATCGAGTCTTTAAAAGCTGAAAACAAACGATTACTCACTGAAATTTACAATGCAAAACGTCGTCTTCATTGGTGTGAAAAAGATATTCACAACCATCAACTTAGTTTTCAAAAGAAAATCGCTCAGTTGAGTGCAAAATCTTCTGATCCTAAAATTGAGCAATTGGATGATCAAAACGTGTCTTTGAAAAGTCAAATATCAAAATATGAACAAGAACTTTTAAAAGTTAAACAGGAATATGGTGTCATATTTGATTTACTCAAAAAGACTCGACTTGAAGCATCAAACGAACTTGATCACTATCTTGCTCACACTAGAGAAGTCATGAATTTTGCTGGTAATATTCGTTCTGAAAATCAAGATCTGATTCACACCATCTCTAAGTTACGGGAAATGTTAGGAAAGTATGAACAACTTCCGCTTACTGTGATTAAGAGATTAGCACCCGTCACACTTAGTAATCATGAACCTAGAATTCCAACTGCCAAATCACAAGTTGCTAATGTGTTTCCCTCTACTGAAACAGGAATAGTTGCATCTTTTCCAAACGTCCGCACTTCACAGCCTAGGAGCACTCAATCGACGAATAGGAAGTTGCGACCTAAGAAAAGATCAATAAGGAATGCTAAAGTAGAAGAACACCCTAGGACTCTGAATAAAACTCATGTTGCTTCCACTATAGATGTTGCGTCTGGCAAATGTAATACAAATAGTGATGTAACGAATGCTAAACCGTTAAGTACTTTTGATATTCAGTCTAATGCACCTTGTGATATTTGTCAGAAGAGTATGAATTCTGATTGTAATGACAAATGTGTTGCTAAAGCTATAATCTCTCGATTACGGAATCCTAAGAATCAGAATACCTCTAGGCCCACTAATCATTCTAAGTCTGTGCTTGGTATACCGCCGTCTTTAGATTCTAAGGCAACCATTGCTATCACAGTAGTACCCGCTTCACCTCCTAAGAATGAAGTACCACCTAGTGCTTTCACTAAGACTAAAGCAAAGAGTAGTTATAGATGGCAGAAATGGATATATAACACACTAGGATTTAAATGGATGCCTAAAATTATCAATGTGTGTATGTCTAACATACCTGCTTCGGAACCCTCTAACATTTCGGGTTCCACATCTACTTCTATTCCATCTGTGTCGTCTGTGTGTAATGCAGGTGATACAGATCATTCTCTGGATTGTTGATAGCGGATGTTCCCGACACATGACAGGCAACCTTAAACTGTTATCAAACTTTATTGCAAAGTTCATTGGCACTGTCAGATTCGGGAACGATCACTTCGCAGCCATCATGGGCTACGGAGATTATGTTAATGGGAACATCGAAATCAGCAGGGTTTACTATGTGGTACGCCTCAGTGCCACAATCCTTATAAAAGGAGCGAAAGCTTCTTATTTTTGAGTAAAACCTATCAAACCTTTCATTTTTCAAGGTTTTGCTCAAAAACACAAATACTTCCCCATATGATTTTTCAAAACCTCAACCGTTTTATATCACTAGTTGAGGGGGAGTATTTGAATTAAAACTTTGTTCACAAATTGTTCATAGTGGTCATCTTCCCGCAACACTCGAAATGGTCATATTTATTCTCAAACGTTCAAAAACAACATTTCATATGCCATTTTTTAGGGGGAGAAAATTGTGTGATAAGAAATATGTTGTACAAAATGCAAATGAATCTGTGTTCCTCAGACTTAACCAACGAATTGACGGTACTAAACTGTTAGTAACTCGAAAAGACTTGTCCTGGACGGGTAATAATTTCATGCTAGTTCGCTAGTAATGTAAACGTGTCTCGCAAAGGACTTGTCCAAGTAGAAAGTACCATTCGAGAAACTCTTGATAGACATGAACTCTGACAGGTATGACAACCTTTCGAGGTTTGTCTACACCTTCAAGGTAGTTATTAGAGCTAGTTGTCACCTAAAAGCTGACAATGTAACTCTTTAACTATGCAACGTAACCGTGTCTCGCGCGGGATTGTCTATCTTCAGTGAATCAATTCAAAAAGTGCGCGCTCTTTCCTCACTGTGCATTTAACCATTAAAACTATTAAGCACATGTGGAGGGGGAGTATTTATGCAAAACTTCATCTCTCACTGTGGTTCAAACATGTTTTTCGTTAACAAACCCTTTGAGAAAGATTTTAACATACAGTGGTTTTAATGGCAAACATAGGTTAGTCATGGAGTTATAAGGTGACTAAGGTTAGGAATAACCGTCCTATGATCCGCCAGAGCCGGAGGGATCTACCCAAGGACACTACCATTAGTTAGTGTTAGAAGTCCTTAGGAATGATTGTAAAAAGGAGAATATGAGAATCGGAGAAAGAAGGAGTTGAAGAATAAAAAAGAAATGTAAAGTAAAGGGTGAAAAGAAATAGCCCTCCAGATTATTCAACTTAGGGCAGACACCGGGTTCAATTCATATGCTACTGGTTGTCACTTAGTGACACCGGTATTGAAAATTAAAAGTCGTCATGGACCCAGTGACGCATGCACTAAACCTTCTTAGCCACTCAAGTTTTTCTCAACAGAAGCTTGTTTCATTCTCACAGGGAACCCTACGTAAACTATTGGCTTTCTCTTAGAAAACGCTGGTATTGAAGAAGGAGACCCTCTCCCTAGTCTCCGCTCAGGAAAACCAAATCGCACTATTGAGTCTAGAGCCACGAGATTCATCAAAAGATCTCTTAGGAACACTTGACATTTAATCACTTGATGATCAACAAATAAGATCATCAGTGGTTCATATCGAGTCCTTCACAGATCTTAGCAATCTGTCGAGAACATTTATGAGAGGTTCACATCTGTGATCCTCAGTGATTGAATGGAAACTCCTGCCAGGGTCAACATCAAACAGCCCTGACAGCAGGTCACTTCGGTAACTCCCCGTGGATTACGCGGAGTGTGTCTCAAACGGTCTACAGTCGTGAGTTGATGCTTCGGTGTACCTCAGCGACTCATCTGAACTGTAGATGTACTTCGGTACATCGCGTTATCTCACTTGTGGGACTCCAGTTCAGGAACGGCCTTTGTAAGAATTAGAGTTGTGTTTTCACACTATGCTGTTAACACTCTCGAAGTTCAAACTTGTAAGTGCCGGAAACCGCTTATTACTAACCGTTTGAAATGTTTTCTTCTTATGGAAGCTCCGGAGCGGGATGATCGTGCTGATTCTTCTCATGCTCACGCCAACATCATCACTAATGGAAGTTCTATTCAACAGCAACACAACCGTCAGAATGATTCTTCGTCAAACCAAAGAATCTACAAAGTCAAAGACTTACAGAACTTCATCAGTATTGACTTCCAACGTCTAAGAGCGTGTGAGCATGTTGAAGAATGACGTGGAGACACTGGAGCAGCGAAGCAGACCTGAGGCAGACTGATGCAGACAACAACATACTATCACTTTCACCACAAAGAACAACGATCAAAGAACAAAGTTAAAGATGACGTCGAAGCATAACTGTTCAAAGATAACTATCTCTCTACACTGGGGAGATTATTCGAATCAAGGCAATTCCTCTCACAAGAAAGAAGGATGTCAGAAGACGTCACAGCTACTATTACATCAACTCCTTCACCGTTTACATTCATATATACTTGAGGGGGAGATTGTTGGAATCACTCCTAAACAGTATTTCAAGTATTTATATTTCATATGTAATAGGTAGCTTTATTATGGCCTTTATACTTGTTTAAGGTCAAGCCTATGTAGAAGGCCCATAAGCTTAGGCCCAAGCCCACATAAGAAAGGATAGGAACTAGGAGTGTTGCCCTAGCTTCCCTCCTATAAATACTCTTGTAAACCCTCATTTGAGGGTTGGTTGTTCAAGTTATTCTCTTTCACTCACTCTTTCCCTTAACCGTATTATTGTTTATGCGTGTGTGTGTGTTTAGCTTGTTCATCCGCCTTTATCTCTTTCTCTATAACTTGTGTTTGTAAAACTAGTGACCTAACAACTTCACGGTAGCAATTGACCATGTAAACGATTTTTTTAATTTTTTTTTCCTTTTGAGGGATCGTTACTATTGTTATCTTCTTTCATTTTTTTATTTTTCCAGATTTTTCTGAGCACTTTTTTTTTTTTTTTTTTTTTGATTATAAATCTTACCGTGATATTAACGATATTATGAGTCCTACTGTGATATTAAGAAACTGTGATATTATAAAATGGTGATATTATAAAACCAACTCTGATAGTAAGCTTTTTTACATGTAAAAATGACTTGTGATATTAAGAAACATATGATAGTTACTATGATATTAACAATTTTATTAAAAAAACATATGATAGTTACGGTGATATTAACAATTATATTAAAAAAAGAAAAAAAGTTTCTGTGATATAAAAAGTAACCGTGATATTAACATTTTTTTATTAAAAAAGTTACGATGATATTAATAATATTAGTAAAAAAAACAAAAAAGTACTGTGATATAAAAAAAAAGTTAGTGTGATATTAATAATTTGTATTTAAAAAAAAAAGTTTATGTGATATTAAGCTTTTGCATTTATAGTGTGACATTAATATCACAATACCTTTAATCATGAAAACGATTTTTTTTTGAAATTTTTTTCAGTGATTCTTAATAATTTATCATCCTCTTTATTTTTTTTTATTTTTTTTCAGATTTTTTTGATTTTTTTTTAAAAAGCTACTGTGATATTTCCGCACCATTCCTACTTAAAAGCCTAAAACCCACCCGATCATATATATATATATATATATATATATATATATATATATATATATATATATATATATATATATATATATATATCTATATTATATATAACAGGAGGCATTTGGCATTAATGCCGCCTCAATGACACCTCAATGCCACATAATCATTTTTCATGCCACATAAGCATTATTGGTCCGACTAAGCAATTTATTAATCCACCTCTTATTTTCGGTTTTAATGTATAATTTATATAAATTTTTAATAATTTTTTTGCAAAATTCGTTTTTATAAAAAATGTCAATGGTGAGATTTGAACTTGAGTTGTTTTTAAGAGTAGCATTAATAACTTGTGTGTTTACAACTTAGGCTACAAGTTATTTTGATAATTATGTTACATATTATTATATATAAATGGCTATAATTATATTGGAATCCACTAAATACAATTTATCTACAAAAATTATATTAAGTAATTATCTTTTTTAAAACTTTTTATACATATCTTTTCCTTAAATATATATTTTTTCTTAATTCATTCATTATTAAAAAAAAATCATACGTATAGTTTAAAAAAAAAAAAAAAAAAAAAAAAAAAAAAAAAAAAAACCTAATCATTATAACACTTTGCATGAAGAAAAATTCATCACTATTTTAGGGTTTTAATGATTTTTTTATATGTTTTTGTGCAGGATACTAAGGTGGTTTTTGTTGCAGTTGGGCAAAAGAGACAGAGATGATAAACATCATTATCTGCTTGCTACATGACCACCAGGTATAAAACTTTTGTACAGATTCACAGATTAAAATTTTTGCGTCAGTCGTTAACCTTTAGCGATTTTTTTGACAGAAAAAGGTATGCCTCTTTTCCCTCAAAACCCTTATGATAAAACTTTGTTACCGTGTATGTATATGTTGGTTTGTTTGCAGCTTTTTTCAGGTTAGACATCGTCTTTGCAGGTTAGTCTTCTTCTTTGAACACATGTTGAGTTGTGTGGATGCATGCTAATAACATCAGGTTAGATATGATGTTAAATATCCATTGAGAACGAAGTTTACTATTGGTTGTAATGACTTTGTCATATTTTATAATACAATGCAACAATGTATTAAATATTTTGTGATGAATGATGAAGTTACTATCTTCTGATTTGTAATCTATATCTGTCGTGATTTCTTTTATCGTTAATTCATTCATGCATGTAATGACTATATCATTGTATGATTTCTTTTATTGTTAAATGTTTTCTTGCGGATTATTTATCCTTTTGGAATTGTGTTTTCAGGATGAGCACGGTGGATATGGTGGAGGACCTGGGCACGCAAGTGAAATTAGGTCATGATAATTAACTGATTAATTTTTAATTTTATTGTATTACGTTCATATTGGTTATGAGATAGATAGTAGAAAGACCTTATATTTTCCAGTTTTCAGTTAAGGCTCCTTTTTCAGTAGTGTAGTGTATGGTGTATAAGAGAAAATTTTCCAGATTAGTTTATTTGAAAGCTGCTAAACTTTGCTACTACTGTCAGATGCCGCATCTTTGTACAACTTATGCCGCATCTTTGTACAACTTATGCTGCTGTTAATTCACTTATCACCTTAGACGGTCATAGATCTCTGAAATCAATTAACAGGTTAGTTTTTTGTGTTATGTTATCCTTTTTGGATTTTGATATTCTCCTGTACTTAGTTAGGTTTTAGTTTTTTAAAATTCTTTGGGTTACATCTAGACCTTTTTTAGTCGTCTACTTTGAATGGTCAATGGTGTGCGCCAACAACTAAATAAGGATGATCAAATTGAAGTGATTTCAACTAGGCTTCCAATCGACAAAGCTGATCTAAAAAAGTTCTTTGCCAAGTAAGAAAAATGTCAAATTTTTCTTCAATGATTGTAGTTGCTTTTCTCGAATTGTGCCTAATTTTTATGGAAATTTCAGGAAATGGTGTGATCAGTATGGAGAAAATGTGTTGGAAGTGGTGCCGAAAGAGTACAAGGATCACGTTAATGAGATCAAGAACATGTCAATTGCTATAAAGAAGGAGCAGAAGAAATCGCATCTGATAATAGTCTTCCTTTATAGAGACTCGGTATGAACCCTTCAATTTGACTTTAGAATACATGGAGGAAATTGCATCGTTAATTTCCACATGATTTGACAATAAAATTGCGATTTTTATATGACACTAAGATCAAATAACCTTCCTTCTAAGTATATAACGGTAAGTCATTTTTTGCATTCTATCATGCAAGTATTTGAAAAAAGCGTTAAGCAAAGTTCCAGCCTTCTAGGGCTTTACTGCCTAGGTAGTCCTTCTCCATTTTCTACATGAATTTTACCTTCCTTCTAAGTATAAAACTTTGTTGTTCAAAAGGCATGGAGGAATTCTTCTTCTCCATTGTCTACATGAATTTTACCTTTCACTAATAAAAAGTCAAAAATATTAGTAACCGTGAAATATACATTGTTATGAAATAAAGCAGCGTGTTTATACTTATCTGGTATAAGAGGTGTGTACTTATAAAAAAAAAGTTGTAGATTTGTAGAAAATTATTATCCAGTTGGTGATGGTAAAAGAATCTGATTATCGCATCCTACGGTTGATCAACTGAAAACACATTAAAACATTTTAGTTAATATAAAGTAATTGGATATGGTTAATTAATTTATTATGAGCTCCATTGTTACTTTGTTTATCCTTCTCTGACCCTCTCAATTAATGTCTCTTTGTTGTTCATTTACGAATAATTCTTTGCATATTACGTCACATGCTGAGTATGACGTTCATTTTGGAGTATGATTTTGGCAAAAAAGCTGTCATGTGAACTTTTCTTAGTGTGCTTTTTATATCTTGCAGTGCACAATGACTGAATGACCTGGCGTGTCGAATCGAATCCATTCATTTTTGAAGGCAGGCAAGGAATAATCTTTGATAAAAAAAAAAAAAAAAAAAAATCTATTTCTGTTTAGTAACATAGTTATATAAATTACACTTCCCAGAAACTTCACTTCTTTTACTATTGCAGCTCGACCACTAGACTTTTCTTCCTATCTAAGTTTTATCCAACTTCCTTTAACGATGGTTGATATTAGTCATAATGTCTTATACCACATGACATATGTCTTATAAGCCTTCCTTTATTCATCAGGTATCTTATATTTCTTTTAGTTTGTTTACTAATTTTATAGTTCATTCTTGATATATTAAACATAGGCCACATATGCAAAGTCTCAACCTTTCGATCACTAAATTTTTTTTTTTTTAATTTATTTATTTTTATTTTTTTAATGTTACTTTGGACTGAGTTAGTAATAGGCTAATATTTTTTAACAATCGTCGTTTTGGTGCTTGGCCATTTTCGAGATTTTGCTTCAAGTAGGGGGTGTTTGGATTAGTTTATATTTGTAGCTTATTTGATATTGGAAAAGCTAAGAAGTCCATTTTTTAGATTATGAGCTTATCAAGTAGATCTTATTGCTTAAAATAAGCAATAAGCATATAAGTCGCAAAAAGTAAGCTAACCAAAACACCCCCTTACTAAAGGCAAAATGACAGTTGATAAATTGGAGCATGTGTGTTGCTCAAGCAGTAGTCGTAGCAAAGTGTGTACAAATGAACATCCTCTGGTTAATGTTAGTGGTAGTGTGTTATCAGATGGCACAGTAATGTGTCGAATGAGTTTTCTCCAAGAACTAATATGTTTTGTATACCTCTTTCTCCATCAATGCATACTGTTGTTTATTTTCTTTCGTATTACATTATTCCTGCATACTGATGTTAATCTGCTGCAGGAATTAACCACATCCCCATTTAATAAATGCACTTGTGCATCTTCTATATGTCTCTCTAAAAAGCCGATAACAATTTCAGTGCCTACAAGTGTTGGATTTTCACTTTGAAAATGACAATAAGTTTTTGATCCACCATACACTTGAATTTATGTGCTCATGTGCTTTGATTTATGTGCTCATGGATTATGTGAAGAGATCAAGTGAGTAAAGATGAAGCAAAAATGGTACAACGGATATGATTCCTCTGCTGGCATCTACCCATGTCTTTGATCAAAGACTTCAACTAAACGTAGAATAATATATACTATTAATAGTAAACTTTGTGGCATTCAAAAACTTTAAGAATTTGTTTCATTTGCAATTGTTTTCGTTACTGATAAGAATCAGGCCTAAAGATTGAACATCAGTGAATTGTGAGAATCAAGGAGTGTTTATGTGATATTCAAGATGAGCCTGACCAAGGAGCTTGAATGTGAATTCCCACACCCAGAAGAGTCCTTGAAGAGTCTTAACCCGAGCAACATAGATGGTGTCCCTGATGAGTATCATGGAGTGAGCGAAAAGGGTGTGAGTCAGGTATGATGGTTGCAACTCAGAGGATGAAAAAGGGTCATTCAGGTTGAAACTACATCAGGGAGTGTTAATATTGTTTTCACGCTGAGCTTTTACATTAAGAAGGGATATGATATGAATCAAATGATATCTCAACTCTTGCGACTCAGTGAGTGTTTTGTAACTGATGTGGTGTGCATCAGTATTTAAACAAAACCCAACTATGAACCTGACCCCCCCCCTAGTGTTGAACCCCTATCACTAAACCCCCGAACCCATTCACACTTACTCACCAAACCCCGACCTCAAAACCTCAGGTCTGAACCCCCAGATCTAATCCCCAAACTGAAATACAAATCTCACTAAACCGCTCTTGTGGTTGTTGTTGGTTTACATGATGACTGCTTTTGGTAAGCAATAGCATCATTTAGTTATTCACATTTTCTGATAAATAAAAGTGGCTTAATAAACATATATTTTATTTTATTTTGGCAGGGAAACTAACTGATGGTATAGCAACGACACCGGCTGGACGTATTTCAACATTGATAGCACATGCTTTTGCACTACGTGTGGCTGTAACAATTGATGCTAACGTCTCAGGAGGTCACGTGAAGCCTATTGTGACTCCGCATTTACACGAGGAGGATATGTGGATCTGTCAACTAAGCTATCACTTCCTCTCGGTAGTACATTAGACAAGTATATCTCATATAGCTAATGGCGTTGAGATTACCATATGTATACTCTTGCTTCAATTGTTAAGTACAGTCTCCCAACTTCAGGTATGAAGGTCTCATACTTTCGATAGGAGAAACGTAATGTCATATGTTTTAATTCTTAAATATGATCCTACAGTAGACGCAAGCCAGAGCAGGGTGAGCAATCTTCTTATCTAATTCGGTCAGTTATGTTTGGTCAATGGTTATGTGCCGTTTAACAGTCTTATTATAACTTGTCTGCTTATGACAGGTGGGTATCTTACCTCTGATATTTAGTAGTATACTGTTATTTTTTTCTGCACCTCACCAGGTTCACATCATTCTTTAGATTTTCTTAATGCTGCCCAACCTTTCATTCTTTCTCGAACCTAGGAGTGCATTGAAAGAGAAGTTTAGAAAAAAAACAAATCATTACGTAAATGGATGTACTAATCATAAAACTTTTTGAGATGTAGATTGAAAGTGTAAATTATTATTACAAAATTGGATTGGACTATCATTATTGTATTAGGGCTAATGTCAATTTGTCCATGATACTTAAAATTATTCTGTCACGAAGAACACATACTAAATAGAGTTAAAACATATTTGGATAAACCGCTGAAAATAAGTAGAAAAAGCACATTTTGAAGTAAATGTGTCTAGAATGCTAATTTTAATACAAATTTCTGTTTTCATGTGTGCTTTTATGTTTTGACTTCTACAGGTTTGTCGTTTAGTCCTAAGCACTGAGTGTAATTTTACTAACTGAGGTATTCTTTTGATTGTACAGGTATACTGTGAGATGGTTAATGTTTCCGTTGCATAGTGGAATAACGCAATGCATATGCAGTGGAACAAAGAGGTTTGTAGGTCAAGTACCAAAATGAAAAGGGGACAAGCGGCTGAAACAAGCAAGAAAGTGAAGCATTTGCTACTGCAGCGGTTGCATGTGAAGAAATTGAGATGGAAAAAGTGATACTAGAATCCAAGAGACTGAAACGGGAAGCAGCCAAGACTTCCAAGGTAGTAATGTTACGAAGGGGTGTTGGAATTGCATTTATATCAGTTAATAAGAATTATAAATAGAATCCGTATGAGTTACTAGAAAATGAGTTTCGAATGTGTTTATAGATTTTCTTTGAGACAAAAAATGACTACTTCAACATTTGGTCTTGGTCCTTCTGATGCGTTAAGACCAATCTGAAGGAGGTGATTCGGGTTGCAATATTTTGAGTTGGCGTAATTCTTTATCAAGAGAAGTTGCTTTGATTCTGTGTCATCAAGTCTTGTGTATAGAGTGTATGCGCTTAATGTGTATATAAAGTAGAACTGGTGTTCGATCGTGGTGGTTTGATCATCAACTAGATGGGTTTTAGCAGAGCAAGTCATTAATATCTGCATCAAAGTAAATAAATCGATTAACCGAGTTTCCATAGAAGTATCAGAATGGGCAGGGGTTACAGGTTGGGCAACGGATCAAAAGGGGCACTATATTGGTACAGGTCAAAACATGCTAGGCCATGCTGGCAACAAACACAATTTTATAGACTTTTCCAAAATCATATAAATGAGTAATCAGATACACAAACTGTACCATAACATGCATAACATAAAGTTTTACAATCAGACTTTCGACCCATTTGACCAGTTAATTTTTTTTTTTTTTTTTTTTTTTTTTTTTTTTTTTTTTTTTTTTTTTTTTTTTTTTTTTTACTAATGGTTACCTGTTTGACCTGTTAAATATCAGAATATACCATAACTGACCCATATAAGTAAAGGGGTTGAAGTTACCAACTCTAAGTTTCTGTTTTAAGAAATCTAACTAAAAAGCAAATATCGGTTGGGAATTGCAAATGTGACCCGATTATAGACTCGCTTATAGATTGGTTCATTTGGGTTGTGGTTTATGTCTGACAAGGTTAATTATATATATTTAGCTGAAATAGAAATCAGTGACATGGTCAAATGGTTCACAAGTTGCCCGAAGTGTATTTTCATTGGCTACAACCATCTATATTGGTTATTCAAGGAATATTTAGATTGTTTAGTGATAAGTGTATCTTTGTTGTCCAACTTTAATCAAAACAATATGGCTTCTGGTCTTAGTTATTTTACCAGCAAGGTCACATATATACATGTCTTTTGAATTAATGACATTTCTCGGTCTATCATCAGTTTGGATGCTCCGTAGACAAGTATGGACGGTATGGATCACCATTTTTTTCCACTAATTTAAATTTCTAACGACTTCCTTTTAACAATATTGTTTAAAAGAAGCATATTTGGAGATAGACGATAGCTGGCATCGACAAGATCGGATCCCTATCAGAAGCACATGAGATAATTAAGGTTGAGAGACAGAAAGCCAAGCTGACAACACCTAATATGCCACAACACGTAGCATACCTTGATGTAATTGAGGCATGATTCTCATCTTAATTAATACCTTTGCTTTAAGCTTATGGTTACTCTCTCCTGTGCAACCCAGGTCAAAATGACCTCTTGGTTCTTTGTTTAATGTTATTAACTAATTTTATTATAACCAAATTCATATTGACATGGGAGATGAGGATGATGAATCAGAAAGCTGTGATTCAGAATCAAGCGAGACACCTTTGGCTCTGTCAAAGATCACTGAGATGAGGCTTGTGCCTTTTAATCCTACTCAATGTATACTTGACATTTCTTGGCTCTGTCTATATTACAATATAATTTTCTAACCCCATTAATATTGTTTTGTTAATAGTGGATACCCTTTTTCAGGTATTACGTGAATGTGCAGAGCTAAATCCTGAACCTGTTGAAGGTAATCTAACTATCACTAGAACTAAAATAAGGAATATTTTTGTTTTTTGATATTTAAACTTTCTTATCTTTCACCATAACTGGATTTTTAGTGCCGATCAGTTGGGAGCTGCAATTGAGTGCATCAAAGAACTTATCCCAATTCAACATATAAAAACACATGTTTCTCAATTTAAAATCAATTAACAAACATTTCTCAAACCGTTCATGGTGTGTCAATCTTCAGAACAGGTGGACATGAGTTCCGGCAATATGCTCCTCCACCTCAACTCCCCATATTAGCAACAGTACTTAAACCCGCTCAGATGGGTGCATCTGTTCTAAGTGCATCACTACTTGGGTATATGGGCGTAAGTGAGATGATACATATGGTGGATGACTATAATTCAAACACCCCTTCATTGTGATGACTATGGCATCAAGGCATAAATTTATAATTCTTTTAGCTCAAAACCCCTGATAAACCAATACTAATTGTTTTATAATATTGTTTGACAATTCTAAAAAATGTATTTCAGTTATCAAAAAACAACAAACAAATAATTAAAAGTCATGCCCGCCCATTGGGCGGGCTTCGAAAACTAGTGTATATATATATATATATATATATATATATATATATATCTCTATATTATATATAACAGGAGGCATTTGGCATTAATGCCACCTCAATGCCACTTCAATGCCACCTCAATGCCACATAATCATAAGTTGTCCCCCTAAGCATTAATTGTTAAATTTCGGATTTTTATTAATTTTTTTTTGTAATTTTCGGATTTTTATTAATTTTTTTTTGTAATTTTCGGATTTTTATTAAATATTTTCGAAAATTGTTTATAAAAAATGACCCATGCAAGGATTGAACCTTGGTCATTTGGATAAATAACTTGTGTGTTTACCACTTAGGCAACAAGTTATTTTGATAATTATGTTGCATATTATAATCTATAAATGACTATAATTATATTGGAATCCTATACTAAATACAATTTATCTACAAAAATTATATTAAGTAATTATCTGTTTTAAAACTTTTTATACATATCTTTTCCTTAAATATATATATTTTTTCTTAATTCATTCATTATTAACAAAAAATCATATCATACGTATTAAAAAAAAATCCTAATCATTAGAACTCTCTGCATGAAGAAAACTTCATCACGATTTTAGGGTTGAGGCAACTAACGTTTACTCATAATGTGTGTCTCTGACAGAGACTTGATTCCATTGTAAGTATTCATCCTTAATTTGTAATTGTCGATTTGTCATGTACTAAAATATATACACCTTTACATTCTGACTTTATCTTTTTATGTACCTCAGCTGAATTTGTGAGTGTTTGTAAAGACTCCAATCCTACAAGTGGCAAAGGAAAGTTACAAACGAACCAACCAAAGTCTGAGACAAGAGTGAAGAGTGCTTTGTATACTCAACGCTGTTGGATGTGAAGAGTGGCAAGCAGAGAGCTACAGGCACTTAAAATGGTATATAATCCTACAATTATATATGCATTTAGTGACCAAGTATTCATAAATCTTTAGTCTTTGAGGAGTTATTAACATCAACTTGATTACAGTTTATTTGTGGTCATTTGCATCACAATGATCTTATTATTTTTGGTAATCCTACAATTATATATGCATTTAGTGACCAAGTATTCATAAATCTTTAGGCTTCGAGGAGTTATTAACATGCACTTGATTACAGTTTGTTTGTGGTCATAATAAGCACTTTAACGTGCTTATTCTAAACAGCTCATTCTCCCTAAAAAAAAAGAAAATAAACATGAATTGTGACAAAATGGTATGATTTTGTTATATCAACTAAACAACATTTTTATTGGAAAATGATTATATTGGTTTAAAAAGAAGCAGATATGCATATAGATTTTTTTAGCCAAACACTCAAAAGCGCTATGAATAAGCAGATATATTATATTCGATTTGTGAGTGTTCAATTTAGTTCAGTGCTTACGGGCTCTTTTGACAGGGATGGCCAAACAAAATTACTCTCCTTATCTATTTTTTATGTGATATTTTGGTTATAAGTTATGTTAGTCTTCTTTTCCTATATAGAAAGTTCAATACTGATAAATAACGGAATTCGCAGATTCTTGGTAATGGATCTTAATGTATTTATTGATGCCAAGATACTGGAAGATGCAATAATTACCGCGGAGACAATGTGATCAGCCACGGTGAACAAGGATTGGGGATCGGATGCGGGCGAAATTCCCGCCAATGGCTGAGATTTTCAGTCGAATCCCTCCCCTTTGTGGGGTCCGGATCCCTACAAGTGAGCAGAAATGGGAGGAGTTTCAAAAAGGCGACTACTTTTGCTTGGAGATCACTGCTTGAGTAGCCAAACTCAAGCAAAAAAACAAAGGTCAAAGATACATGTAATGTCTACGGTTTAGACATAATTTTTTCACTCTTAGTTAGTGACTTAGAGGAGTTAAATTGGGGCACAATGGTTGGTAACTTACTTTTGCTATCTCATTTTCGAGTTATTAGTCATGTTCGGATTGCATAAACAGAATGATGATGTTAGTATTGCACTTTTAAATCACAGAATCAGATAACTGGTGTAAGACTACCTTACACTATCTCGTGCACTATCTTTTGTTACAGCTAATTATTGCTTAAATAATTTCAAAGTGTAATGCTAAATACCCCTTAATCGCTCCTAACTACGTTAAACAAATGATTTTTGTAGATTCTCATGCTGACGGGTTCTGAGAGTACTGCTCTGACAATGACATGGGCACTCTCTTTACTATTGAACCATCCCAACGTCCTAAAAGCAGCCCACAAAGAACTTGACATCCATGTAGGAAGAAAAAAATGGGTCGAAGAATCAGATATAAAAAATTTAACATATCTGCAAGCCATAGTCAAAGAAACACTCCGAATGTACCCACCAGGTCCCTTAGCAGGGCCTCATGAGGCCATTGAGGACTGCAATATTGGGGAATATCATGTCCCCAAAGGGACTTGTCTAATTATGAAAGTATGGAAGCTGCATCGTGACCCACAAGTGTGGTTCAATCCTGATGAGTTTAGACCAGAGAGGTTCCTCGAAGAACACTTGGACATAAATTATCAGGGTCAGAACTTTGAATACATTCCGTTCAGCACTGGAAGGAGAATGTACCCTGCTACTTCATTTGCTTTGCATGTGGTTCACTTGATACTTGATCGGTTACTTCAAGGGTTTGAATTGTCAACACCAATGGGGAAGCCCGTAGATATGACCGAGGGCTTAGTCATTGCCTTGCCGAAGGTCAAACCACTTGCAGTTAACATGGAGGGTCAAAAGCGGAAACTCAAATGTTCAAGGTAATCTTTTAATCTGTATATCATATAAAACTGTGACTCAGAGTTTTGTGGGCAAACAGTATATTGTGATATCTTGAACTCATCCCGATTATAGGAAAAGATCATGATGCATTTTTCATAGGATGTCTGAAATCTTATTTTCGCAGTTGTTGTGGGACAGTTTGAACATAATACGTGATTTGTATAAGAGCTCACAGGTATATCATTTTTCATAAAATGTGGCCGGCTTGATTGGTTTTGTGTTCATCAGCTTAGAGGTGTTAATGTCAACCGACTTGGATATATGTTAAGTGGGTAAAATTTAAAAGAATCAGCAACAATGGAAACATGTTGAACTGACTAAGCGGGTCAAATATGTCGGAATAAAAATGTCATATTATTTAAATGGTGTCTAATTGTTGATTTGAATGATGTAGATGAGAGAGCATAAGAGAGCAACCCTTTTTAAAGAGAAAAAGGACTTCCAGCAGAACAATCAGTACTCCCCGCGTTATTATGAGTATTGGTTTCACTTAGAATCAACACTATTGACCATGTGAAACTTCATTTACTTTGGCTTACACCACCCGACCACACAAGTTCCCTGCAGTTAGAGCTGCACGATATATCCCTGTTGGGTACTTCAAAGCTCATCGCTGGATTGCCCAACCAGTAACCATACACAATGCAGTTCATGTTTTTTTTCTGCCCCTCCGCTTCCTATGTCTCACATGGGTATAGTACATCATAATCAGCTTCCGTCTCAGTTCAGGGGGTTGCCGACTATGTGTGGTGTAGCACCTCCGGTTACTTTAAGACCAATAGTGCCAATTTATTCTGCTCCCAACATCCCTCAATCCTCTATCAAGTCAATGTCGAGCTCAATACCAGGGTGAACCAGCCAAGAATAATAAGCAAGCTGAGAAAACTGCAGCCATGTCAGCTTCATCATCTCTGAAACTTTGTAAGTCATGCCATCTTAAATTATTGTAGTGTTTCTAGAAATATCAGCCAAATCCTGCATTTTGAGTAGATACCACTATTAAAAAAGCCATTGTTTTAGTAGCACGAACCTCTTGAATCTTTTTAATAAGTTACAATGAATTTAGTTACATATTGTATATTTAAGGTAACTATATTTATTAATAAGTTAAATACATACTTGGCACTGTCGTAGGCTTCCAATAAGAAAATAGGTATGGCTGACAGTTAGATCATATTTCTAGAGATAGACTTGCAAGTTGAAACTGCATAAAATTTGATCAAAGTAATCTATGTGCTACAGGAGATGATATAGATGTTTTTTTTCTCTATTATTGATATTACAAGTTTACAACGTGCATACTGTATAGAGTGTTTCACTTTATTAATGGAAAATGTAATATATCTCTCAATTAACCCTTTATGCTATTCACAGGTGTGCATACGTCTTAAAGCAGGATAATTTACCTCAGACATACAAATCATTTCTCAATGAACATGGTGGAAAGGACCCTGCCAAGGTGTTAGAGATATTGCTTGTGGCATGCCTTTTACTAATCTGGAGCAGATACAAAATTACTACAAGAGCACGGGCGTCGACGTCACACTTGACCCCCAAATGAAAGTTCCGTGTTCGGTAAGCATGACATGTTTTCTATTTTTTATATTATGTGTTTGCTGTTGCAGTATATCTTTAAAGGTAATCTTTAGTAAATCAACCTATGTGGTGGATTTTGCAGACCATACATGGAAATCAGTCATGTAGTTGGCATGCGATTTCATTCTTTCTCCAAGAGTATAAAAGAGCAGTACCAGTTTATCTTCCAGTTTATTTAATTCCCGCACTTATTGTACATCGTCAAGGACTTGGAAAACGGTATCCTTCGTGTCCTTGAACATAATGTTATTGCGGTCTTGGTACTGTCATTTTTCTTTATTCCATTGACATCAACCATAACACCCTTGACATCAACAACAAAACACCCCCCTACAGCATCCACCCAACAATTTTTTGTAATGGCCATTGGACATCATTTGGGTGCGACATGTAATTACAGGAACATACCCTCGACAATATGCCCGTGTAGGACTCACTGCCACTTGAATTGCACCACTTTGATATTTTTAACTGTATCTCACAAACTTTGTTCATATGACATGTATTCAATTTTAGGTCGTATTGCAGGCGACTCTACATGGTATTTAACAGGCATGAGTTCTTATGTTATGCATCAAAACGTCATCCTGAACATGATATTATTGAAACTATAGAAACTCAAGAATGTGATATTATTGATCTCATTAGGTAATATTAACAACTCTTTGCTCTTTTGAATGTTATTTGCTATAAAATATGAAATAGGTTTGGGATGAATGATATCTTTCGTTCATTAACACCATCTGCGATGGCATGCGCCATTTTATAAACGAGTCAAATAAAACTGAAACCGTATCTATTGAAATGAACTACTATACATGATATAAATGACGGTTTTCTGATTCGTACAAGTATGTTCCTGTAATAGGTGCTCTACTTTAAACACATTCGGGAAAAGGAAACCATGTCCAGATGGGGCCTGCCACGATGAGCTTATAACAAATTACGTGTCTGAAACTTCTCATACTTCCGAAAAGAGGCATTGCACCAAAGGCGGGAAGTTCATTTTGCTTATGTTATGCATGTTATCGATCTTCATTTTACTGAGCGCTTATATATGTTCTCAACAGCAGGTGCAATCAAACTATAAAAAATTTTTTGGGTAAATTACAAAGAATATTGATTCAACTTATGTTGTATAGGCCGGTTATTAATATTAGTAAAATCTGATGATATATGTTATTGTAGGTACTGATGTTGGATCACCAAATGTCCAGACTTCTCGGGGTTACAACAGCTGGCACAATCAACTCGATATTGTTAACACGTATGCCTTTGACATTGTTATAATTCTACAGGTACATCCGGGTGAATGAATGTTGTATCTAATGTTTCGGGTTCACATAACAGTCAACAACAACCATCACCTGCAGGCCAGTACCTTGGTTTCTGTAAGTTTTCCTTTGCTTATGAATTCTTATGTGGTAAGTTTCAAATTCTAATACTAACACCTAAACTCAGTGCTTTAAAGGTTTCTATATTTTCCCTTACACTTGAAGATACTATTTGTAGATCCTTGCTTTACTGCTCACTTTAAAATTTGTTCATCATGCAGACACATAATCTGAGATGCCCTCAAGCATTTGACGGTACTGCATATGTTAGTTGGGACTCCCTGATCTGTAATTAAAAAAACTGTATCAGTCATTTTTATTAGTTTCGCAAAATATTATGTAAGTTTTCATTTGCTTATGAATTCTTATGTGGTAAGTTTCAAATTCTAATTCTAACACCTAAACTGTTTACATAACTCATGGCTTTCTACATAAAACCTAAACTCTTGAAAGCTAAGTTATCCCAAAATTAATTGGTTGGCCATAACTCATGGTGTTAGAGTATGTTGGTCAAAGATCAAGGAATTGGCTGGGCCACCAGAGGTCGATGTTTATTGACAGAAGACCGGGAAGGATCTGTTGCAAATAGGAAGGCAACAGCAGAAAAGTCACCTTAGGTTAGTTGCAATCATTTCCTTATAGTAGTTAACGATTATGGTATTTACATATTTGTAATATTGAGATGTCAACCTTTAAAAGGACATATGAGTATTCGGGAAGGACTTATGAAGGCTGATAAAGCTTTAAAGTTAAACCAAAGGAAGGATTGGTTCAAGATTTTGGGTATTTGAAAGGCTGCACCCATCGGTTACAAATGTTGTTTAATGCAATTCTAAGCTGGCTATCGCCTTTAGGTTATGGATGAGTGTTTTTTTCCTATTGTCAACACCAAAAGTGAGATCACTCTAATTCATAATGTTGTGTACAATTGTGGGTATATTGGAACTTTTATGCTTCAAGATGCGCACATTAATTAGTATTATATCTTCAAGACTACAATATTATTCTAGATCAAACTCTAGCCCGTTAAACTTGGTGGCTTCTTCATGAGTAGTTCGTTTGCATGTGTGTGTTCTATCTTTGTTTTAGCTTTATATTTTATATGTTTACTAACATGTGTTTTCAGTGGTATACGCTGAACGCCTTTTAGTTGTTCCTTTTATTTTGGTGCTTTTCATTGTTTGTTTTTGTAAGTATGAAACCAAAAGAAAACTGGTACCTTCGATTGATAGTGAACACAGTAATAGTACTGTCTCTGTCAGCCACCCGTTGACCAATGTTGATCAGAGTGTTATTGTCACTTCTACTGATTTTGTGCTACCCGAGTCGTCTGTTCTTACTGGTGTTCTTGGGTGTGTGTTATCGGAGGGTACACCAGTTGGTCAGAAGAGGGATCTGTGTGCCCTTGATGATAGTAGTAATGGTGTAGAATGTTCAAGCGGAAGACCCATAAAAAAACAAGGGATACATTGCAAAGTATAAAGATGCCAGTTCCAGCTTCACATAAATTATCGATAGGTTAACCATAGTCTGGTACTGTGGTTACTCCAGACCGTAACCCTGAACCTCCGACGGATGTTATTTCGATTGGGAAGGGGAAGACTAAAATGGACGCCCTTTACCAGCACGTTGTTGACGGTATGTCTGACTCTAAAGATAGTAGAACATTAGTTTCATCATGTTTTTAATGGTGTAAGTTCCTAACGCTTAATACGTTCATTGTTTTTCTAGCGTATGCAATGGATTGCAGGGTGGCCAATAGGGAGATTTTCCATGTATATGGGCGTCGATTGGTCAACAGCTAAATGCATGTGACATTGATAAAACTGGTAATACTTAATAGTAAAAAGATTTTGTGTGACAGACCTATTGAAACAACAAGCGATGTGTTGCAAACTGTCATCGTTGCAGACCATGTGCATCAATGTTCATCCAATGTTCCTTCAAGAGGGACGGGAAAGAATAAAACGGATGACCTTTACCAGCATGCTGTTAACGGTATATATGTTACATTTTCCAGATATTGGAACATTTGTTTTAGCGTGTTTTCCTTCAGTGTCACATACCAACAGCTGACGTTGTCATTGTTTTTCTACGAATTAATGATGCCATGATATAGTAGTGTTGTACTCTGAGCTCTTATATCTATCATTAAACTTGGCTAGGAGCCATGAAGAATTTTTTTTAGATGTCTCAGAACCCAGTAGCTTCTGTTCTCACTGTTCAAAAATCATATCGTGCTGATTTGAGGTGGGTCAGTGAGATTCTATGTAGTTAGGATACATGCCTGCAGTTTGTGTATTATTTGCAGATTCTAAGAAATAAAAAGGATATATGTCGTCTTTTCTCGGACATATGTATGCATTTCAAAATGTTAGCATCAGAATTACAAGTAGCCATCTATAATTTGTTTTGATGCTTAGGATAAAAGCATCCTTTTTAGTATCCATATTCTTTATCTTTGTGAAATAGTTGGGGATTTAGACACCATCTGGGGTGTGTATCTCATTGTACCTCTAACGCATCGTATACAGGGATTTTGCAGGGGATGAAAACACCCCTGCTTTCTAGGTTATTCTTATCAATCTATTTTACATGTTCCATCCCAAATGAATGCTGAAATGTAGTTGTGACACATTGGTATACGCACTTGCTTTGTCGAATCAGTTGTCTTCCACATAAAAGTGCTCAGTTTGAGATTATAACAAAAATTATATGTATGCAAGAGTTATGGCAGTGGGTATTTGATTCAAGATATAGGTTTTGGAAGTATGATTTTAATGGTTTTATATTAATTAATCTCTAACACATACAAATACACTTGAAAAAATGCATAAAATTCAGGAATTGTTGGCCAGTAGTATTCTGTCGAAGAATGAGATGCTGCGAAAACAAAAAATGTGATCACACCGTTTGTCCAATCAAGCTAAAACTGTACAGAACTCATGTGTATTGTCTTAGCTAACTACTAAAATTGGATAAAAAAAGGAAAGCAACTGGAATGAAAAGTGACGTAACGGAAGATGGTGAGTCAAAACTTTATAATAACTACTGCAAGTACCCTAATTGATTGCAACATATTACTTCTGTTGAAAACTAATATTGTTACTCTATGTTATACCTTTCAAAACCGGCTATCATGTTATAGAAGAAGTTACTCACTTTATTTTTTGCTAGATAGTCTTTATGATTTATGTTATTACACTATGTTTACACTTTAATCATAAATCAGGTTTAGTCGTTGTGGTTTTAATTTATGTTCACTCTTTTTCTATTGATGAATCAACTATGATTGGGGAGAGTAATATTGTGTCTAACCTGTATTTATGCTATATTACATGTTTTATCTATGTAAATTTTAGGTAAATAACATAGGTTTTTCATGGTGGAACAGGTTAATAAAGATCACAAATCGCCATTTTAAATGTATGGGTGCAATGTGGCGGATGGCTGTGGTACTATGCTGGTGTGAGTTACGCTATTTCATCTTCCATATCACGTATGCTTCTTTTGATGACATTGCTCGAAAGAAGGTTACAAAGAATTTTTTTATAATATTGTTTGACAATTAAAAAAAATGTATTTCAATTAACAAAAAACAACAAACAAATAATTATAAGTCATGCCCGCCCATTGGGCGGGCTTCGCATCTTCCTTCAAATTTTCCCTCCTAATTTGAAATGTGTGGTTAGAATTACTTCTTACCATTCTTATTTTAATTATATATATATATATATATATATATATATAATATATATATATATACGTGGATATATATATATATAATATATATATATATATATATTATATATATAATAAATATTTAAATATTTTTTGTCGCCTTATGCCCCTCATTATAAATGCCAAAGCTTCGTTTTTTCCGCAAAGGCGTCAGGCTTGGTCATGCCGTCCCGTTACGCCTCACGCTATTTATAACCTTGACTAGATATTTGGTGTCGTTACAATTTTTTTTGGCTACCTGCTACCACAATGCGCGAATACCTTTCTAATACATTTAATCGAACCCATCTATAAACAAATATACTTATTCCTATATTTCAACCATTTCATTTATATATGTTATAATGGCTCGGCTGGGTCTCCAAACTATATTAAAATATTAGGCCATGTATTAAAATATTGTTTTAACATGGAGAGAGGATCCTCATGCAAAAAAAAAAGCGATAAAACCAACCTCACAATTAGCCCACCGGCTCAAAACGAAATTAAAAAAAAAAAAAAAAAAATTATATATATCGAAATATACCCTGAACTTCTGACAATTAATGACTTTTTTATACAACAAACTTAATTTATCAATTATCTAATAGATATATCTTAATTTTTTGAATAAAAAAAATACTGGCAAAATGGTCTCTTGATAACGAACAAAACAAGCCTAATATTGATATGCTTTTGACATACATACGATTTTATAAAAATTATTGAAGTTTAATATATATATATATATATATATATATATATATATATATATATATATATATATATATATATATATATATATATATATATATATATATATATATATATATATATAAATATATATATATATATATATATATATATATATATATATATATATATATATATATATATATATATATATATATATATATATATATATATAGTTTTTAAATAAAAGAAACTTTCAAAATAGACCCTTAACCTATCAAATACTTTCAAAATTATTCTAAAGTTTTTTAAAACTACAAGCGCCAAATACGTACAACTTTTTATAAAAATTTATATATAATTCTTTTTTTTTCCTTGGCACACGTTGTGCCGGGGTTGTTAATGCGCCAATGACATATTCACAAGGTCCAAAAGGACTCGAGTAAATGGGCATCGACAAAGCGTCGAGAGGATCAAACAAGCGCTTAATCCACTCAACACTCAGTTATTTTTTTATATATACATAACAATGTCTATTTACTCAATATCTGACTATTTCAATAAGAAACAATATATGGCCAGAAAGGCCTTTGCATTACAAACAATACTTGTCCAATATTGGAATAATTTTAACATACGTCTGATTTTATAAAAAAATTGTTGAAGTTTAGCTTATATTTTTTTTAGAAAAAATTGTTATTGCTTATCATTTCAAAAGACTTGATAAAAATGATGACAACCAACAATAAAAGAACTATCAGCTCCTGAAACATCTAAAAAAATGACAAACACCTCACCGTAACGCGGTTGGTTCCTCCCTCTCGTTGATATAATGTGAACATTATAACCGCATGATAAATGGGCAATGTTCCTAAAACGCTTATAGGTTGGTTGGGTATCAATTAATTATGCGTGTGAAATTGACGTTATATTTCTTTTTTGAGCTTATAATAATAGGATTTGAACACTGTCACCGGTTGGAAATAAATAATCAAGTAATTGATCGCCAGGGCCATCCCGTGGGTTTTGAAGGCCCTGTGCCATTATTACAATGTAAATTTTACTAACACAAATATCTTGTATGAATAAATTATTACAATGTAAATTTTACTAACACAAATATCTTGTATGAATAAAAAATAAGTACAAAATGCAAAAACCTGTTTTGATTCTGTTTGTTAAAATTGTACAATTCAGCGCTGAATAAATCAAAGGTGCTGAACAATTCAAAGGTGCTGAGTGAAAATGTTTCTACGCGTTTGATAAATATCTGAATATCAATTCTGAATAGACAAAATTACTATATTAACCTCCACTGTAATTTAATGAAATATGTTACTTGATAATGTTATCTATAAAACTTATAGTATAAAAAGTGAATGTAACTAAAAGAAAACTATATAAATTACATAACTTTTTCATAAATATCATCACATATTTTAACACCTAAGTAACTTCATATTATTGTTCTAAAAGGCTCGCAAAGGCGTGAGGCCACGTCATGCCGCCACGCCGCCTTATGCCACATATTTTTGTAAACTCGGTATATATGAATTATGAGATGAATATATAAATATTTTCATACTTTTTGTCGCCTTATGTCACATCTTATAAACGCAAAAGCTTCGCATTGATCGTAAAGACGTAAGGCTTAGTTATGCCGTCACGCCACGCTTCGCGTTATTTATAACCTTGCTTCATATGAATGGACCAACGAATATGTATAACCAAACTCAATTCAACATAATTTAAATAAGTAAAAGTATACTAATAAATTATATATAAGTAAAAGCATAGAGTGTGGTATGGTAAAATAATATGTTTTCTTTAATTGTTGCTCAAATGTATTAACCGGGAGAAGTCCACGTGGGAGAGTGGGAAAATGACGTGAGGGTATTTTGTGTACATGTGGTCCACTGAATCGTTTAGGATAGTATATAATACAAAATCGCTCAGCGCCTCATTTATCCATACAGTGACCGAATTTTTCTTTACCAAACACTGACCGATTAATTTTGTTATTAGACAGTGTTGAATCATGTCATTAAGAAGTAATCAAACTATTCCTACAGTGAAAACCAAACGTTGTTGTTTCTTTCAGACAACATATGAGATACAAATCAGCCTACACTAATACACTGACGGCTTCTGCTATTATAGGTATAAATGAAGGGTCAGAATGGAATTGTATCAGTTCACGCAATAATGGTACATGGAAATGTTTCATGCATCAAGTTTGTTAGTTTGATTACTTTTATATATTATAGGGTCCATTATATATGTAATATTAGCCTTTGAGGTTGTATAATTTACGCTGGTATAAATGAACCGTTTTAGAATGTGTATCACAGTTTGACTGCAAATTACGGATATGCATCAACGCCTGTAAAATGTGGTTATAGATTGTAACTATGTATTATAAACTTTTAGTAGTTCTAAATTTAAAAGTTTTGGTAGGACTTATGGTTTTGAGGTACGAATGTTTTTGTTTATCATCAGGCCATTTCACCCCGAAAATTACAATCTCTGATTCCTAATGATCTTACTATAGGTATTGAACTCAGAAACTGAGATTACTGGCTGATTCAGAGGATGATGTGGTGCTTCGCGACTGACTAACGCAGACAAGGTCCAACGATTGGTGACTTTAATAGACCTGCTGTAAGTTCCAGCTAGGGTATTCTCCAAACGTGCTCTTTAAAGTTGAATAGAAAAAAAAGTTACAAGGGGATTTGGAATTCCAGTTGAGAAACACGAAAACATGTGAGTAATAGCTATATGCTTTTTGAAATATCAATGATTCTCATGAAATTTAGTATGAGAGACAAATTCCGTATTCCTTTCCAAACCACACCGATTGTCGGTATTATGTTCTTAATTTGTGTTATGTTTATGTTACGAATAAGAAATATTTTTGTAATCGGTTGTGCAAGAATGAGTTAGAGAGATACTAGAGAGAGGCCGAGTAGGGAAAGGAGCGAAAGGGAGAACATGTACTTTACGCTTTTAAACAATGATTTGATAGGTAAGAATTTTATCTTCTTTTACAACAACAACAAACCTAATCCCGCCGGGGCAGGGTATGGGGAAGAATTTTATCTTCTTTTGTAGGATGTAAATCTACATACTTGAAATATCGTTTGGTTACGTGCCTTGGATATGTGACTGTTGATCATCTCTTTCCTTCGGTATCAACAGAAGACAATACACCATTTTTAATAATTGTGGGTGCCGCGGTTTAGTTGTGGTTTATTTGATGGGTTGTTGTTTTTAAATTTTTTTTTCAAAAAAATCCGCCGCAACGCGGCAGGGGTTATCACCTCGTTAATATATATAGACAACGTCGTTTAAAACGACGTCGTTTCATTGATCCTAATTGCAGGCTCCTTTGGCCCAACTCCTTTTGCCCAACCTGCCCCACTTCTTTCTTCCCTGATCCAAACTTCCATTTATAAAAAATAAAAAAAAATCTTCGTCGCCTCTAGAATCTACCGGACCTCTCACAACCTCTCTCTCCCTTTCTCTGATCGTCTCTTTGCTCAATCATACACACACTGAAAATCAGGTTATCAAACATGAGTGTTAGCCTTTGATTTTCTGGGTGTTATTTTGTTCTTCAAGATTCAACATATGTTTTTACCTCGTTTCTCCGTTGGACGCATATTGGACCGATGGATGGTCGGAAGAAGTCCTGACTGGAATCAGTCAATCGGAAGATGGAAGTGTTCAAGTTTATGTTCCTGGTAAGTTTGTTGTTCAGAATCTTGAGTTTGTAATTTGAGGTCAATTTTAGTAAGCAATCAGGTAATGAACATATTCAATCTTCTTCCATCAATTCTTCAAATACTTTTCAAGAAGTATTTACAGTGGTGAGAGTGGAAGCCAAAATTCATAGATTTTTTGATACAAATTGTCGTGGGTTTTTATTGTTGTTATTATTTTTGATTTTTATGTGATTTAGTTCATTGTGTGTTTATTTGAGCTTTATGTGACTAGGCTTATTAAATAAATGCTCCACCTATTTTGATTTAATTTTCTTTTTGGTTTTGTAGATTCAAGAATAATCAGGTTTCGATCATGATCAGATCATTTACCAATTGTCGATGAATGTTCCATCTTGGCTTCATTGAGTAGTCAACAAGGTGTTGAGGATGATGGGATAATTGCTATTATGTTGTCGGAAGGGTATGGTAACTTAGATGGTTCTATTGGTCAACAGCTTACCAGCCTCGGACCTGTTGCGGTAAGACGATTATTAGGGTGATAGTACTCTATTTCACAATTTATGATTGTTTTTGGTTATGCTCTAATATACCTTTTAGGTTGAAAATTACAGCGTTGTTTGGGATTACTTATTTTATAGTAGGATTTACCTGTCGTATTTGGTTTCAGCATGTCCATGACCATTTAGCAGGTTCGGTAAGTATTAACGTGAAAGGAAATTGTAGCCTTGGCAGTCAACGATTCTCACAGGTAGCGAAACGTATATACAATAGCACGACATATAAGAAATTGATTCGAATTTCTAGGGACTGATTGTGCAGCGATATAAATGTGCAGCTCTATTGGAGGTTCACAGCTCAGCAAATGAAAACAACAAGTGACGGGTGCAAGATCAACGTACTAGAAGGAGGCGAACACAAGGTACGCAGCAACAAAGGCGAAGAAAAGTGAAGGTTTAGAGAATACGAAAGAGGTTTTACTGTATGTTACTGGTCTCTAGCTACAGGTTAGTTTCTTTCATATGCAACTTCAGCATGGTGCATTTCGTATGCAAGTTGATTTTTGTGGCCACAAGTTTACTGCATTCCGTTTGTTACAACATTTTTGAGGTGTCAAGTTGCTAAGTCGTTCAGCTTACTTTATTGTATTTCTACTTTTTCTTTCAGACGACAGTTGAATGTTGATGGTCAAGAGGTGATTTGGAGTACCGTTGCAATCAAGATTTGGAGCAATGGTGTCGTGCCTATTCGGGCTGGTAAGATTTATAACGCCATTTCGTTTTATAACGTATATTTCGCTTTGCATGGGCAGATATCATAATAGTAATATATTTTTGTTTGTTTTTGTGATTAACTTTTCTAATATGTTTTAGTAACCCGAAACTGTTTTTTCGGGTCAATTTGGTAATCATATTTTTTTGACCCGTTTTACTTGATTGGAGGTGTGACTTAGCAAGATTCTGTTTTTTGACCCGTTTTACTTGACTGTAGGTTTAGAACAGTAGTGCCAAGATTCTGTTTTCAAGCCATTTGTAGATCACTTTTGTCGAAACCGTTGTACGATATGACTTTATATACTATTAAGCTATGTATTAGCAGTGTTAATCTTGCGAAATAATAAAATATAGTTTGATTTTGTTCAATTAGTATGTAAAACATGAGTTACCGTATTATCAGGGCCGTCCCGTGGGTTTTGAAGGCCCTGTGCCATTATTACAATGTAAATTTTACTAACACAAATATCTTGTATGAATAAAAAATAAGTACAAAATGCAAAAACCTGTTTTGATTTAGTCTTCAACATCATTAGAATATCATACTCAAATGTTCAAATTCGTCACAATAATATTAGTGGATCAACTTTTTTAACAATATATAGGATATTCTTAAAATTTAGAACATAGTAAACCTTTTGTAAATATTTTCTCGATCTTGGGCTAAAATTGTCAATTTTGTAATACTTTATATACTATTTTGAAAATAATAATTGAAAACTTAAGACAAAAGTGTAAATGTTTTAAACTATAAGGTGTATGGTGTAGATGACATAAAGTCATCTTCTTCTTCACCTGAAACAGCGCCATACTCCTCTTCATAAGCCATTTCTTTAAATAACTTATAACGAGTAGATTTTCATCCATTTTATATTAGGTTTTAAAACACTATTATTAATTTTATGCTAGAAATCAAATTAAACAAGCATCAGGGTCTGTAACTATAATAACCCGTCTAAAATCGTGGTGCCCTTATAAAATCGGAGGCCCTGTGCGGTATCACCCTGCACATGCTAAAATCCGGCCCTGTTGATCGCATACGGTACATCTAAGGTGAAATACGTGTTTAGAAAATCTCCAATTTTCTTTAGAAATCATATTTAAAAAAGTTGTCATGCTTATTTTTAAAATTTTCGATGAAAACATTATTAAACCAATTATTTCAATTACGCAACATTAATTGCTTGAATTTTTATGTCAATTTTCTTTGTACGCCGTTGAGATATATAAGCGGTACTACTAGTTTTCATTTCCTTTAGAGTCAAGTTATTTCAGAAACTCAAAAACTCATACATACTAAGGAACCGTTGGATCAAAAGACAAAATTTAATGATAAAAAATATGAAAATACCATTTGTATAAAATTCTGAAACAACTCTCTTACCCACCTTGATCAAAATTTTACTATCACAAAATCGCTTTCTCTCTCTCTAAAAATTTCAAACATCCAAATATTGTCTCTAACTACACCAGTCAAACCCTAAGAACTAAAATAAAAAATCAACCGTCATCAAAGCATAAAAATAAACTAAAACACATAGAAATTGAACAATTGGAGCATACAAAATATGAGCAAAAAACGTTTGAAAATAAATCGGTGATAGCTATGGAAGATGGTATGATGAGTGTCTAAATACTCATCATTTTTGTACCATTTAAACTGCAAAAACATCTGAAAACACTCAGAAATGCATCAAAATGATGAAAATATCACAAATAAGTGTTTTATGTGTTTCAAATGCAAAAGTACCAAAATCAGATGAAAAACGTATTAAGTTTGCATATTTGGCAGTTTTAGTCCCCCAAGTTTCAAAAGTTGTCAAAAACAGTCCCTGGTAAATCAAAATTAAGCAAAAATATCATTTAAGGTCCATGGGATTCAAAAGTTGTCAAAACAAACCCTTCAAAGTTTAAAAATCACAATTTACAACTTTGGTCCCTCAACTTTACAAAAATGTCAAAATCAGTCCCTGGGTGTATAAAAATGGAAATTATTCAAACTACACCCTTGTACTATTCATAAATGGCAAAATTGGTCCTTATGATAAGTTTTGAGAAAATTACAAGTTTGGTCCCTAGAGTTATAAATGTGGCAGTTTTGGTCCTTGGAATTATAAAAAGTGGGATTTTATCAAATATGGTCCTTGTACTATTAAAGAATGGCAAGATAGGTCCTTGTGATAACTTTGGATTGTTGACAGGATCAACCCCTCAAAAATGCAGAAATTACATGAATGGTCCTTGTGTTATTCAAGCTAACATACCAAACGGACCCCTTTGTGTTATTAAAACCCAAAGCCCAAATCCAGTCACAAGCCCAAACCACGTTTTAAATATAAAACCCGCCTGTACTGTTCCTCTTCCTCACCACGCCTGCAATTCCAAAACCACCCTGGTTTTCTTCCACCTTGCCTGTTTCCACCTTTCCACCTCACCCCTAACAGCTGTATACCAACCCCCCTCCACCTCTACATACAACCAGATTGCATTAACTGCTAATACCTGCTTTAAGACTTTTCCCGCCAAAAACTCCACTTGTACGATTATGATGAATTGTGAAGATCCAATGGCTGGAAATGAGTGGGAAAGACTCAGAGGTGTCGACAGAGATGAAAACGATCAATAAAAAGAAAGAGGGAGCAATATAGAGGTAGTAGTAGTGTAATTTTAGTTTAGGTAGTGTCGACTTAGTTAATTTTAACTTTTCAGTATATGTTTAAGCTTCCAAGTACTTTGTTATGTAATTTCAGGGTAATACAAACCTTTTTAAGTATTCAATTTCAATTTCCAAGTACGAATTTATATTATGCAATTTTCAAGTTCATGTATATGTGATTGTAAGTTGATAAGGAATCTTAAGCTTGTATAAGTTCTTATATAAGCTTTTATAAGCTCACTTTAGCTTATTATTTACTCGGAAACTTACTTACTCAAATTTTACTCTCAAAAATACCTTGGTCAATGAAAGTCAACTGCTGGTGATATTGGTCGTGAAAATGGAATTGGGTTGATTCTTATGCTGAATTGGGTATTGGTTGGTGTTTTTAATCTTGGTTTAGTATTGATATGCTGCCCAAATTGAGCTGGAAATCAAGTAAGTTTTGGTGCCAAACCTTTTTCAAAACTGTTATGTTGCTAGTATGAATATGATCATGGTTGCTTGTAATTGATGCTAGATTTGATGTTATTATAGCTTTGGGATATCAGTTATAAACTTGTTTGAATCTCTGCATAAGTAGGATAGAATTTGATAGCTAAAATTATTATTTGAAAGTTTTAAAGTAGTGTTTGGATCATGCATTCCATCTGAGTTTTAGGACATTTCAGTAGTTGAAATTAGTGGTTTTAGTCTTGAATAGATATATTAATGTCACTTTAGTCATAATTTTGCATCTATACCCACTTACAGTCATAATCACTTATTAACTGCCTTCATTTTCATTTCTGTTAAAATTAGTTGGTGAAATCTAGCATATAGGTGTAGAAATAGATAAGTTAGCTTGCATTAGCTTCATTTCATTGTAATTCATCATTCTCAGTTAGAAAATTGGAATCAAATCTCATTTTAGTCAAACTTTCATACTTGTCTTTAAAAGTCAAAAGTTGGAAAACCAGTTTTTGCACAAACTTTGTTGATGTTTCAAGGACTCAATTCTGGTTCAAATTCAGTGAGACTTTGGGATTTCCTAGTTCAGTTGGTCTTAAACTGAAATCTGATTTTTGTTGAATTTTCTCAAGTCTCTAAAAGCCCTTAATCAGCTGTCCATTAAGCTGGTTTGTGCCCTGTGTCAAACTCAGTATTAGCTGAGTCATTTCAAGCTTTTTGTAAGCTTTGCACAAGCTTCATTAAAGCTTGTTTAGGACTGATTTTTGGTCAAAGTGTAGTAAGCTAGGTGATCTTGAGAACCCATCATCTGTTTTTCCCTTTAGCTTATTTGTTTAGCCTGTGTAATAGCTTAAAGTAGACCCCAAGTAGACTTATTTGGTTTTTGCACTTTCATAAGCTCATTCTTAGTTAATGCATCATTAGTGGTCTAGAGTAGTATTAATTAGTTGCATTAGGCTTATTATAGTGTACTTTAGCTCTGCTAATCATTTAGTTGAATTTGGTAGCTTATAGCTTAATCTAGTAGCTTATTTAGAACTGCTTATCACTACAGTTTCATTTTCTCACACATAAGCATATGTTTTTATATTTTTCATAGATTAAGAATAATATTTTAGACTTTTTCTGAATTTTTCATAATTTTTCATAACTGTTTGCTATTTTTCTTATTTTAAATCAGTTTTTAAGACTTTTTAATTAGCTTTTATTACAAATAAATCAGAAAAAGTTTAAAAAAATATGTTTTCAATTTTCCTAGATTAAGATAAATATAAAAAGCCAAAAAAATATTTTTCCATAATTTTCTTAGTTTAAATAGTATTTTCTAGCATTTTAATTAGTTTTAAATAGTATTAAATTCATAATAGATAGATAAAAAGTGTAATAAATATATTTTCAGTTTTAAAATAAGTTTTATAATATTTTAGATTTTTCTAAGTCATAATTTCACTTTTCTAGCTTTATTTCATATTTTCTTATATTTTAGGTTATTATTAAATAGTTAAAAATAGTTTTTAATTAATAATAATTAAATAAATAGTCATAAAATTAATTTTATTTTTTCTAATAATTTTCTTTTATAATTAGGATTGTAAAAATGTATTTTTCATATCCGTAGGTATTTTCCTTCTTTATTTTCACGTTTTATTTAGTACGTTCACGTAATTTTATTTAAACGTACGTTTTAGGTTTTAAACGTTCATCGATTTTAAAAATAGTGATAGCGTTTATTTAATATATTTTAGCTTTTTACTTTTCTTTAATTTGCATTTAAGCCCCTGTAATTTACAAACCTTTTCTCTAGATATAATTATTCCAAATTCACAAACCATTTCCCATTCAATATCACCCGATCACAGATTCGTTGTACTACAGTGTTCACACCTCGTTGGGACTTAACGACCTGAGGTAACACTATACTCCTCTGGATTTAATTGCATTTCGTTCTCAGACTGTTTGACGTTTATTACGGTTGACCATTCACAAGTGGTTGATTTGTGTGATAAAACCTGACTGTCTTGAGCGAATCAAATTTTGGCGCCGCTGCCGGGGAGGTGTGCTGCGTTACTACGAATTTGAAGCATCAGTGTTGTTGAATATACACCCATTGTATATTTACCATCTTTGTCCATATTTCCTTGTTTTCATATAAAACCAAAATTATCGTGAAGTTAATTCGTTTGACAGATCGATTACCAAAAACATTTTTTTTATTATTCAAGTTTTCAACAAACACAAAAAACCCAAAAAGATTTTCTTTCTTATTTTTACAAAATGTTTTTCCAAAAATCCAAAAATATCCATCTTTACCCTCTCACATCTTTGATTCTTCATCCCTACCCCTCTGAAAACCTTTGATTCTTTCTATGTCTTATCCTCACCCTCTTGGTTGTCAATGGTGTGGTGGTCCTTATAATGGTGGCAATTGCCCCAGTTGTAGCATGGTGGAATCAGGAAACGGGTCTGTCTATAACCAGGATCCCTATTCCTACCATAACACAACTGATTTATTCCATCAGCTACCACACTGTGAGACTCAGCAGTTTTACTGTTGTGAGTACTGTGGTGGTTCACACTCCAGTTCTGATTGTTAATCGGGAAACACGCTTGTCTATGAGCAGGTTCTTGATAACAATTATGACTACAACACATATGACTCACAGCCACATCAGTTTTACTGTTGTGAGTATTGTGGAGGTCCTCACTTTAGCTCTAATTGTCAAACAAGGAATCCATTTCCTTGTAACAATTACGACTCTTCGTATCATGACCAACCTCTACAATACCAAGTGAATCAGGCACCACCTCAGCCTGAGCCACTTCCTCAAAATCTTCTCCTTGATCTTTTGGATTTAGTGAAAGATTTGAAGGAATGTAAACATCCCCAAGATAATCCAAATGAGAAATCCATGGAAGAATTGCTAGCTGAAGAGCGGGCTGCTAAATTAAATTCTCAAATTGCCTTTGAAAAATCTATTAGGGAATCTATTGCAAAAGAAAAAGCAGCCAAATCTATCTCTCGATTTCGTTTCATTCCTGATGACGACGATGATGAAGTTACCCTTGATATTAGTCAATTATGTACAGGTTCATCAAGTTCATCAGTTGAAATTCCTTCCATGAAAAATCAGGGAGAAAAGACTATGATGGAATTACTAGCAGAAGAACAAATGGAAAGTATAAAACATATGTATGCTAGTTCTTCTCAACTCCCTCAGTCTGTTGTTATCACACCCGATATTCCCACTCACTCTCTAAACATGGGGGATGAGCTTCTTGACACTGTTCCTGAAAAGGAATCTGACGAATTCATAAAGTCTAGTGTTGAGAACCTTGTCCAAATTCCAAGAGAATCACAGGGAATTCTTGATCATGTGTGTGATATCCCTCCTCCTCTTGTCTTCCAAAATGATCATATTGATATGTTCTCTGATTCTGATGAGGACTATTCTTTATCTTGTGGAGACATAAGTTATGTGGGGGAATTACCTTCTGAGCTTGTCAGCTTAGGAGAAGAGAATGATGAAGAAATAATCGAAGACGAAGCTCTTCGTCTTACATTATTGAATGTTAATCTTCTCATTTCTAGAATCGAGGCTTTTAATGAAAAGCCTACTTCATATCCTATCCCCTTTGAGGATAGTGAACTTTTGTTCGATGATTCTATTCCGGAATTGCAAACGTTCAATTTTGATCATATGGGAGAGAAGATTAGTGGTATTACCACTTCTCATTCTCATAATTCTCTCCCCGATTATGAATCATTCACTTTTGAGGAGTTCCCTAGTGAACTCACTCAAATCAATCCCGAATATGAATCATTCGCCTTTGAGGAGTTCTCCTGTGAACTCACTCATATCATATCTCTACCGGAGTATGATAACTTCTACCTTGATCTAGACACACCCGGGATATGTCTAGACCAATTGAGCTTAAAAGATGAAATTCATGCTATTATGAATTCTCCTTCTGATGATGATGAGTTAGTCAAGATTATTATCATGACTTTCTTTCTCTTCTTCACCTATCCCGTGGCTTCTCCTGTTCTTCACTCCTTCGGGAATGAAGACATTATTTTTGATCCCGGCATTTTCATTTATCATTTGTGAGACGGGTCTGTCTATGTATATCTCATCGGTGTGGAACTTTCACGTACTTCAATGTTTATACAAGCATCTTGAATGAAAGTCCGATGGAGATTGTCTCTTCCACTTACTTCCCCATGAACAAATTAATTCGGGGTCGAGTCAAGCTAGCGACTCGGTAATCAAAAACAGTAGTGCAACATGGGTTTTCACCCATGTTTCTGTCTTCTTACCCTTTCTACCATCTTAGCGTGGGGGAGATGCCCCACATGTTGTATATAGATCTAAAAAAATGAATGAAAATTGTAAATATTAAAAAAGAGAATAATTGTTGTGTTTCCACACTTGGCTAGTAATGTTATCTTTTTACGTTCAAGGATTCGGCATAATAACCGGGACTTTGAATATTGAGGACAATATTCATTTCTAAGTGTGGGGGGGAAATTCTGGCGAATTTGATCATAAATGTACCCTTTTAGTCCCTTTTTCCCCAAAATGGCAAAATTTTAATTTTTTTTAGTGGAAGTACTATGTACTAAACACAACAAATGGTAATCAGTCCACCATGTCTAACCCACATAAGGATTGGCTAATCCAGGAGCAAACGGCTCTTGGTAAAGATATCTCAAATCCGTTGATGGCTTGCAATTTGCCCAAAATTGTATGGTGTTCAGCTCACCATATCTTTAATTAGTGAAGAGTTGGCTAGCCCGCAAGTTTATGGCTTGTGGTAAAGGCAGTTGGAAAACCATAATTGGTAATCGACTCACCAAAGATATTTTATCTAAGAGTTGGCTAGTCCAGAAGCAAACGGCTTTTGGTAAAGACAAATCAAAACCGTTGAAAGCTGGTGATTTGCTCAAAATCATTTGGTTATCATTGTACCAAAGTTATTACTTGAACTAAAACAATTGGCTACTCCAGAAGTAATGGCTTTTGGTAAAGAGATAAAATCCATTAAGTTTTCTCAAAAGATTGCTAGGGACTAGCAATATCTTAGTGTGGGGGATTGATGAGTGTCTAAATACTCATCATTTTTGTACCATTTAAACTGCAAAAACATCTGAAAACACTCAGAAATGCATCAAAATGATAAAAATATCACAAATAAGTGTTTTATGTGTTTCAAATGCAAAAGTACCAAAATCAGATGAAAAACGTATTAAGTTTGATTATTTGGCAGTTTTAGTCCCCCAAGTTTCAAAAGTTGTCAAAAACAGTCCTTGGTAAATCAAAATTAAGCAAAAATATCATTTAAGGTCCATGGGATTCAAAAGTTGTCAAAACAAACCCTTCAAAGTTTAAAAATCACAATTTACAACTTTGGTCCCTCAACTTTACAAAAATGTCAAAATCAGTCCCTGGGTGTATAAAAATGGAAATTATTCAAACTACACCCTTGTACTATTCATAAATGGCAAAATTGGTCCTTATGATAAGTTTTGAGAAAATTACAAGTTTGGTCCCTAGAGTTATAAATGTGGCAGTTTTGGTCCTTGGAATTATAAAAAGTGGGATTTTATCAAATATGGTCCTTGTACTATTAAAGAATGGCAAGATAGGTCCTTGTGATAACTTTGGATTGTTGACAGGATCAACCCCTCAAAAATGCAGAAATTACATGAATGGTCCTTGTGTTATTCAAGCTAACATACCAAACGGACCCCTTTGTGTTATTAAAACCCAAAGCCCAAATCCAGTCACAAGCCCAAACCACGTTTTAAATATAAAACCCGCCTGTACTGTTCCTCTTCCTCACCACGCCTGCAATTCCAAAACCACCCTGGTTTTCTTCCACCTTGCCTGTTTCCACCTTTCCACCTCACCCCTAACAGCTGTATACCAACCCCCCTCCACCTCTACATACAACCAGATTGCATTAACTGCTAATACCTGCTTTAAGACTTTTCCCGCCAAAAACTCCACTTGTACGATTATGATGAATTGTGAAGATCCAATGGCTGGAAATGAGTGGGAAAGACTCAGAGGTGTCGACAGAGATGAAAACGATCAATAAAAAGAAAGAGGGAGCAATATAGAGGTAGTAGTAGTGTAATTTTAGTTTAGGTAGTGTCGACTTAGTTAATTTTAACTTTTCAATATATGTTTAAGCTTCCAAGTACTTTGTTATGTAATTTCAGGGTAATACAAACCTTTTTAAGTATTCAATTTCAATTTCCAAGTACGAATTTATATTATGCAATTTTCAAGTTCATGTATATGTGATTGTAAGTTGATAAGGAATCTTAAGCTTGTATAAGTTCTTATATAAGCTTTTATAAGCTCACTTTAGCTTATTATTTACTCAGAAACTCACTTACTCAAATTTTACTCTCAAAAATACCTTGGTCAATGAAAGTCAACTGCTGGTGATATTGGTCGTGAAAATGGAATTGGGTTGATTCTTATGCTGAATTGGGTATTGTTTGGTGTTTTTAATCTTGGTTTAGTATTGATATGCTGCCCAAATTGAGCTGGAAATCAAGTAAGTTTTGGTGCCAAACCTTTTTCAAAACTGTTATGTTGCTAGTATGAATATGATCATGGTTGCTTGTAATTGATGCTAGATTTGATGTTATTATAGCTTTGGGATATCAGTTATAAACTTGTTTGAATCTCTGCATAAGTAGGATAGAATTTGATAGCTAAAATTATTATTTGAAAGTTTTAAAGTAGTGTTTGGATCATGCATTCCATCTGAGTTTTAGGACATTTCAGTAGTTGAAATTAGTGGTTTTAGTCTTGAATAGATATATTAATGTCACTTTAGTCATAATTTTGCATCTATACCCACTTACAGTCATAATCACTTATTAATTGCCTTCATTTTCATTTCTGTTAAAATTAGTTGGTGAAATCTAGCATATAGGTGTAGAAATAGATAAGTTAGCTTGCATTAGCTTCATTTCATCGTAATTCATCATTCTCAGTTAGAAAATTGGAATCAAATCTCATTTTAGTCAAACTTTCATACTTGTCTTTAAAAGTCAAAAGTTGGAAAACCAGTTTTTGCACAAACTTTGTTGATGTTTCAAGGACTCAATTCTGGTTCAAATTCAGTGAGACTTTGGGATTTCCTAGTTCAGTTGGTCTTAAACTGAAATCTGATTTTTGTTGAATTTTCTCAAGTCTCTAAAAGCCCTTAATCAGCTGTCCATTAAGCTGGTTTGTGCCCTGTGTCAAACTCAGTATTAGCTGAGTCATTTCAAGCTTTTTGTAAGCTTTGCACAAGCTTCATTAAAGCTTGTTTAGGACTGATTTTTGGTCAAAGTGTAGTAAGCTAGGTGATCTTGAGAACCCATCATCTGTTTTTCCCTTTAGCTTATTTGTTTAGCCTGTGTAATAGCTTAAAGTAGACCCCAAGTAGACTTATTTGGTTTTTGCACTTTCATAAGCTCATTCTTAGTTAATGCATCATTAGTGGTCTAGAGTAGTATTAATTAGTTGCATTAGGCTTATTATAGTGTATTTTAGCTATGCTAATCATTTAGTTGAATTTGGTAGCTTATAGCTTAATCTAGTAGCTTATTTAGAACTGCTTATCACTACAGTTTCATTTTCTCACACATAAGCATATGTTTTTATATTTTTCATAGATTAAGAATAATATTTTATACTTTTCCTGAATTTTTCATAATTTTTCATAACTGTTTGCTATTTTTCTTATTTTAAATCAGTTTTTAAGACATTTTAATTAGCTTTTATTACAAATAAATCAGAAAAAGTTTAAAAAAATATGTTTTCAATTTTCCTAGATTAAGATAAATATAAAAATCCAAAAAAATATTTTTCCATAATTTTCTTAGTTTAAATAGTATTTTCTAGCATTTTAATTAGTTTTAAATAGTATTAAATTCATAATAGATAGATAAAAAGTGTAATAAATATATTTTCAGTTTTAAAATAAGTTTTATAATATTTTAGATTTTTCTAAGTCATAATTTCACTTTTCTAGCTTTATTTCATATTTTCTTATATTTTAGGTTATTATTAAATAGTTAAAAATAGTTTTTAATTAATAATAATTAAATAAATAGTCATAAAATTAATTTTATTTTTTCTAATAATTTTCTTTTATAATTAGGATTGTAAAAATGTATTTTTCATATCCGTAGGTATTTTCCTTCTTTATTTTCACGTTTTATTTAGTACGTTCACGTAATTTTATTTAAACGTACGTGTTAGGTTTTAAACGTTCATCGATTTTAAAAATAGTGATAGCGTTTATTTAATATATTTTAGCTTTTTAATTTTCTTTAATTTGCATTTAAGCCCCTGTAATTTACAAACCTTTTCTCTAGATATAATTATTCCAAATTCACAAACCTTTTCCCATTCAATATCACCCGATCACAGATTCGTTGTACTACAGTGTTCACACCTCGTTGGGACTTAACGACCTGAGGTAACACTATACTCCTCTGGATTTAATTGCATTTCGTTCTCAGACTGTTTGACGTTTATTACGGTTGACCATTCACAAGTGGTTGATTTGTGTGATAAAACCTGACTGTCTGGAGCGAATCATGGTACGATTTTTCTAATCCTTTATTGTGATGTTATTTAATTGTCTTTTGTGATTTTGTGCTTATTTATGTATTTATTTGTGTTTTTATGCTATTTGGGTAGATTTTTGTGTTTTTTGTTGATCTCTTGTGATTTGGTATATATGCTATTAGTTTGTTTAAGTAGGCTATTTTAAATTGTGTTTTTGATGCTATTTAGTTTGATGCACACCAAGTGTTTGATGAAATGCAAAGTTGATTAAAAAACTTGTATTCTATATATAGTCTAATCTGCAATGTCGGTGAGGATAAAAAACGTTTCCGTTGTCACGTGCTAGGCAGATGCGGTCTTTTTGATAACAGATGGGTTCTTGGGCTTCCGTGGTTACTGATCGGTGCTAAACAGTCAAGTTTAATCACTCAAGCTAACCACTTGTGAATGGCTAACCGTAACAAACTTAAAACTGCTCAGAAACCAATACAATGAAGATCAGAGGAATATAGGGGATTCCTGGGTCGTTAAGTCCCACGGAGGATGAATTGGTGTTAAACAACTTCAGATGATAGAATGATCACTAAGGATAGTGATCAGTAAGGATTATGATGGAAAATTACCTAAAGAAAAGATTTACAAATTACAGCGACTTAAATGCAAATTAAGAAAATTAAAAAGATAAAATATATTAAATAAACGCTATCACTATTTTTACAATGATGAACGTTTAAAACCTAAAACGTACGTTTAAATAAAATTACGTAAACGTACAAAATAAAACGTGAGTTTTAAGAAATAAAAGACCTACAAATATGAAAATGATACTTTTACAATCCTAATAATAAAAGAAAATTATTAGAAAAAGAAAATTATTTTTACAACTATTTATTTAATTATTATTAATTAAAAACTATTTATTAAGTATTTAAAATGCACTAAAATATAAGAAAATACAAAATTAACCTAGAAAAATGAAATTATAACTTGGAAAAATCTAAAATATGAAAAAACTTATTTTAAAACTGAAAATATATTTTTTAGACTTATTATGTATTTATTATTAATTTAATACTATTTAAAACTTATTAAAATGCTAAAAAATACTATTTAAACAAAGAAAATTATGGAAAAATACTTTTTATGACTTTTATATTTATCTTAATCTAGGAAAATTGAAAAAATATTTTTTTAAGCTTTTTCTGATTTATTAGTATTAAAAGCTATTTAAAAAGGATTAAAAACTATTTAAAATAAAGAAAAATACTAAACAGTGATGGAAAAATCTGAAAAATTCAGGAAAATGCTAAAATATTATTCTAAGTTTATAAAAAATATAAAAACATATGCTTATGTGGAGGAAAAATCAACTGCTGTGAAACTGCTTATAAATAAGCACTTCAAAATAAGCTAAAAGCCATAAATGACCACCAAATAAACACATAAGCTAGGGTATGCTATATTAACTAATTACTAACCTATTCCAACCATCCTAAACTTCTGAAAAGCAGATTAAGCCAAAAATTAAGCAAATCAAAAACTAGTTTTGACTCAAAAATGGGACAACATTAAGGCTTATCTAGGAGTGGGGTCCACAGAGCTTAAGCTCAAAACCTTTACTGAAATGGATAGTCAGCTGGGTGGTGAGTGGAAAGGAACCAAGAACCACCAGTGGGGTCCACTGGTGTGGCCTGTGGGACCCACCAAAGTGGTGGTGATGCCACTGTTTTGGTGGTGCAGGGCATGCACAGAGCATCATTTCAGAGAAGGGTCAAAAAGAAGCTTAATAATAAGCACTTTATAAGCTAAGTGGAAGTGAGTTACTATTTTTATATTTTATTTTAGCAGCTAAATATTACTATCCCAAAAGGGCTTAAGCTAAATCCTAATATGGGATCCTAGACAAAATTATTCATTTAATTCAAAAACTGCATATAAGAATTTTGACTTTGCAATTTACACTAAAACTTTGACTAAAATGAATTTTAATCACATTTAATTAACTGAATATGTTGTATTAGACTACAATATGACTGATTTAAGTTAATCTAACAAGTTTTAAGCTAATTAGATGAGATTTGAACTTCAATATCCTAACAGTTATATACTTAAGACAGATTTTAAAGTAACTTTGACTTTTACTAGAACAAGGGCTGAATTTTATTGCTTGTTTGAGTTAATATAACCTACTGAGACTTGAATCAAATTAGAACAACAACTATAACAACCTTTAACACAGTTATACATGCAAATCCAAACATCCCTTTAAGAAGCTATTATGAAGCTTTTGGCACTGAAACAGCTTATTAAACTAAGGGACCTAGTAATTAGCTTATAACAACTATTATGAGACAATATTAAGACAGAATTAACAAATTTTAACTACTAATAATAGAAAATACAAATTTCAAAGTAAATGCTTACAAATGAATTCATGCACAGGATAAGGAACCAAGGACTGAGGATCAATCCTAATGCTTCCCAATAAGCTCTAACCCACTAAGCAATCCAGAATAAGCTCTTCACCAATTCTGAACTAGCTTCTTGATCATGTCTCTCTAGATTTTTATTTTTAACTAATATTTTTGGTATTTTTGATAATTTTTTGAGATTGCTAAGTAAACTGATTTGTAAAGATTTTAATAGCTTCTAGGCTTATATAATGAACTTATAGAAGCTTATAAGTCATAAACAACAACCACAAACATCATTTGACCTTATGGAGAATTTTAAAGTAAATTTGCATAAACTGGAATTAAACAGGAAACTTGAAATTAAGGTTTACAAAAGAGTTATTTGACAATAAAAACATGAAATATAGAGCTTGAAAGCTGATTAATACACTGGAAACTAAAATTAAGCTAAAACGACATAAACTACACTAAATTACACTACTTATCCTTCTTTCTTGCACCCCCCTTGTTTTTAAATGACTTTTTCATCTCTTGGTCGACCTCTGAGCAAATCCCATCAATCTTGAACCGTTGGTTTGAGCCAGATCATTGAAATTGCCAAATGTCAAATTTGGCGGGAAAAGCTTTTTGAGCAGGTAATTGCAATAAATGATCTTTGGTTGTTTGTGTAGGTGGAGGGGAGTTGTTATACAGCTGGGAGACAAGTTGGAAAGGTGGGTGGACAGGTGGTGATGGTAGATGGAGGTAATGGAGTGGATACAGGTGTTAGGGGGGAAGGGGATGAACAGTGCACTGGCGGGGGTGTTTAATTTAAACACTGGTTAAATTTGGGCTTGGGGTATTTGGGCCACAGCTGGGTTTGGATTAGGTGTTTAGTAAATAGGTCCATTTGGTTTAGTAGTAATACAAGCCCAAGGACCAAATATGTAATTCTGCCAATCTGAAGGACTAAACCTGCCATTATACCAAAGTTAATACAAGGTCCTAACTTGCCATTCATTAATAGTACAAGGACCATTAGTGATAAAATTTCATTTTTTATAAGTCCAGGGACTAAAACTGCCAAGTTTGAAACTTTAAGGGCCTAACTTGTAATTTTCCAAAAGTTTACCATAAGGACCAATTTTGTCATTTATGAATAGTACAAGGTTAATATTTGATAATTTTCACTTTTTAAATTAACCAAGGACTATTTTTGACAATTTTCAAAGTTAAAGGACTAAAGTTGTCAATTTGTGATTTTTAAACTTTGAAGGGTTTATTTTGACAACTTTTGAATCACATGGACCTTAAATGATATTTTACAAGTTTTTGAATTACCAGGGACTAATTTTGACAACTTTTATAACTTGGGGGACTAAAACTGCCAATTATGCAAACTTGATACGTTTTTCATCAGATTTTGATGTTTTTGCATTTAAAAAATATAAAACACTGTTTTGTGATATTTTCATCATTTTGATGCATTTCTGAGTGTTTTCAGATGTTTTTGCAGTCTAGATAATACAAAAATGATGAGTATTTAGACACTCATCAGTTACTAACGTTGGGCTGAACTTTTGAGCCCATTTGATAAGCTTTGGTCGGTTTATCAACCTTTTATTTATTCTTAGATAGACTCGATGAAACAGATAAGCACGCCGCCATAATCCAGTAGCTTCTCCTGAAACTTCTTGAATCATCCCACCATCTTGAAAACTGCTCTAAAAGGTATGTTAACTATTCTTTTTCGTGTTGAAGGTAAGTAACATGGTCGACTGTGTTTGTTTTATCGTAATGGTTTGGGAGAGGTTCGAATCGACGTGTTAAGGTTTTCTTTGATTAAGATCGTAGTAGTTCATCTGCTACATATTTTTCTCAGCTTGCTTACTGCCTTTCTTTTTGCAGCCAATAACCACGTTAAACGAGTGGGTTGGAAGTTGTCTCTAACATCTTGGTGGTTTCCATCAACAGTAAGATGCCTCTCTCTATTCCATCATAGCCTCTCTCTATTCCATCGTAGGTATTATTATAGTTTTATCGGTTCCTAGAGACATATAAAGTGGTAGCAATTACAACAACATTTCATACAATATTTAATTTTGATTTAGGGTTTCGTTCAATTAGTAGTTGTTGTTTGCGCTGAATTATGTTAATTTAATTGTCAGCTTGGATTACGAAAAATGCAATCCTATATCTGTTTGGGGTTTTTATAGGAATCGATTGGGTATCATAGATTATTGATTTGAGGTGATTGGAAGAGCTAATGAGTAGGTAATATAATTTATGTCTTTGTTGTTATAGAGATTAGTTATTATAAAAAAAACACATTCTTAACAAGCTGTGATTTTGGAAGCACTGCTGTTGCAACCAACATTAGATGGCTGATGTTAGTTGGTTTGTGAATGTTTGCAGCCACATGGGTTCAGCTGTTTGTGGAATTCCATCGGGTTGGGTTGACGCCTAATGAGGTGAGCTTGACACAAGTTCTTTATGATAATATTACAGACATCAATCTGAGATAATATGGATGTATTTTTAAGATTATTTGTCTACTAATGAATTCATGTAATTTGCTTCCCGTTTTTTCTTTTGCAGGCATTTACTTTCTATGTTTTAATTAATTTTTAACAATGGAAATTGCAGGGTATACGGGCCTGCTGTACTACCGGTGTAACTGGTAATACGTCTGGGCCACATGTTGTGGCGTTGGCCGACGAGATAACAACTCTTAATCCGTCATGCGCGTTGCCGCGGTCGCATTCTCTAGGAAATGTATCTTTTTGAGTTGGATGCCTACGATGTTGACCACATTTTGTTGGTGTGGTGAGCCCGTTAGCAGGGTTAGATAATCAATTCAGCAGAAACAAATACCACTAGGTGGTTACCGGATATCACTTGGAATCGTGTGATCACTTTCCAAAGTAAACTATTCGACCTTAATGCCTGGGTTACACGAATATCTACTTGGGATAAGACCAAATGCAGTTATAGAATTAGGCACAATTCAATAACCCTTGCGCTTATAAGTGTTTATCGTTTTCTGTGTGTTCCTCATGCATAATCAGATCTCCTATTTATAGGAGTTTACTCTAAGCTAATCAAATGGAATTATGAGTATTAATCGGCCCATTAATAGCCTCATAATTATCCCCATTATAGCCGTTAGTGGTTACATGACCAATTAAATGTGGTCATTAAGCAGTTGAAACTGCCACTTGAATAGGTCAAAACCGTTACAAGCAGTACTTTTATCAGTACTTTCATAGTGCTATCAGTGAATACACTGCTTCAGTGGAATCCACAAGCTTCAGTGGAATCCACAAGTTTCAGTGGAAACATAAGCTTCAGTGGAAACACTGCTTATCAGTGGAAACACTTCCTATCAGTGGAAACACTGCCTATCAGTGGAAACCACAAGCAGTACTTTCCACAAGCAGTACTTTCCACTAGCACTACCAATACAAACCACTACAAGAACAGGGTGTTCATGGACCTTATGGGTGTACACTCCGTACCTCCTAACCCATTACAAGGTGTGAACTAATCCTACAAGTGCACTAAATTTTCCAACAATCCTCTCCAAATTTAATTCACTTCCTTTGCATGAAAAATAAACATCAAGCAAAACATGTGCATAAACGAAAATGTCCTGAGGATTGAATTTCCATCTTAGTAAATTACACGTTCAAATATTCGAGAATCAGGGTGTTCTAAGAATTGAACCCTTCAACCCATTTGAATACCTGAAGATAAAATACACACAAGTTTTCAAACACTTAAAAGCTCCTGACACTATACAAGCCATGTGTCCATATCCAAATTCATAAATGTTGTAAAAGCTAAAAGTCCAAAGCTTCTTGAAGCGGCAAAACTTCAACATTTACATAGGTGGTTCCTCTTTAGTCATGCTCCTGCCAAGCACTTTTTCAAAGAAAATTAACCATTGAGAAGTAAAGACTTCATCCTCCTTTCAGCAGGTTCTGAGCACAACCTTGGGATGTAAATAAAACATGTGCTCCAGTCCACTGAATGTTCAGCTTTCCACATTGAACTCAGCTCCTAAGTTTCCTCAGGAGGGAGTTGGGTGTCCTAGCATTCAGTGACTAAGTTGGACTTAAACCCATCCCTTTAGCAGACTTTATAACCAAGTCTCTAGCCAGACCCTTCGTCAAGTGATCAGCTAAGTTCTGTTAAGATCTAACAAACTCTATAGATACCACCCCATTCATGATAAGCTCACGAATCATGCTATGTCTAACACCTAAGTGTCTAGACTTACCATTGTACATCTGGCTATAAGCCTTAGCCAATGTAGCTGCACTATCACACCGATGGAAATAGGTGCTATAGGTTTAGGCCACAATGGAATCTCAAGAAGCAAGTTTTTCAACCATTCAGCTTCTTTACCAGCAGCTGCTAAAGCCACAAATTCAGATTCCATTGTTGAACTGGTGATACAAGTTTGCTTCTTGGATGCCCAAGAAATTGCACCTCCACCAAGTAGGAATACCCAACCACTGGTAGACGAATTGTCTTCAGTGTTACTGATCCAACTTGCATCAGTGTAACCTTCCAACACTGATGGGTAACCAGTATATGAGAGACTATAATCCATAGTTCTCTTCAAATACTTCAGTACCCTCTGAACTGCTTGCCAGTGATGAGCACTAGGATTACTAGTATACCTGCTCAATTTTCCCACTGCAAAACCAATATCAGGTCTTGTACAAGTCATGGCATACATCAGACAGCCAATTACCCTAGAATACTCAAGTTGAGATACAGCTTTGCCATTGTTAGGCATCAACTTCTCACAAGTATCCATAGGTGTACTCACAGGAGTACAATCAAAGTAATTGAATTTCCTCAGTACCTTCTCAATATAATGAGACTGAGAGATAGAAATTCTTTTACTTTCATGTTTAATCCTTATACCAAGGATAACATCAGCCTCCCCCATGTCCTTCATGGAGAACCTTGATGACAAAAACTCCTTTGTCAGGTCAACCTGATTTTGGTCTGTGCCAAAGATCAACATGTCATCAACATATAGACAAATGATGACTCCTTTACCAGATTCATCAAATTTGCTATATACACATTTGTCAGCTTGGTTAAGAACATAACCACTAGACAAAATCACTTCATCAAATTTTTGATGCCATTGCTTAGGTGCCTGTTTCATTCCATAAAGAGACTTAATCAGTTTACACACCTTGTTTTCATTGCCAGGCATGATGAAGCCCAGAGGTTGGTTCATATAAACCTCCTCTTCTAACTCACCATTCAAGAAAGCTGTTTTCACATCCATCTGATGAATAACCAGATTGTGAATAGATGCCATAGCAATCAGCAGTCTTATTGTACTAATACGAGTCACAGGGGCATAAGTATCAAAATAGTCTATTCCTGACTTTTGTTTAAAGCCCTGAATGACTAGTCTAGCCTTGAACTTTTCAATAGTTCCATCTACCTTCATTTTCCTTTTGAAAATCCATTTGCAACCCAGAGGTTTGCAACCAGGAGGTAGATCAACCAACACCCAAGTGTTGTTGCCCATGATGGAATCCATCTCATCATTGATTGCTTCTTTCCAGAAAGCAATATCCTGGGACTTCATTGCTTCTTCAAATGTCTTGGGATCATCCTCAACAATGAAGCAATATGAGTATTGGTCTGAGACCTCATCCCTTGTTCCTTCAACCAAGTATAGTTGAAACTCAGGTCCAAATGACTTTGGAGTCCTGACCCTTTTGCTCTTCCTGAGCACAGGTTCAGGTTGTTGAACCACAACCTCATCAGGGACCACTGATGGTTCATCATCAGGGACCTCTGATACACCAGTGTCATGAGTTCCATTAGGAATCCTCTGACTTGGTCTAGGGACTGATGAGAATCTGTTCTCATCAAAATCTGCATCCCTTGATTCAATTATTGAGTTAATTGAAACATATTCATTAGGTTCAATAACATAGAACCTAAAAGCCTTGGAATGCTCAGCATATCCAACAAAGATGCAGTCAATGCCTCTTTCACCCAAAGTCTTTAGCTTTGGATCAGGGAGTCTTACAACATCCCTACAACCCCAAACCTTGAGATAATTCAGGTTGGGTTTCCTTTTAGTCCAGAGTTCATAAGGGGTAACCTTGTTCCTTTTTTTGCGAACCCTATTTAACAAATAGCAAGCTGTTAACATAGCTTCACCCCAGAACCCTTGACTCAGTGCTGAATAGGACAACATGGAATTAACCATCTCCTTCAGCACCCTGTTTTTCCTTTCAGAAATACCATTTTGCTGAGGAGTATAAGGGGCAGTCGTTTCATGGATTATTCCAACAGACTGAAAGTACTGAGTATCCATGTACTCACCTCCCCTATCAGTCCTTAATCTTTTGATCAAAGACCCAAGTTGTAATTCAACTTCAGTTTTAAACACTTTGAATTTATCTAATGCTTCATCCTTGGTATGTAACAGATAGACATAACAAAATCTAGAAGCATCATCAATAAATGTCACAAAGTACTTCTTATTCCCCAAAGAAGGAGTGGCATGCAAATCACACAGGTCACTGTGAATAAGCTCCAAGATCTTAGTCTCACGACTAACACCCTGAAAGGGTTTCTTGGTTATCTTGGTCAACATGCAAGTTTTACACTTTTCAGTGTCCATGTCAAAAGCAGGGATTAAACCATCCCTAGACATATCTTGCATTCTTTTATAGTGAACATGGCCAAGTCTAGCATGCCAAAGGGTAGAGTCAGTCTGGTCATAGGAGGTCACAAAAGCTGAAATAACACTATCAGTGGTAACATTAAGCCTGAACATTTGATTACATAAATAACCAAAACCAATAAAGACACCATGTTTAGAAAGCACAAATTTATCAGACTCAATAACTTGTTTATATCCATGATTATTCAAAACACTACTTGGAACCAAGTTTTTCCTTATATCAGGAACATGAATAACATTAAACAAAGTTACAATCTTTTCTAAACTAAACCTAAGATCTACACAACCACGATCATGCACCAAGGCTGTTGACTCATTTCCCATGTGACGAATAGAACCATCATTCAGTGACTCATAAGTCTTGAACCAGCTTCTATCTTTACACACATGAACTGTTGCACCAGAGTCAACCTACCACGCAACATCATCATCCTGCACATAAAAAGATTCAGATACATATGTAACATAATAAATCTGAAAATACTTATTAAACATATTCTGACCTTTCAGTGAGTTGGCTGAACCACCACTCCCTGAACCATTAGTGCCTGATCCATTGGCTTTACCACCAATTTTAACACCTTTGCAGTCCCTTTTAATGTGACCAGTCTTGCCACATTTCCAACAAGTAGGAGTTGCCTTCTTGTTAAGATCTGCCTTTGTGTTATCATGATATTTGCATTTGCCTTTGTTATCATTGTACCTGGTGGAGTTGTTATGCTCCACCATATTGACAACAGATGGTCCAGTAGCATTGCTACTCTTTGGCTTGTCATTATCCTGCACCTTGAGGGATTCCTCAATGCGCAGATGACTGCCCAACTCAACCAGAGTTAACTCCTCCTTCATATGTTTCAAGGTATGCTTGAAATCTTTCCATGAAGGAGGGAGTTTGTCAATGACACAAGAGACTTTGATAGCCTCATCCATGTTCATATGGTGTTGTGTAAACCTTCCAAGTATTCCAAGAAGTTCATTGTATTGTTCCATAACTGGTCTTGAATCAGTCATTTTGTAATTTGTGAAATTACTAACAAGGAACTTCTTACTTGATGCATCCTCAGCCATATATTTGGCATCCAAGGAATCCCACAGTTCTTTGGAAGATTCAAAGTTCTGATAAATATCAAACAGAGAATCAGACATACCATTCAGAATAAGACCTCTGCATATGTAGTCATCATTCTCCCACTTGCTCCTCCTCCTGATCTGCTCAACCGTAGCATCATCCCCATCATCAGGAATTGGAGTAGTCAGCACATAGAACACACTCATGCTTGACAACAAGAAGTGCATCTTCTTCTGCCACCTCCTAAAATCCACCCCTTCAAACTTGTCCAGCTTAGCAAAGTTTGAAGCCATGTGTTTCATTGCAGCAGCAGCCATTGATTATCACAAAAATAGTTTACTTTGATTGTTGGTGTGGTGAGCCCAGTAGCAGGGTTACATAATCAATTCAGCAGAAACAAATACCACTAGGTGGTTACCGGATATCACTTGGAATCGTGTGATCACTTTCCAAAGTAAACTATTAGACCCTAATGCCTGGGTTACACGAATATCTACTTGGGATAAGACCAAATGCAGTTATAGAATTAGGCACAATTCAATAACCCTTGCGCTTATAAGTGTTTATCGTTTTTTGTGTGTTCATCATGCATAATCAGATCTCCTATTTATATGAGTTTACTCTAAGCTAATCAAATGGAATTATGAGTATTAATCGGCCCATTAATAGCCTCATAATTATCCCCATTATAGCCGTTAGTGGTTACATGACCAATTAAATGTGGTCATTAAGCAGTTGAAACTGCCACTTGAATAGGTCAAAACCGTTACAAGCAGTACTTTCATCAGTACTTTCATAGTGCTATCAGTGAATACACTGCTTCAGTAGAATCCACAAGCTTCAGTGGAATCCACAAGTTTCAGTGGAAACATAAGCTTCAGTGGAAACACTGCTTATCAGTGGAAACACTGCCTATCAGTGGAAACCACAAGCAGTACTTTCCACAAGCAGTAATTTCCACTAGCACTACCAATACAAACCACTACAAGAACAGAGTGTTCATGGACCTTATGGGTGTACACTCCGTACCTCCTAACCCATTACAAGGTGTGAACTAATCCTACAAGTGCACTAAATTTTCCAACACATTTGTTTCTACTACTTCTGACACAACGAATTCAAAAAAAATAACAACGCTCTAACGTGGGTATAACTATATGTGAACCTGTTTTAGTTCAATGTTCGGTTGTATCAATACCTTCATACAGTAATTGAATATCTACTGTTGACAAAGGGAAGGCTAAAGTAGATATTACTTCTTATTCGGAATCTCAATCATTCTAGGGTCTCAAAAGAAGTGTTTGATTGGCTCCAAACAGTCAAGTCTAAACAGACTTAAAACAGCTCAGACACAAATACAATGAAGATCAGAGAATATAGTGAATTCCCGGGTCGTTAAGTCCCACGGAGGATGAATTGGTGTTTAAAACAACTTCAGATGATAGAATGATCACTAAGGATAGCAATCAGTAGGGTTTCGATGGAAAATTACCTAAAGAAAAGATCTACAAATAACAGCGACTTAAATGCAAATTAAAAAAATTAAAAAGTTAAAATCTATTAAATAAACGCTATCACTATTTTTTAAAGATCGATGAACGTTTATTTTATAAAACCTAAAACTTACGTTTAAAATAAAAATACGTCTATGTATAAAATAAAAAGTGAGTTTTAAGAAATAAAAGGCCTAAAAAGATAAAAATTATACTTTTGGAATCCTAATAATAAAAGAAAATTATTAGAAAAAGAAAATTATTTTTACAACTATTTATTTAATTATTATTAATTAAAAACTATTTATTAAGTATTTAAAATGTGCTAAAATACAAAAAAATACAAAATTAACCTAGAAAAATGAAATTATAACTTGGAAAAATCTAAAATATGATAAAACTTATTTTAAAACTAAAATTATATTTTTTTAGACTTATTATGTATTTATTATTAATTTAAAACTATTTAAAACTAATAAAAATGCTAAAAAATACTTTTTAAACTAAGAAAATTATGGAAAAATACTTTTTATACTATTTATATTTATCTAAACCTAAGAAAATTGAAAAATCATTTTTTTGGACTTTTTATAATTTTTTAAGTATTAAAAGCTATTTAAAAATACCTAAAAACTGTTTTTAATTACTAAAAATAGCAAACAGTTATGAAAAATAATGAAAATTTCAGGAAAAGTCTATTTTAATATGTAGAATCTAGGAAAAATAGAAAAACATGGTCTTGTTTGGAGAAATTAGCAACTGCTATGTAAACTGCTTATTAATAAGCACTTTAAACAGCCAAATAACAACCAAAAGCTACCAACTTGATACAGAAGCTATATTAAGCTAAAACAACTCTATTTCAATTAAAAACAACAAACAAGAACCTCTGGATACAAGTTTAAAACAGATTTGAGGTTTGAGCTTGTTTATGAAAACAGAAATTGGAGGACTACTTTAAGCTTAAGCACAGATAACAAAATAAGCTAAAACTGAAAAGAAATGATTAGAACTTGTAAAATACCTGGTTGACTATCTATAAACCAAAGATAATGACTAGATAAGCTAACATGAGCTTTTGAGAAGCTCTTTCAAAACCTGAGAATTCACTGAGTAAAACTCAGTGAATGCTGAGTTTTTGGAAGAAAATGATAAGCTTATGCAGGCTTAGTAAATAAGCTGCAAATTGAGATTATTAACTTGGACTTTAAAGAGGACCAGGTAAGCTTCCCAAAGAAACAAAAATCACTGGTTTAGGTCAACTAATAAGCTTTTTAGAAGCTAATGAAAATGGTTAGAAATCCTGTGCACAGGGCACATTTGACTTTTTAAGAAAATAACTAAGTTGACTATATTGAGATTTAAATCAATTCTAAGGACTGACTATGATATATTAAGCTAGAATAAGATTAGATTAAGCTAGGTGAACAACTTTCAAACCATTTTGAATGATTATGCAGTCAAAAATTCCAACAGTGAGCTTATGAGATGAAATTAAAGAGTATTTTGACTTTTAAGACTAACAAGCTCTGGTTTTCTTTGCTGCAATGAGTTACTAAGAACTAGTGAGACACAGAGCAACCAAACACAAAGGATTAAATAGCCTTTAACACAGTTAAATACTCAGAACCAAACAGTCCTTAACCAAACTGTTTTGAAGATTTTCAAAGCTAAACACTGATTAAGACCATGAGACTGATGACAGAGCTTATATTATCACTAATTAAGTCAAAAAAAACATAAACCAACAGTTATAACAACATAAAACTTAGAATTACTAATTATGCTATATTAAATGCTTAAAATGAAATTTTAGCTAAATACAAGTTAAAAAGACAAGTGACTGATTTTAAAGGCTTATATTAACTTAACTATGACTAGTGAACACTAAAATACAGAGATTAAAGCTAATGACTGAATTTAACAGTAATATGCAAGAAATGAGCAAAAGCTTACAAATGGCTTTAGGTCACAAACTGAGAACTAGGACCAAATAACAACTCCTATAGCTTACCAATAAGCACTATACCCAAGACCATCCATTATACATCCTGCTCCAGTGTTTTTGAACCTTGTACCATGATTTTTGATTTTTTTAGCTATTTATTTGATATTTTTATGAATTTTTGATTTTTGCTAATAAACTGATTTAAAGAGTATCTAAAAGCTTGTATAAGCTTTATATGGAGCTTACATGAGTTTCTCAGTCCAAACTAACCACTGCTAACAACATTTCAACATGATGAGATTTTCTTGAAATTTGAAAATTTGAAAACTGAGATTGGAACTTCAATATTGAAATTGATTATTGAAAAAGTTTAAACATACACTGATAATGCTTAATTAAGTGCTTGATAGCTAAGAAATACACTGAAAGTAGGAAATTAACTAAAACGATATTAAAAACTGAATTTTACACTAGATAGCTAATTACATTGGACCAAACTTGATATATATTGACCTCTGACTTCACTTGTCGACCTCTGAAGATATCCCACCAAATCCTGACCATTGAAATCATCCAGATAATCATCTATGCCAAATGTCGAATTTGGCGCCATTTTTTCAAGGAGTGGGTTTTCTGCATTAATTGGAGTTGGATTTGTGTGGAGGTGGAAGGGAAGAGGTGGAAAGGTGTTTGGGGTGAGCTGGATTGGAAATCAAGTGGTAAAATACCACTGGTTTTGATGTAAACTGCTTTGGGAGAGACGGTCTACAGTGACCGCGGTATTTATTTGAATTTAAAATCTGGGCCGGGTCATGTGTATTGGGCTGGATTGGGCTAGTTCATATATTGGATCCGGTTTGGCTTGGTTTAACAAATAAGGACCATTTATGCAATTTAGCCAAAGATGAAGGACTGGACTTGATCATTTCCCAAAGCTCTCATAAGGACTAAACCTGCCAAGTGATAATAGAACAAGGACCATAGTTGTTAATTTCCATTTTTACAAATCTAGGGACCAAAATTGTCAAGTTTGAAACTTGAGGGACCAATTATGTAATTTTCTCAAAAGTTTATCATAAGGACCATTTTTGTCATTTATTAATAGAACAAGGTTAAAACTTGATAATTTTCACTTTTTAACTTAACCAAGGACTATTTTTGACAATTTTCAAAGTTCAAGGACTAAAGTTGTCAATTTATGATTTTTTAAACTTTAAAGGATTTGTTTTGACAACTTTTGAATCCCAAGGACCTAAAATGATATTTTGCAAGTTTTTGAATTACCAGGGACTAATTTTGACAACTTTTGTAACTTGGGGGACTAAAACTGCCAATTATGCAAACTTAATACGCTTTTCACCAGATTTTGATGTTTTTGCATTTAAAACATATAAAACACTGTTTTGTGATATTTTTATCATTTTGATGTGTTTTTGAGTGTTTTCAGATGTTTTTGGCATTCTAACAGTATAAAAATGATGAGTATTTAGACACTCATCAATCCCCCACACTAAGATATTGCTAGTCCCTAGCAATGATTTGAGAAAAGATAATGGATTTTAAACTCTTTACCAAAAGCCATTACTTCTGGAGTAGCCAATTGTTTCAGTTCAAGTAAGAACCTTGGTACAATGATAACCAAATGATTTTGAGCAAATCATAAGCTGTCAACGGATTTGGTTTGTCTTTACCAGAAGCCGTACCCTTCTGGACTAGCCAACTCTTAGATAAATTATAAATATTATCTTTGGTGAGCCGATTACCAATTATGGTTTTTCCACTGCCTTTACCACAAGCCATAATCTTGCGGGCTAGCCAACTTTTCACTAGTTTAAAGATATGGTGAGTTGAACACCATACAATTTTGGGCAAATTGTAAGCCATAAACGGATTTGAGATATCTTTACCAAGAGCCGTTTGCTCCTGGATTAGCCAATCCTTATGTGGGTTAGACATGGCGGACTGATTACCATTTGCTGAGTAAGTGAAAAACACTTACTCCAAAAAAAAATTTTGGCCAAAAACGGGGGAATTGGGTGGAATAATTACATGAAATTCGTGAGAATTCCCCCCCACACTAAGAAATGAATATTGCCCTCAATATTCAAAGTACCAGCGGTTATGCCGAAACAAAGAACGTAAAAGGGAAATACTACGGCCATTATTTTGTTTTTGATATATACACATTTTTTTTTTTTTTTTTTTTTTTTTTTTTTTTTTTTTTTTTTTGGAAAGAATGAGAATATACAACAGTGTGGGTAGACTCCCCCACACTAGGGTGATAGAAAGGGGATAAGAAAACAGAAACATGGGTGAAAACCCATATTGTGTGTGCTAAAATTTTTGATTCCCGAGTCACTAGCTTGACTCGATCCCCGCATTCATTTGTTCATGGGGAATGTTTGTAGATCCGGGACAACCACAGGTGGAATGTCCTCTCCAAAGTAATGCTTTAATCGATGACCATTTACTTTAAAATTAGGACCATCAGACTGAGATAACTCAATGGTGCCATAAGGATAAACCTTAGTGATAGTAAATGGACCAGACCAGCGGGACTTAAGCTTTCCCGAGAAAATCTTCAATCTAGAGTTGAAAAGAAGGACTCGATCACCAACGTTGAAAACGCGGTTCTTGATTTTAGAGTCATGAATCTTCTTTGTCTTTTGTTTGTAGATCAAAGAGTTCTCATAAGCTTGATCACGAAGTTCATTTAGTTCATTCATTTGAACTTTTCTGTGATCACCGGCTGTCTGTATATCGAAGTTTGCATGCTTTAAGGCCCAGTAAGCCTTGTGCTCTAGTTCAATCGGAAGATGACATGCTTTTCCGTACACTAGCTTGTATGGAGTACACCCAATTGGTGTTTTGTAAGCTGTACGAAAAGCCCAGAGTGCGTCATCCAGTTTATCCGACCAGGATGCACGATTTTCACCTACTGTCCTTTCAAGTATTCTTTTAATACCACGATTTGAAACTTCCACCTGCCCACTTGTTTGGGGGTGGTATGCAGTAGATAGACGGTGGGTAACACCATACTTTTGCATGACACGATCAAATTGGTCATTACAAAAATGTGTACCACGATCACTGATTATTGCACGAGGAGTTCCAAATCTGGCAAAGAGAGCTTTCAAAAATTTCACAACTACTCGGGCATCATTTGTAGGTAAAGCTTTCGCTTCAACCCATTTTGACAAGTAGTCAACAGCCACGAGTATGTACTTGTTACCACGAGAAGATGGAAATGGCCCCATAAAATCAATACCCCAGATGTCAAATATCTCACAAACTTGAATGGCATTTTGTGGCATTTCATTCCTTTGAGATATGTTTCCATGACGCTGACAAGCATCACAAGTTTTGACATAATCGTGGGCATCTTTATAGATTGTGGGCCAATAGAACCCGGAATCAAACACCTTTTTCGCGGTGTAGTTTGGACTATGATGGCCCCCGGTGGGTCCAGCATGGCAAGCTTTGAGAATGTCAAGAGCTTCTTGTCCATAAACACACCGTCGGATGACTTGATCCGCACAGATTTTGAATAAGAAAGGGTCGTCCCAGAAATAGTGTTTAACATCCTTGAAGAATTTATTCTTCTGCTGGGTCGACATCCCTTTCACAATGAAGTTACCCGCATGGTAATTTGCAAAGTCAGCAAACCATGGGGTAGAAAAGTTTCCACGAAAAGAAACCGCATTGAGTGTCTCGAGAGGAAATGTTTCATTAATATCCTTTTTCTCGAAAACATCTTGGTGAGGGTTTTCTAATCTGGACAGATGATCTGCAGCCAAGTTCTCGGCTCCTTTTTTATCACGAATGATGATATCAAATTCTTGGAGAAGGAGAACCCAACGAAGCAATCTCGGCTTTGCATCTTGTTTTGCAAAGAGATATTTAAGAGCCGAGTGATCCGTATACACTACACATTTTGTCAAGATTAAGTATGGCCGAAACTTTTCAAAAGCATACACCACAGCTAATAGTTCTTTTTCTGTGGTGGTGTAATGAGTTTGAGCTTCAGTCATAGTCTTACTTGCGTAGTGAATTGGCTGAAAATGCTTGTTTCTTCGTTGCCCTAAGACTGCGCCGATAGCAAAATCACTTGCATCGCACATTAGCTCAAAAGGTAAATCCCAGTCGGGAGCAACGAGAATGGGTGCTTCAGTAAGCTTTTTCTTCAATGTTTCAAAAGCTACGATGCACTCGGGTGAGAAGATAAAAGGAGCATCCTTTTCAAGAAGATGGGTCATTGGCCGGGCGATTTTGGAAAAATCTTGAATGAATCTACGATAGAAACCGGCATGACCTAAAAAACTCCTAATACCCTTGACGGTAGTAGGATGAGGTAATTTAGCAATAACATCAACTTTTGCTCTATCAACCTCAATCCCGTTCTTTGAAATCTTATGGCCAAGGACTATGCCTTCTTTGACCATAAAGTGACTTTTCTCCCAGTTTAGACAAAGATTGGTGTCTTCACACCTTTGAAGCATTTTATCTAAATGGGAGAGACAAGTTTGAAATGAATCCCCAATGACCGAGAAGTCATCCATAAACACCTCCATTGTTTCCCCGATCATGTCGTGGAAAATGGCCATCATACAACGTTGGAACGTGCCAGGAGCATTACATAAGCCAAAAGGCATACGTCTATAGGCAAAAGTTCCGTATGGACAGGTGAATGTGGTTTTATCTTGATCCTTTGGATCAATGGGAATCTGAAAGTACCCCGAGAAACCATCAAGGAAACAATAGTATTCATTCCCTGCTAATCTCTCAAGCATTTGGTCCATAAAGGGCAGAGGAAAATGGTCTTTACGAGTGGCATCATTCAACTTACGATAGTCAATGCACACACGCCATCCCGTTACCAATCGAGTTGGAATTAACTCGTTATCTTCATTTGTGATAACAGTTATGCCACCCTTCTTAGGAACACAATGAATTGGGCTAACCCAAGGACTGTCTGAGATCGGGTAAATCAATCCTGCATCAAGAAGTTTGATAACCTCCTGTTTGATAACATCATGGATTTTTGGATTTACTCTTCTCTGATGTTGAACTGCTGGCTTAAAGTCATCCTCCATCAAGATTTTGTGAGTACAAAACTCAGGGTTTATGCCTTTGATGTCGGAGAGTTTCCAAGCAATTGCTTGCTTGTGTGACTTCAAGATTTTTATGAGAGCAGCTTTTTCATCTTTACTCAAATCTCTAGCAATAATGACCGGTAATTTATCATCACCTTCAAGAAATGCATACTCGAGATGAGGTGGTAAGTCCTTAAGCTCAACCTCAGGAAATTCTTCAGTTTTCTCAACTGATTTGACTTCCTTGTTATGAAGTTTGATGGAAGGGAGAGGAAAAGAAATGTCATGATTTAACAATTTCTCAAGAAGAAAATCTCCCTCCAGATTAATCTCATTTTGATTAATCTCATCAGGAATTGAATCACTAGAGTGAGGGGTGGATGATGGATCATCATTAAGCAATTTCTCAATGAGAAGTATATCTCCCTCAATGTCAATTGGAGCGTGATCAATTTCCCATGGTACAGAATCACTGGATAAGTAGGCTTCAATCTCTTCTAAGATGAAGTCACTTTCCTCAAATGGGGTGATAGAAGGAGTAGAATTGGCGATGATGGGTTGAGATGAATGAGTGAGATTATCACTCGAAGAATTATGATCATAACCAAGAACTTCTTGAGAGTACTCTTCAGAAGCAACATCGATGATATCTATTCGGTTAACCGACTCAGAATCATAGTTTGCTGAGTACCTCGAAGTTTGATCAAGGTTAAAAGTGACAGCTTCATTTCCAACACGTAATGTGATTTCTTGCTCAAATACATCTATGAGAGCACGGCCCGTTCTCAGGAATCCTCGACCAACAATGAGAGGAACCCGATGATCGGCATCAAAATCAACAACCACGAAGTCAGCAGGGAAATGGAACTTTCCTACTTTCACAAATACGTCCTCGGCAATGCCAAGAGGACGGGATATTGTACGATCTGCAAGCTCGAGAGTCATGCATGTAGGAGTAAGTTCCGGAAGAGAAAGTTTCTTCCAAACTGAATAAGGCATCAGGTTGATGCTTGCACCAAGATCTGCTAGGGCAAAGCATTCAACCATTCCTGGGAATACACAAGGTAAGAGAAATTTCCCAGGATCTCCAAGCTTTTCTGGAAGCTTCTTTAGAATAACTGCAGAGCAGTTCTCGTTAAGAGGAGTCTTAGCCATTTCAAACAGCTTTTCCTTATTGCTTAACATGTGTTTGAGAGTCGATGCAAACTTGGGCATCAGCATGATAGCATCCGCAAAGCTTATGTCAAAATGTAACTCTTGGAAAATTTGAAAAAATTTATCCATTTGATGACTAGCTTTTTCACGGAGCTTTTGCTCATTCAAACGTGATGGATATGGAATAGAAGATTTGGATTTGATATTTTCAACGGGAGCTACAGGTGGTTCAAAAACAACTCCTGGATTGGGTTTCTGGACAACTTGAGGTTGGACTACCGAAGGTGGGACTTGTGCGGTATTACTTGGACTTGAATAATGCACTTTGTCCGTTGTTTCCTTGGTAACTTGACTCATTGCCACAGGAGGAGGGGGCATTGGAGTCGTAGGTCCATTGTGAGTCCTCGGTTCACTCTCCACTACCTTCGGGAGAGAAGAAGAAGAGGTAGTAGGAATAGCGGGTCCATTGTATGAAACACCACTTCTGGTCGTGATCGCCTTAGCATCGCCCCTCGGGTTAGCGATCGTGTTGCTCGGTAAAGTACCTGAGCTCGAGGGTCGATCATTTAAAGACTTCTTAAGATCAGCGATCTGACTGACCAACAATCTGTTCATCTCATCTTGGGATTTCATAAACTGCTTCAGTAACTCATCAGATGATGGTCCTGGAGGAGTAATGATGGGAGGTGGATTAGGAGGGAAATTTTGAGGTCGGATGTTTTGATTATGACCTTGTTGTTGAAAATTCCCTTGATTAGGATTCACATTCCCATGAAATTGATTCCCTCGATTGAAATTGTTTTGATGAAGGTTCCCTTGTTGTTGGAAACCTTGATTGGGTCCAGGATAGAAATTACCTTGGTTTTGATAACCTTGGTTCATTCTAGGTTGATTCTGATTCCTGTTAGGATTCTGGTTAAAACCGGGTGGTGCCTGATAATTGCTAGCACGGTAGTTTGGTTCATTCTGAGGACGGTATTGATTACCTCCTTGATTTGAAGTACCGGCTATAGCATTTGCTTCAAACGGACTACCATCAGTGGCAGTACAGTTGTAGTATGCATGAGGACCACCACAAGTGACACAAACTTCAACTTTCTTCACTTCACCATGTGTTGGTGTCTGAGTGAATGTGACTTTCTTTTGGTTAGCAAGAACCAAAGCCTGAACAGCATCTGTGAGTTTATCAATCTTAGCATCGGTGCTAGATGTACTCACAGGAGATGAAGTAGAAGGTCCAGCATTAGACTGATTTTGATATGTCTTAGTGCGGAAAGAACGGACCTGGGACTTGTTTTCAATTATTTGTAAGGCTTCTTTGGTGGTTTTACTAAGGAAATTACCTCCTGCGGAGGCATTCAGAGAGTCTTGGTCAGCTGGTCTCAGACCATTATAGAAAGTATCCATTTGCATTAACTCGGTAAAACCATGATGTGGACACTTGCGGAGCAATTCTTTGTAACGATCCCATGCCTCCCCGAATGATTCATCAAATCTCTGAGAAAATTTCATTATCTCATTCTTAAGACTTGTGGTTCGAGATGGAGGATAGAACTCGTTCACAAACTTGGTGACAAGATCTTCCCATGTCTCTATAGAACGAGGGGGTTGTTTCTCAAGCCAATTCCGGGCTTGTCCCTCTAGAGAAAATGGGAACAGAAGAAGCTTGATAGCTTCGGATGGGACATTCTTGTACTTGATGGTTGATGCAATTTTATTGAACCATCGAATGTGTGCATGAGGATCATCCCGCTCAAAACCGTAGAATTGGCTTTGGGTTACTAGATTAAGCAACCCGGTCTTGAGCTCGAAGGTATCAGCCACAATGGCTGGAACAACAATGGCATCTCCGTAACCCTCGATGGGTGCTTGGAGAAGCTCATTCATAGGTTTGTCTTCTGCCATTTCGACAGGTGGTGGTGGTGGTAGACGTTCCTCAGTCACGGCTGAAGGAGCTGAACGTCCTCTACGTTTACGAGGAATGTTTCCAAGTTCGGAAAGTGGACTTGTAGAACTGGAAGAACGAGTGCGCATGCACTAAGTATAAAAATCAATTTCCAAAACAAATGAGGCAAAACACAAGTGAACTTAACCAATAATCACAAATGAAATGGCTTCTTTGAAAAAGGTACACCAAATCACAAGTGACACAAAGGCAAGTTTTAAATCTGATGTTCGGGAACTTATTATGGTCGCACCCCCAGTTAGGTAGTGCACTGCCTTGATTTGCGGTGGTTGATTTTTATGTATTCAATTAAGTACCACTGAAAAGACGTAGGTATGATTTGTGCTGATGGGGTTCAAAAACTTTTGGGAAATATTTTTGGTATCGTCCCGTTTAACCAAATCGTATTTCTTTAAGAATCACCTTAAAAGAAACACAATACAGAAAACGTTACGATTGTTTTGTTGTTTTATATTGTTTTTGGGTTTTTAACACTTTAGGAAAAGCGTTAATGAACTTTTTTGGTTTATATTAACTTTACAGAAAACTTTTTACAAACTGTGGTATATGTGCAAGTACGGGTCTGATAATGCTAGAAACACGCTTACAGCCTCCCCGGCAGCGGCGCCAAAATTTGATTGGCTCCAAACAGTCAAGTCTAAACAGACTTAAAACAGCTCAGACACAAATACAATGAAGATCAGAGAATATAGTGAATTCCCGGGTCGTTAAGTCCCACGGAGGATGAATTGGTGTTTAAAACAACTTCAGATGATAGAATGATCACTAAGGATAGCAATCAGTAGGGTTTCGATGGAAAATTACCTAAAGAAAAGATCTACAAATAACAGCGACTTAAATGCAAATTAAAAAAATTAAAAAGTTAAAATCTATTAAATAAACGCTATCACTATTTTTTAAAGATCGATGAACGTTTATTTTATAAAACCTAAAACTTACGTTTAAAATAAAAATACGTCTATGTATAAAATAAAAAGTGAGTTTTAAGAAATAAAAGGCCTAAAAAGATAAAAATTATACTTTTGGAATCCTAATAATAAAAGAAAATTATTAGAAAAAGAAAATTATTTTTACAACTATTTATTTAATTATTATTAATTAAAAACTATTTATTAAGTATTTAAAATGTGCTAAAATACAAAAAAATACAAAATTAACCTAGAAAAATGAAATTATAACTTGGAAAAATCTAAAATATGATAAAACTTATTTTAAAACTAAAATTATATTTTTTTAGACTTATTATGTATTTATTATTAATTTAAAACTATTTAAAACTAATAAAAATGCTAAAAAATACTTTTTAAACTAAGAAAATTATGGAAAAATACTTTTTATACTATTTATATTTATCTAAACCTAAGAAAATTGAAAAATCATTTTTTTGGACTTTTTATAATTTTTTAAGTATTAAAAGCTATTTAAAAATACCTAAAAACTGTTTTTAATTACTAAAAATAGCAAACAGTTATGAAAAATAATGAAAATTTCAGGAAAAGTCTATTTTAATATGTAGAATCTAGGAAAAATAGAAAAACATGGTCTTGTTTGGAGAAATTAGCAACTGCTATGTAAACTGCTTATTAATAAGCACTTTAAACAGCCAAATAACAACCAAAAGCTACCAACTTGATACAGAAGCTATATTAAGCTAAAACAACTCTATTTCAATTAAAAACAACAAACAAGAACCTCTGGATACAAGTTTAAAACAGATTTGAGGTTTGAGCTTGTTTATGAAAACAGAAATTGGAGGACTACTTTAAGCTTAAGCACAGATAACAAAATAAGCTAAAACTGAAAAGAAATGATTAGAACTTGTAAAATACCTGGTTGACTATCTATAAACCAAAGATGATGACTAGATAAGCTAACATGAGCTTTTGAGAAGCTCTTTCAAAACCTGAGAATTCACTGAGTAAAACTCAGTGAATGCTGAGTTTTTGGAAGAAAATGATAAGCTTATGCAGGCTTAGTAAATAAGCTGCAAATTGAGATTATTAACTTGGACTTTAAAGAGGACCAGGTAAGCTTCCCAAAGAAACAAAAATCACTGGTTTAGGTCAACTAATAAGCTTTTTAGAAGCTAATGAAAATGGTTAGAAATCCTGTGCACAGGGCACATTTGACTTTTTAAGAAAATAACTAAGTTGACTATATTGAGATTTAAATCAATTCTAAGGACTGACTATGATATATTAAGCTAGAATAAGATTAGATTAAGCTAGGTGAACAACTTTCAAACCATTTTGAATGATTATGCAGTCAAAAATTCCAACAGTGAGCTTATGAGATGAAATTAAAGAGTATTTTGACTTTTAAGACTAACAAGCTCTGGTTTTCTTTGCTGCAATGAGTTACTAAGAACTAGTGAGACACAGAGCAACCAAACACAAAGGATTAAATAGCCTTTAACACAGTTAAATACTCAGAACCAAACAGTCCTTAACCAAACTGTTTTGAAGATTTTCAAAGCTAAACACTGATTAAGACCATGAGACTGATGACAGAGCTTATATTATCACTAATTAAGTCAAAAAAAACATAAACCAACAGTTATAACAACATAAAACTTAGAATTACTAATTATGCTATATTAAATGCTTAAAATGAAATTTTAGCTAAATACAAGTTAAAAAGACAAGTGACTGATTTTAAAGGCTTATATTAACTTAACTATGACTAGTGAACACTAAAATACAGAGATTAAAGCTAATGACTGAATTTAACAGTAATATGCAAGAAATGAGCAAAAGCTTACAAATGGCTTTAGGTCACAAACTGAGAACTAGGACCAAATAACAACTCCTATAGCTTACCAATAAGCACTATACCCAAGACCATCCATTATACATCCTGCTCCAGTGTTTTTGAACCTTGTACCATGATTTTTGATTTTTTTAGCTATTTATTTGATATTTTTATGAATTTTTGATTTTTGCTAATAAACTGATTTAAAGAGTATCTAAAAGCTTGTATAAGCTTTATATGGAGCTTACATGAGTTTCTCAGTCCAAACTAACCACTGCTAACAACATTTCAACATGATGAGATTTTCTTGAAATTTGAAAATTTGAAAACTGAGATTGGAACTTCAATATTGAAATTGATTATTGAAAAAGTTTAAACATACACTGATAATGCTTAATTAAGTGCTTGATAGCTAAGAAATACACTGAAAGTAGGAAATTAACTAAAACGATATTAAAAACTGAATTTTACACTAGATAGCTAATTACATTGGACCAAACTTGATATATATTGACCTCTGACTTCACTTGTCGACCTCTGAAGATATCCCACCAAATCCTGACCATTGAAATCATCCAGATAATCATCTATGCCAAATGTCGAATTTGGCGCCATTTTTTCAAGGAGTGGGTTTTCTGCATTAATTGGAGTTGGATTTGTGTGGAGGTGGAAGGGAAGAGGTGGAAAGGTGTTTGGGGTGAGCTGGATTGGAAATCAAGTGGTAAAATACCACTGGTTTTGATGTAAACTGCTTTGGGAGAGACGGTCTACAGTGACCGCGGTATTTATTTGAATTTAAAATCTGGGCCGGGTCATGTGTATTGGGCTGGATTGGGCTAGTTCATATATTGGATCCGGTTTGGCTTGGTTTAACAAATAAGGACCATTTATGCAATTTAGCCAAAGATGAAGGACTGGACTTGATCATTTCCCAAAGCTCTCATAAGGACTAAACCTGCCAAGTGATAATAGAACAAGGACCATAGTTGTTAATTTCCATTTTTACAAATCTAGGGACCAAAATTGTCAAGTTTGAAACTTGAGGGACCAATTATGTAATTTTCTCAAAAGTTTATCATAAGGACCATTTTTGTCATTTATTAATAGAACAAGGTTAAAACTTGATAATTTTCACTTTTTAACTTAACCAAGGACTATTTTTGACAATTTTCAAAGTTCAAGGACTAAAGTTGTCAATTTATGATTTTTTAAACTTTAAAGGATTTGTTTTGACAACTTTTGAATCCCAAGGACCTAAAATGATATTTTGCAAGTTTTTGAATTACCAGGGACTAATTTTGACAACTTTTGTAACTTGGGGGACTAAAACTGCCAATTATGCAAACTTAATACGCTTTTCACCAGATTTTGATGTTTTTGCATTTAAAACATATAAAACACTGTTTTGTGATATTTTTATCATTTTGATGTGTTTTTGAGTGTTTTCAGATGTTTTTGGCATTCTAACAGTATAAAAATGATGAGTATTTAGACACTCATCAGTGTTACTGACAGTATAGGGAGTAATGGTGTCACTAATCGTGTATATAATACGCAGGATGCTTCTACTGAATCGTTACGAGCGGTTGTTGTCCATTCATTTTGTAACACAATATATGGAAGTATAACAGGTTCGTTGTCTATTATCTTATTTATTATTGCTTCTCTAAATAACAGATATTATTATGTTTATGTTTTATCGTACATGCGCACTTTTAAGTTGTGTTTTTATGTTTGTAGGATGCATATCGGTTCCAAAAGCGCTCGACTTTGGTGCAGTCGTTGTTCGACATATTTGTCGCGATTATTCGAATGAGGGTGTGCAAACATTAGGTAACCTTTGCATACAATAAAACATGCATAATGTTTATACGCGTCCAATTTTAGTATCATCTCAGCACCGAGTTTTTAACGTTAGTGGCAGCCCCCAAATGCACGGTAGATGTAAAAAACACTTTCAGTTTATAATTTTGCGTGAGGCTATTGGAGAATGAAGCTTCATAATAACTATTTTGTTATTGTTGTTTCTGAATTAGTGTCGGACGCTGTAACACATAATGCGGTTTTGGGTGGTGGTAACAGTGGCGGAAAGCATCCTCATCAACAACCTCAAAGAATGCCGGGGTTTTCTCCAAGCTAGAGGCACAAAGTGATTGTCGTGAACTTTGGGTTTACCTGGTGGATTTGCTCCTATTGGCCATTCTATTATTGAAAGTAAGCAACTTCCTTTTTTGTGGTTCAAAATTGCAATTTATGTCATATGGAAGATACTTCATCTCTCACTAGCCTTTATGTGACAATCCGTCAATTTTCCGGCTATTATTTATATCAGAATAGGCGAGTTATTTATTTTCTGATAATTATAACTGAAAAACGAGAAGTTCTCTTGTGTTTTCCAAAGTCCCGGCACCACACGCGTACCAACACCATAATAAAATTGACGTAAAGTTTACTTTCTAATTTCAAAGTAATAATAATACCATAATGTTTCGCTCGTCAAAACGTCTCCGAAAAGAACAAATTATACAGTACGGGGTACATATAATACACACATTTATACTTCCATTTTAAAATAAAAACCTTTTTATTAAGAATTGAAGATAATACACTCTTTGTCCTCTCTTCCCACTCACGACAAAACACAAAACCAGGAAAACAAAAGATATCAAATCCATCTTCAACCTCTCTCTACCCCTAGACCTGCGCCTTATAGGCCGAATCTCCCAAAAGAGATAATCCAACATGCCTAATCCTCCATATCCTCATCTCTTACCATATTCATGAAAGTTTTTGCTTCACAATCCTCTCTTTGATACTCTTGTTACATCAAGTACGAATCCAAGGGAAATCAAAGAAAAATCGTCCAAGGGAATCAAATCTTCACACATATTTAGCTTGAGCCAAAAGTCCAAGATGTTCTTAGCTTTTGGAAGATAGCCGAATTTGGCTTCAAACCAAGACCAAGAGAAGAAAGATAACTAAACTCCTCCTCAACATACTCCTATATTTCTAGTCGAATTGCAAAAGCTCCAAACTCAGTTTCTCATCATCACTTTCACATAAATTAGGGTTTGGTAAATTAAAGGGCTTTTTGAAATTGATTGAGGGGTTTTATTCTTGGGTGAAAGAGGAAGCTATCCCAGAAGTTAATTGGTCTAAATCAAACCGGGTCACCTCCAATTGGAGTTTTTGTGTTCGGTGTCCATAACAATAGTGTAAGAGCATATTCTTGATTTTTCCTCAATATATTTCATTGTAATCACATTTTATTATTAAATTCGAAATATTATTTATACTTTTCGGATTAATGAAACTAATAAAAATGATGTTAGCTTAAATCTTTTGATAAAGGAACTAGTGTGGATATAAATGAATTAAAATAATTTTTGCCATGGTTGTTGTTGTTCTTCTTCTTCTATCGTGGCACAAAAAAAAAAAAAAAAGAAGGAAAAACAAAATCAACTTAAAAGTTAAAAGAAGTTGTGTTACTTGTTAATGAATATGTGATTTAATATATTTTACATGATGTAATGATGTTTTAATTTAAGATGTCAATCAACCCATAAAATTTTATACGAGTATGTTTGGTCTTGGTTGAGCTTGTGTGATGACTAAAGACATCAATATGGCCATGAAAACAAAATGAACAAGAAAAACTAAATCTATAAGACTTGAGATTGGCTCTTGTGATATAAAGTGTTTCTTTGCTTTTAGCTTATCTTTTTTTCTTTTAATTGCTTATTTAGTATACCTTATTTAGTTTTGGTTTTAATTTAGTTTCGATTATTGATTTTTTCTTTGCGACTGTGTTGCGACGAGCTTAAGTCAAAACATACATAATTTGTTTTTATAAAGATGATAGAAGGGTTAATAAAATCAGTTGGCGCTTAAAATTAGTTATTGAAACTGCTTTTGAGATGTGTTGGTTTTGGCTTCTCTTGGCTGCTCATTCTTTGCGACACCACCTCATCGAGAGGTCTCAAGTTCGAGCCTCGGAGTAGCCAAAGTGCCTCACTTTTGTTTACCTATTGTGATAAAAAAATTGAAATCATAAAAACAAATGTTGACACATGATCAGATAAAATGAAAAAGATAATACTGCCTAGTTTTACTGAATGGGTATTAAACTTAAAATTTGGGTTAAGCCATTTTTAACTTGTGTTGTGGGCTAGCGTCTAGGCCCAACGGGCCACTAATTATAAAATTAAAGGGTGCTTTTGAGTTTGGGATAAAAACAGATATATAAACTTTCGAGTATAAAATTTGCAATATGTGTAACTGTATACTGTAACGAACCGTCTTTTCATTCGGGTCATGATTACTTCTTTCCTTCAACTTAATTCACGACTTGTTCACGACTCGCTCGACACATTATTTTTCCAACAAAATATTTTAGATTATAACTTATGACTAGTAAGCAAAACTTAATTTTTCATCTTTAAAGCTATGACTGCATGCGACTAAAATATATACACGAATCATGCCCAAATGTTCCAAAAACTTACACTTATAACTTATAGGAGTATTTTTAATATAAACCCTTTTAATAATTTTATATACTAACTAATATTCGATCATATATAAATACACATACTTTTAACGACGGTTTATAAACCCTTTTAATAAAACCATCACTTAGAGTATGATTTTAATATACTTTTATCATTAACTAGTATTAATCATATATAAACATATATACTTTTAATGACATTTGATTACAATTAGTAAACGTCTAATATTATGAGTAATTATATTCCGTACGTCGTCTTTCGGTTGCCATCAAACCGAAGGTTCTTTCGTCATTAATATTTTCTTATTATGTACGTATACACTTCCAAGAGCCAAAATCTACAAAAATTATATTAAACATTAATCATTGCCACACAAGCAACAACAAAACCTTTATTAAACTTTGTCGAGTCATAATCATGAATAAAGACTAAATTTGCCATACTAATCTAAGTCGCGTGTCGGTGCCATCCAATAATTCTATTTGACTGCTGCTTTAGACTGCTAATTGCCAAGGTGAGTATTCACAGCCCCCTTTTTTACTGTTTTACTTATTTGGGGTGAAATGCATGATTATAAACTTAAATTGTTTTCTAAAAACTATTTGATATATTTTGAACCCTTAGACTTAATTATAAATATATGACTTGTTTGAACGTAATGGACCGTACGTCCTTGACCTAAAGTTTCCCATGTTCAGAGCAAATGCCGAGTCTCCCATGTTCGGAGCAGTCTTAATTGATAGTATATAATAGTTGTTATGATGTACTGTTCGTACATTCGCATTGTTAGTCCCCGATTGGTTTGCCGTTCGCACTCCAATTAAACGTACCGTTCGTACGGCTCCCTTGTGCGGAGCAGTAGATAGTATGGATAGCGCTATTAGAGGTCGGCCAACCTCTCGTTCCCCTGTCTACGGAACGCATATTATTTATTTTAGGGGCTTTGCCGCATGCTTTATTATATACGAGGCATATTGTGACCATATGTGCATTGTTTACTAAACTTGAAATATGGAAGTGTATGTGAATTCATATGTTACAAGTCTTGTATGGGCGGGATTTGTAACATAGTGAGTTGACAGGACATTTGCCAGTCAGACCTTCAAAAATCGGTATTTTATTTTACATAAAACCTGTGTACTCACCAACTATTTTCATAGTTGACCCGTTTTCTCATGCATTTCAGGTGATCGTTGTTTAGCTTATATTATGAAGATTTTAAATAAAGGGGTCGTCACAAGTTACCTGGGTCGTCATGTAGTAAAATGTTATCCTTTGGAAGTCAAACTTAATGTTTCAATTGCCAAGGTCGGCAAGAACCTTGTTGTAATGTTACAATATTTCTTTAAATTTAAATTATGGTATTGTACTATATCTCTTTGCGATGCATATTGATTATGTTACACCTCGCGTTTCCGCCTCCGGTGGGGTGTGACAGAATGGTATCAGAGCCGAGGTTATAGTGAATGCCGGTTTTTATAAAATAAAAATCGCAACTATAACCAAAATAAAATTTTCTTAAAACATGGAAACATCATACGAGTCGACTAGCACCAGCATTGCATCGTTACTCCTAAATTATGCATAGCCTGTACACCTATGCATAATTCAGGAGGAATCATATGTTGATGGGATTAGTAGCCTCGGATTATGTTTGGTCGAGTCTTAAAGAGTCTGATCACCTGGAACTGCATTAGTCGCGTGAGTATGCATACCATGTTTATATGTCCACTATACCTTATATACATTTTATGTATGCATTCTTCTTTCTATATATTATGACCCGTTAGGCTAAGCACATTCTTGTTTCCCGTCACATTACACTCACTACCTATCGCCGTCCCACACATCATCCGCCATTGTCTCACTCAACCAAATGCCTTGGCCTATTGTAGAATCATGACTACTAGGAACACCCGTTCAGGAAGCATCAACAATGAAGCTCCAAGAGACAGTGCTGCTGGATTGACGGATCTCCTCACTCAGATTGTCGCACACATTGATGCAGGACGAGCCAATAAGGGAGCTGGTACCTCGACCAATGGCCACGGATGCAGCTATAAGACCTTCATGTCATGCAGGCCAAAGGAATTTCATGGCACTGAGGGTGCCATTGGCCTGCTATCATGGTTTGAGAATGTAGAGTCGAAACTTAGCATCACTAAATGTTCTGAAGGAGATAAGGTTGAGTTCTCTGCGGGTCTACTTCAGGGTCGGGCACTGACCTGGTGGAACAACCAGCTGCAGACCAGAGGGAGAGAAGCTGCAAATGGATTATCTTGGGAAGAATTCAAGAAGCTACTAACTGAGGAGTATTGCAGGAAGGATGAAGTGCAGAAACTGGAAGCGGAATTCTGGAACCATTTGATGGTAGGAGTAGAAGTCGACAAGTACACAATTCGCTTTCACGAGCTAACCAGGATGGTTCCCCACATGGTCTCTACTGTGGAGCAGCTGATTGATCGCTACATTTGGGGTTTGATCCCTGAGATCAGGAGAGATGTCACCTCATCCAAGCCAACTACTCTGCAAGCTGCTGTGGGAATGGCATACCGCTTGACTAATGACGTGATCAGGTCTGGAGGTCTAGCAAAACCAAACGACAATGGGCGAAAGTGACATGAGGATCACCAGGGAAGCCGAGACCAGGACCATCAAGACAAGAGGCAACGAGTGACCAGGAACTATGGAGCGACGACTCAGGAGCGCAGAGGATATGCAGGTCCACATCCTAAGTGCACTCGATGCAACCTCCATCACATAGGAAACTGCCCTAAGTGTAACGTGTGCCAGAAGACGGGCCACATTAGTCGGAATTGCTCAGACAGAAATGGAAACCAAGGACGAAGGCTAACACGCTACGAGTGTGGAAGTCCGGATCACCTTCGGAACACATGTCCTAAGTTGAATAGGGCACAAAAGTCGGAGCACGGTAGCATGACTCTCGCGTTAGCACTTGATGAAGATAACCCAAACCGTGGAGGCAATGTCAGCCCAGCTCGGGGTCGAGCATACTTCTTGGGCACTAAGGAAGCTCGCTAAGACACAAGCACCATGACGGGTACATTCTTTTGATCACCCACCTTATTTCAGTACCTTCTAATTCTAGTTCATGGCATTGATTAGTGTAGAACCTTGCATCATGAGCCTTAGTTTAATTGTTGCCTTCTCGCTAATCTGAGCACCCCACTATTAGTATTGATTGGTTTAAATGATTTCAAACTCGAGCCAAGTTTTCAAAAGGTCTCTTACATAGATGAGAAGCCATCTCTTTCTGACAACTTGTTTCCTAGCTTGATCTAGTGACAGTTCTTGTTTGATGAGTTGCGAAAATCAAGTTGGAATCAAGTTGTTACTCAACCTACACAACTTAAACAAATGACCGGTCAGGTCGACAAGTTGTGAAAATTCACCAACTAAGAGTCTTTTGAGGGCAAAGTTCGAGAATGAGAAAATTTGAACCATGAGAATGTACGCCTGTAGTATAGACGGACTGAATCTTGAGGACGAGATTCTTTTTAAGGTTGGCAGACTGTGACAATCCGTCAATTTTCCGGCTATTATTTATACCAGAATAGGCGAGTTATTTATTTTCTGATAATTATAACTGAAAAACGAGAAGTTCTCTTGTGTTTTCCAAAGTCCCGGCACCACACGCGTACCAACACCATAATAAAATTGACGTAAAATTTACTTTCTAATTTCAAAGTAATAATAATACCATAATGTTTCGCTCGTCAAAACGTCTCCGAAAATATAAAATTTATAAAATACGAATACCCGAATAATATTCTACATAATTAAACGTTATCCTGTACGGAACAAATTATACAGTACGGGGTACATATAATACACACATTTATACTTCCATTTTAAAATAAAACCTTTTTATTAAGAATTGAAGATAATACACTCTTTGTCCTCTCTTCCCACTCACGACAAAACACAAAACCAGGAAAACAAAAGATATCAAATCCATCTTCAACCTCTCTCTACCCCTAGACCTGCGCCTTATAGGCCGAATCTCCCAAAAGAGATAATCCAACATGCCTAATCCTCCATATCCTCATCTCTTACCATATTCATGAAAGTTTTTGCTTCACAATCCTCTCTTTGATACTCTTGTTACATCAAGTACGAATCCAAGGGAAATCAAAGAAAAATCGTCCAAGGGAATCATATCTTCACACATATTTAGCTTGAGCCAAAAGTCCAAGATGTTCTTAGCTTTTGGAAGATAGCCGAATTTGGCTTCAAACCAAGACCAAGAGAAGAAAGATAACCAAACTCCTCCTCAACATACTCCTATATTTCTAGTCGAATTGCAAAAGCTCCAAACTCAGTTTCTCATCATCACTTTCACAAAAATTAGGGTTTGGTAAATCAAAGGGCTTTTTGAAATTGATTGAGGGGTTTTATTCTTGGGTGAAAGAGGAAGCTATCCCAGAAGTTAATTGGTCTAAATCAAACCGGGTCACCTCCAATTGGAGTTTTTGTGTTCGGTGTCCATAACAATAGTGTAAGAGCATATTCTTGATTTTTCCTCAATATATTTCATTGTAATCACATTTTATTATTAAATTCAAAATATTATTTATACTTTTCGGATTAATGAAACTAATAAAAATGATGTTATCTTAAATCTTTTGATAAAGGAACTAGTGTGGATATAAATGAATTAAAATAATTTTTTCCATGGTTGTTGTTCTTCTTCTTCTGTCGTGGCACAAAAAAAAAAGAAGGAAAAACAAAATCAACTTAAAAGTTAAAAGAAGTTGTGTTACTTGTTAATGAATATGTGATCTAATATATTTTACATGATGTAATGATGTTTTAATTTAAGATGTCAATCAACCCATAAAATTTTATACGAGTATGTTTGGTCTTGGTTGAGCTTGTGTGATGACTAAAGACTTCAATATGGCCATGAAAACAAAATGAACAAGAAAAACTAATTTTATAAGACTTGAGATTGGCTCTTGTGATATAAAGTGTTTCTTTGCTTTTTAGCTTATCTTTTTTTCTTTTAATTGCTTATTTAGTATAGCTTATTTAGTATTGGTTTTAATTTAGTTTCGATTATTGATTTTTTCTTTGCGACTGTGTTGCGACGAGCCTAAGTCAAAACATACATAATTTGTTTTTATAAAGATGATAGAAGGGTTAATAAAATCAGTTGGCGCTTAAAATTAGTGATTGAAACTGCTTTTGAGATGTGTTGGTTTTGGCTTCTCTTGGCTGCTCATTCTTTGCGACACCACCTCATCGAGAGGTCTCAAGTTCGAGCCTCGGAGTATCCAAAGTGCCTCACTTTTGTTTACCTTTTGTGATAAAAAAATTGAAATCATAAAAACAAATGTTGACACATGATCAGATAAAATGAAAAAGATAATACTGCCTAGTTTTACTGAATGGGTATTAAACTTAAAATTTGGGTTAAGCCATTTTTAACTTGTGTTGTGGGCTAGCGTCTAGGCCCAACGGGCCACTAATTATAAAATTAAAGGGTGCTTTTGAGTTTGGGATAAAAACAGATATATAAACTTTCGAGTATAAAATTTGCAATATGTGTAACTGTATACTGTAACGAACCGTCTTTTCATTCGGGTCATGATTACTTCTTTCCTTCAACTTAATTCACGACTTGTTCACGACTCGATCGACACATTATTTTTCCAACAAAACATTTTAGATTATAACTTATGACTAGTAAGCAAAACTTAATTTTTCCTCTTTAAAGCTATGACTGCATGCGACTAAAATATATACACGAATCATGCCCAAATGTTCCAAAAACTTACACTTATAACTTATAGGAGTATTTTTAATATAAACCCTTTTAATAATTTTATATACTGACTAATATTCGATCATATATAAATACACATACTTTTAACGACGGTTTATAAACCCTTTTAATAAAACCATCACTTAGAGTATGATTTTAATATACTTTTATCATTAACTAGTATTAATCATATATAAACATATATACTTTTAATGACATTTGATTACAATTAGTAAACGTCTAATATTATGAGTAATTATATTCCGTACGTCGTCTTTCGGTTGCCATCAAACCGAAGGTTCTTTCGTCATTAATATTTTCTTATTATGTACGTATACACTTCCAAGAGCCAAAATCTACAAAAATTATATTAAACATTAATCATTGCCACACAAGCAACAACAAAACCTTTATTAAACTTTGTCGAGTCATAATCATGAATAAAGACTAAATTTGCCATACTAATCTAGGTCGCGTGTCGATGCCATCCAATAATTCTATTTGACTGCTGCTTTAGACTGCTAATTGCCAAGGTGAGTATTCACAGCCCCCTTTTTTACTGTTTTACTTATTTGAGGTGAAATGCATGATTATAAACTTAAATTGTTTTCTAAAAACTATTTGATATATCTTGAACCCTTAGACTTAATTATAAATATATGACTTGTTTGAACCTAATGGACCGTACGTCCTTGACCTAAAGTCTCCCATGTTCAGAGCAAATGCCGAGTCTCCCATGTTCGGAGCTGTCTTAATTGATAGTATATAATAGTTGTTATGATGTACTGTTCGTACATTCGCATTGTTAGTCCCCGATTGGTTTGCCGTTCGCACTCCAATTAAACGTACCGTTCGTCGGCTCCCTTGTGCGGAGCAGTAGATAGTATGGATAGCGCTATTAGAGGTCGGCCAACCTCTCGTTCCCCTGTCTACGGAATGCATATTATTTATTTTAGGGGCTTTGCCGCATGCTTTATTATATACGAGGCATATTGTGACCATATGTGCATTGTTTACTAAACTTGAAATATGGAAGTGTATGTGAATTCATATGTTAAAAGTCTTGTATGGGCGGGATTTGTAACATAGTGAGTTCACAGGACATTTGCCAGTCAGACCTTCAAAAATCGGTATTTTATTTTACATAAAACCTGTGTACTCACCAACTATTTTCATAGTTGACCCGTTTTCTCATGCATTTCAGGTGATCGTTGTTTAGCTTATATTATGAAGGTTTTAAATAAAGGGGTCGCCACAAGTTACCTGGGTCGTCATGTAGTAAAATGTTATCCTTTGGAAGTCAAACTTAATGTTTCAATTGCCAAGGTCGGCAAGAACCTTGTTGTAATGTTACAATATTTCTTTAAATTTAAATTATGGTATTGTACTATATCTCTTTGCGATGCATATTGATTATGTTACACCTCGCGTTTCCGCCTCCGGCGGGGTGTGACACTTTACTACTCTATTATTTTGCAAGGTAAAAAAGAGCCATTGCAAAGTTTGTGTGGTAACCTGCGCACAAATAACCGTCACACAGGTATTCGACGCAGGTATGGTGACGTATACATTTGGACATCATTATATATTCCTACAGTGAAAACCAAACGTTGTTGTTTCTTTCAGACAACATATGAGATACAAATCAGCCTACACTAATACACTGACGGCTTCTGCTATTATAGGTATAAATGAAGGGTCAGAATGGAATTGTATCAGTTCACGCAATAATGGTACATGGAAATGTTTCATGCATCAAGTTTGTTAGTTTGATTACTTTTATATATTATAGGGTCCATTATATATGTAATATTAGCCTTTGAGGTTGTATAATTTACGCTGGTATAAATGAACCGTTTTAGAATGTGTATCACAGTTTGACTGCAAATTACGGATATGCATCAACGCCTGTAAAATGTGGTTATAGATTGTAACTATGTATTATAAACTTTTAGTAGTTCTAAATTTAAAAGTTTTGGTAGGACTTATGGTTTTGAGGTACGAATGTTTTTGTTTATCATCAGGCCATTTCACCCCGAAAATTACAATCTCTGATTCCTAATGATCTTACTATAGGTATTGAACTCAGAAACTGAGATTACTGGCTGATTCAGAGGATGATGTGGTGCTTCGCGACTGACTAACGCAGACAAGGTCCAACGATTGGTGACTTTAATAGACCTGCTGTAAGTTCCAGCTAGGGTATTCTCCAAACGTGCTCTTTAAAGTTGAATAGAAAAAAAAGTTACAAGGGGATTTGGAATTCCAGTTGAGAAACACGAAAACATGTGAGTAATAGCTATATGCTTTTTGAAATATCAATGATTCTCATGAAATTTAGTATGAGAGACAAATTCCGTATTCCTTTCCAAACCACACCGATTGTCGGTATTATGTTCTTAATTTGTGTTATGTTTATGTTACGAATAAGAAATATTTTTGTAATCGGTTGTGCAAGAATGAGTTAGAGAGATACTAGAGAGAGGCCGAGTAGGGAAAGGAGCGAAAGGGAGAACATGTACTTTACGCTTTTAAACAATGATTTGATAGGTAAGAATTTTATCTTCTTTTACAACAACAACAAACCTAATCCCGCCGGGGCAGGGTATGGGGAAGAATTTTATCTTCTTTTGTAGGATGTAAATCTACATACTTGAAATATCGTTTGGTTACGTGCCTTGGATATGTGACTGTTGATCATCTCTTTCCTTCGGTATCAACAGAAGACAATACACCATTTTTAATAATTGTGGGTGCCGCGGTTTAGTTGTGGTTTATTTGATGGGTTGTTGTTTTTAAATTTTTTTTTCAAAAAAATCCGCCGCAACGCGGCAGGGGTTATCACCTCGTTAATATATATAGACAACGTCGTTTAAAACGACGTCGTTTCATTGATCCTAATTGCAGGCTCCTTTGGCCCAACTCCTTTTGCCCAACCTGCCCCACTTCTTTCTTCCCTGATCCAAACTTCCATTTATAAAAAATAAAAAAAAATCTTCGTCGCCTCTAGAATCTACCGGACCTCTCACAACCTCTCTCTCCCTTTCTCTGATCGTCTCTTTGCTCAATCATACACACACTGAAAATCAGGTTATCAAACATGAGTGTTAGCCTTTGATTTTCTGGGTGTTATTTTGTTCTTCAAGATTCAACATATGTTTTTACCTCGTTTCTCCGTTGGACGCATATTGGACCGATGGATGGTCGGAAGAAGTCCTGACTGGAATCAGTCAATCGGAAGATGGAAGTGTTCAAGTTTATGTTCCTGGTAAGTTTGTTGTTCAGAATCTTGAGTTTGTAATTTGAGGTCAATTTTAGTAAGCAATCAGGTAATGAACATATTCAATCTTCTTCCATCAATTCTTCAAATACTTTTCAAGAAGTATTTACAGTGGTGAGAGTGGAAGCCAAAATTCATAGATTTTTTGATACAAATTGTCGTGGGTTTTTATTGTTGTTATTATTTTTGATTTTTATGTGATTTAGTTCATTGTGTGTTTATTTGAGCTTTATGTGACTAGGCTTATTAAATAAATGCTCCACCTATTTTGATTTAATTTTCTTTTTGGTTTTGTAGATTCAAGAATAATCAGGTTTCGATCATGATCAGATCATTTACCAATTGTCGATGAATGTTCCATCTTGGCTTCATTGAGTAGTCAACAAGGTGTTGAGGATGATGGGATAATTGCTATTATGTTGTCGGAAGGGTATGGTAACTTAGATGGTTCTATTGGTCAACAGCTTACCAGCCTCGGACCTGTTGCGGTAAGACGATTATTAGGGTGATAGTACTCTATTTCACAATTTATGATTGTTTTTGGTTATGCTCTAATATACCTTTTAGGTTGAAAATTACAGCGTTGTTTGGGATTACTTATTTTATAGTAGGATTTACCTGTCGTATTTGGTTTCAGCATGTCCATGACCATTTAGCAGGTTCGGTAAGTATTAACGTGAAAGGAAATTGTAGCCTTGGCAGTCAACGATTCTCACAGGTAGCGAAACGTATATACAATAGCACGACATATAAGAAATTGATTCGAATTTCTAGGGACTGATTGTGCAGCGATATAAATGTGCAGCTCTATTGGAGGTTCACAGCTCAGCAAATGAAAACAACAAGTGACGGGTGCAAGATCAACGTACTAGAAGGAGGCGAACACAAGGTACGCAGCAACAAAGGCGAAGAAAAGTGAAGGTTTAGAGAATACGAAAGAGGTTTTACTGTATGTTACTGGTCTCTAGCTACAGGTTAGTTTCTTTCATATGCAACTTCAGCATGGTGCATTTCGTATGCAAGTTGATTTTTGTGGCCACAAGTTTACTGCATTCCGTTTGTTACAACATTTTTGAGGTGTCAAGTTGCTAAGTCGTTCAGCTTACTTTATTGTATTTCTACTTTTTCTTTCAGACGACAGTTGAATGTTGATGGTCAAGAGGTGATTTGGAGTACCGTTGCAATCAAGATTTGGAGCAATGGTGTCGTGCCTATTCGGGCTGGTAAGATTTATAACGCCATTTCGTTTTATAACGTATATTTCGCTTTGCATGGGCAGATATCATAATAGTAATATATTTTTGTTTGTTTTTGTGATTAACTTTTCTAATATGTTTTAGTAACCCGAAACTGTTTTTTCGGGTCAATTTGGTAATCATATTTTTTTGACCCGTTTTACTTGATTGGAGGTGTGACTTAGCAAGATTCTGTTTTTTGACCCGTTTTACTTGACTGTAGGTTTAGAACAGTAGTGCCAAGATTCTGTTTTCAAGCCATTTGTAGATCACTTTTGTCGAAACCGTTGTACGATATGACTTTATATACTATTAAGCTATGTATTAGCAGTGTTAATCTTGCGAAATAATAAAATATAGTTTGATTTTGTTCAATTAGTATGTAAAACATGAGTTACCGTATTATCAGGGCCGTCCCGTGGGTTTTGAAGGCCCTGTGCCATTATTACAATGTAAATTTTACTAACACAAATATCTTGTATGAATAAAAAATAAGTACAAAATGCAAAAACCTGTTTTGATTTAGTCTTCAACATCATTAGAATATCATACTCAAATGTTCAAATTCGTCACAATAATATTAGTGGATCAACTTTTTTAACAATATATAGGATATTCTTAAAATTTAGAACATAGTAAACCTTTTGTAAATATTTTCTCGATCTTGGGCTAAAATTGTCAATTTTGTAATACTTTATATACTATTTTGAAAATAATAATTGAAAACTTAAGACAAAAGTGTAAATGTTTTAAACTATAAGGTGTATGGTGTAGATGACATAAAGTCATCTTCTTCTTCACCTGAAACAGCGCCATACTCCTCTTCATAAGCCATTTCTTTAAATAACTTATAACGAGTAGATTTTCATCCATTTTATATTAGGTTTTAAAACACTATTATTAATTTTATGCTAGAAATCAAATTAAACAAGCATCAGGGTCTGTAACTATAATAACCCGTCTAAAATCGTGGTGCCCTCATAAAATCGGAGGCCCTGTGCGGTTGATCACCCTGCACATGCTAAAATCCGGCCCTGCGTATTATTAGGCTATGGTAACTGCTTTCGAGTAATTTCATTTTGCATTTGTACCTGTTACGGACATTTGGCTGTGTGGTTTTTGCTAAGTCTTATAGGAGTGTTTGGTTGAGGGTAGTAGAACTAAGGATATAGCCACTTATGTTTTTTTTTTGTATAATTTGGTCAGATTTAATGTTAACTTTATACAATTTGGCTCTTTTACATTTCATGGTAGTTTTCGAATCTTGCTTCATAAATCGTCATCGCAATTAGTATTTGTTTTCTTTTTGTTTGCCTATTAGAAAGGCTGCTGCATTTTTTTTAGTTCCAGTGAGACACGCAATAATCTGCTGCATTTTTCAGGTTGTGTGACAAAATGGATATGGAGAAGATGAGTAACAGACAACGGTTTCACCTTCAATTGGCATGTAAGACGTGCAATTAATTTTAGCCTTAAGTTTTCAATATTTCGAATATTCAATTGGGCTTTGTTTTTGTTTTTTAAGGATTTGGTTAAACTAAATGGGTTTGGGTTTAATTGTGTTTAGTTTGGGGGAGTATGACGCAGTGAATTCGGGTGAGTTGGTGGAAAATAATGAGAAACTGAAAGTTGAAGCGGAAGGTGATGTTGTGAATGCGATAGATGGAGACCATGTGCGGCAAGAATTATATCTTATGAATTAGCCATAGGCTCAACTAAAAAGACCTTAAGCTGGCAAAATAAGCTTACTCAAACTCAAACACCCCAAAAAGTATCAAACTTAAGGATCTGATGAGTATGCAACATACTTTCAAATCATTTGTGCCATTTGTGCCTTTCTTTTTATGTACATTATTTTATTAGTTGTTAGTTATGTGATTTTTTAGACACGAGCTGCTTTGCGTGCAGAAAAGATCAGGACATTCTTGGGACAAAGTAATAATCTCTTTCAAAATATTTTCCATGCAATACATACCAGAATATAGAAATTTGTAGGGCTAATAACCTTTTAAAGCACTATAGTTGTAAAAAATGGCAGTTCTTCGTAGCGAACTAAAAAAATAACTCTTTTAGACATTAATGTTGACATTTTTGTCTTTCTTTAACTATTATGACCATTTTACCATTCGAAAAATATTTCAAAAAAAAAAAGAATTTCGAAAAAAAAATTCAGAAAATTTTTTTAATCTAAAAAATAAAAATAAAAAATCGCATGTCTCAAAAAAAATATTTCAAAAAAAAAAAAGAATTTCGAAAAAAAAATTTAGAAATTTTTTGTATACGGTTTACTCCGTTTTTATACATTTTCACCTGTTTTTTATTCACTTTTGATTATTTTTTTTGTCACAAGTGAATTTTATTATCGAAATTTTTTTTATTACAAAATATTACAGAAAAAAAAATCAATTTTTTTTGCGTGTGAAAAAATAAAATTTTAAAAACACATTTCAGAAGAAAAAAATTTGAAAAAAATATTTCGAAAAAAAATTCAGAAAAAAAAGTTTTGGAACAAAAATTTCGAAAAAAAGTTATTTTGAAAAAAAAAATTTAAAAATATTTTGGAAAAAAATTCAGAAAGGGTAAAATGGTCATAATACTTAAAGAAAGACAAAAATGTCAACATTAATGTCTAAAAGAGTTATTTTTTTAGTTCGCTACGCAGAACTGACATTTTTGACAACTATAGTGCTTTAAAAGGTTATTAACCCAAATTTCCAAATTTGTATTACCAGAGGGTCAATAACTTTGAATCCTAAATGCTATCGTATTTACTCGTTTGGTTTCCTTATGTTTAATGTTAACCGTATTATACAATTTTGAATCTAAACAAACAACTTGCAGGTAAACAATGCCCCCCGCAACGCGAGGGGCCATCGTCCAACTCGTTGATATTGTAAACTGCTCTTATATTAAGTTGCCATATATATATAACATATTAAAATATTTGGAGCCATTTGATCATTTTCAATCAAAGTGAGTAGTTTACATGTAAGGATTTAGTTTGTTAAGAAATTATTATTTTTATTCTGTGTTATATTAGAGGCTAGGTTTAATTGAAAACAAGAGATATTATGATGTTTCTATTAGATTTTTGATGGATTTGTCTATTTAATGGATATAATGTGCATATTTCAATAGGTTTTACAGCGGGGTTTTTGAAACTATATCTCGTTGAATTAGCAAACTGAAGAAGCTATGGTTAAATAAAGCAAAACATTTTCATAAACATACTGAAGAAGCTCAAGCACTTGTTATATCACTTGTGATATGTGATATCACACTTGATATCACCTGTGATATTACACGTGATTCAACAAATAGAAGAAGCCGACACATTTGTGATGTCACCTGTGATGTCAAAGTCTCATTCAAAAAGTTGAACAACATGAGAATGAGATACACTACAAATTAGCAATAAAAGTGTGGTAGCTAGCAGTTATTGAGGGATTGTTGTGATAATGTGATGAATGTTGTGATAATATGAGAAATCACAAGAGATATTGAGCTTGTAACATGCTTCTGTTAGATTTGTAATGCATTTATTTTATTAATTGATAGAGTGTGCATGTTTCGATAGGTTTAACGCCGTATTCGACACCAAATATGTATTTATTAGGTCCCGAGCCACATTGCATGGTGCCCGAGTTTGTACTACTTTTGGGAATGGCTAAGTGACTTGTATGATCATTTATATGTAAACTAATAGTATCATGTGTGATATTACTCTTAGCTAAATAAAACAATTTGTTTTACATTAAAATATTTCATATCACAAGAGATATAACACTGTCAATTAAATATACCAAATATGTATAAAAACAAGAAACAAAACTAATAAAATAAAAAAGTTGACATATTCTAAAAATTAAAGAAAGTGTTGCATCATTTTTAACAGAATATCACAAGTGATACCAAATACAAGAACTGTAAGAATCACAAAAATCCTCATAAAAAAATTATTCCAAACTATTGAGCATAGTTTTTTAAAACAATATTGAAAATCTATGAATCACAAGTGATACATTAACAAAAAAAATTCATAAAAAAAATGAAAAATCAGACTTTGACTGCAGTAGATCCACCTTCAACGGAGTCGCCTCCAAGAACACCGTCGCCATACCCTCCGTAATGCACTAGCAGAAACTTATGAACCCATGATGATTAAACGATTTAGGTGTTTTCACGCTAGTAGAAGTTGTAAACAAAGGTGATAAAACACACAATAAATAGGATATCATCAAAACTGTTAACAAAAAAAAAAAAAGCTTTAACTATGATTATAAAACAATAACAATGAAATATCAAAAGTGATACTATACATGACATGTAATAAAGCTTAACAAGTAAACATAAAAACCTATCAAATAAACAAAATATCACAAGTGATACTACAAATATCACAAGTGATAATACACATATATAGTTCAAAAGCAAGCACATGAATATCACAAGTGATAATACATATATATAGTTCAAAGCAAGCATATAAATCAAAACGAAAAGCAATCTAATTAAATTCAATCAAAAAAATAAACTAAAAACATAACTAATAGGCAACAATATACTATCATAAACTAACAATAACACGTGTGATACAACACAGAGCAAACTGAAAAACATAAATCAGTCATAACTTAAAGTAAGCAAAATCACACTAAATAACTATCCGTTTAAAGCAAAATCAACATGTTTAAGCTGTTTAAACAAACAACTTAAATAACAAGCAAGATTACACTACAATGAATAACTTATCAGTAACTCAAACACATTTATCCTCAACAAAAAGCACATAATATACAAAATTATACTATCATCACCTTCAAATATCATCGGTGATACTACACATATGATACATAGCAGATTCAAAACAACAATCATAGATAAAAACAACATTCAAATGCAGCTAAAAAAAACAAAAATTTAACTAACAACTTAATTAATAAGCAAAATTACATGAGCAAATAACAAGATTATCAAACATTTTCACTCACACATTTCATCAAACACTTGGTGTACATTCATGTATACAAAGTTTTATACTCAGAGCTTGTATCAAATTAACAAATAAAGATCTCAAAGTAACTCGACACTAACGATCACCAACATATTTGAATAAAAGAAGCCATTACCGATTACTGATGATTGTGACGTGATGATTATGACGAGGTGAAGATCGGAATGATCGAGATGATCGGAATGATATGGATGATTGTGACGTGGTAATTGTGGGAAGATGATAAGAGGGAAGATGGAGGGAAGATGAGAGTAGTTGGAGGGAAGCCGAATGCTCAAGATGAGAGTAACGGTGTGAAAAAAATGAAGAAAATGAAAAAAAAAGAAAAGAAAATAAGGCTTTATATAGTTGGAGGATTTAAGGTTAATCATATTAAATCTTAGGTTTACTCATTACATCAAATTGAATGGATGGTGAAAATTGGTCACTTTGTAAACACCAAAATAAGAGTAAGCATTTGAACTTTTCCCTTTTCTCCGGCAAAAGCACGCCATATCGAGCGACGCGGCTCCATACCCTGAAGGCAGGTAAGGTGATGTTCCTGCAGCAGCTGTGTCTTTTCATTACAGGTTTATGGAATTATGGTATCAAAAAGTGCAATATATTTCCTGTCTTAGCATTGTCGCTGATTATTCAAGAAAAATCAAATTCCATTCTCACATTTTATTAAACTAGTTGGATACCCGCGCAAATATAGTTATATAATAAATATAGTAAATGAATTGCTAACCCAACTCTCCTCGCAATTCCCTCCCCGCTTAGTGAATTCCTTTCACAACACTCCAAATATATATGTGTTAGTTGTATGTGTTTGTTTGGGTTTTCCGTATCTTTCCCGTGACATCATTATTCCCGCATATAAAAAAGACCATTACAATATCTTACCCGTCAAACACTTTCCCAAAAATAAATGATTTTAATAAATAAAGTTTTTATTGATTGAAATAAAGGTTAAAGTTATAAAAATTTAAATCAAAATAAAATAAACCTACTAAAAATGTAAAAATTAAAAACTCATAAAAATATATCAAAATGGATGTTGAATTAAAGAGCACAAAATTTTAAAAAATATGGTGAAATTAGATCATAAAAAAATAAAACGAATTAAAAGATATTTAAATTTAAAAATAAAGGTGATTAATTAGTTAAGAAGTGACATGTGTCACCCCATTATTGGAGCTCCTTATTTTAGTTTGTTAGAGCTCATCCCTTTTTGTTATTTTTTAGTTAAAGAAGTGACACATGTCACTCAATGATTGGAGCTCCTTATCTTAATTTTGTGTGGAGTCCACAACTTAAATGCTTTATATAGAAGTATAGATTCGTTAGAACCCTCACTACTAATGAAAATACGTATAGAAAATGTGTATTTGCAAATTGCTTAAAAAAAGCTCTGGCATCAGAGTCCATGCATGTATTACACCATATATGGAAAGCACCACAAACTGTTGCAAGGGTGAGTCATATTCAAGCAACATAGTAAAGAGAATTTGGCAGCTTGAATGTCCTTCTAGCAGTTGGAAGTCCTCTAATACTGCTCCACTGGTCTCCTAGAATTCCCCAAAGACGATAACCGTTATTGATCAACTCGTTCCTTACACTAGCTTTGTATTGTTGAACCGTTTTGAAACCATCCTCATCACTCCTAATTTAACAAAAATAAAAAAATAAACACAAGTTCTTAGGTAACTGGATCACGCATGATCTGTTATGTATGTGTGAAAGATATGGTTTACATACCTTAGGTACAAACTCTTCCAGCCATAGAAACCAGCATCTACAAGGTTGTCGATAGTGGCAGCTCTAAGATGTTCCTTCCTTGAAGAAATCAAAATGATTTGTATTCCTCTATTCTTGATATCATTGAACAAGGTTAAACTGAAATCCATTGCTGTACCCTTTCCCTTTGTCATCCATTCTTCAAGACCAGTTACGTTCAGCGTCTCTCCCCTAAACCATATATGAAAACATAATATGATTAACTATATAAAAAACCTGCATGATTTGATACCTAAATGATATTAATACTTACCCATAACTGTGTTTCTTGTAGTATGGGACAAGTGATAAAAGAGTGTCATCAATGTCAAAGATCCAAGCATCTTTGCCATCTTTCTTTAGATCACAAAGAGTGTTGAGGTACAGAGTGCATTCATGTATTGTGGCTTCGGCATCGACAGTGAATTGGGACCCACTCATGTACTTTCCAATGTAACTTGTACATTCTGATGGAACTACTGTGAAATCACGAATGTTGTTTAGCTCCACATTCATCCTCCAACTCTCACAATAGTTCTTTAATGTGATCTCAAGGCTAGACTTGGTTGACTTCATTTTCTGATTCATAATGTTCCAATCTGCAGCTGTTATGACACTAACGAGGCACATTGCGGCCAAGAAAAAGGCAATGCATCTTGCCATTTTTCTTTTCTGCGAGGAATGAGATATGAGAATGCATTTCATTTAGAGCCCTTTCATTTATATAGGCAGAAATAATGACTATGATAAGTTTAAAAATGGTGGCCACATGGGATAGATAATGATTTGGCAATCAAATCCCATGTCATGTTCCAAACATTAGATGCTGCTTGGGTGGCAAGTAGTTTCATATATTCTTTGTCAATATCATGCTCAAAACACAATTTACAATATACAATGCATAACAAATGGACCAACACCAATAATATTTATTTCAGCTAGCTGGACTTAAATCATTAACAGATTGTCAAGTCAACTATCAGCACGTTGATAATTAATAAGAACTTATCCATTTTCAAATGTCGTGAGCTCCATAAATATGGATTAAGCAACATGTAGCCCAATAATGCAATGTGATGATCATTTTCCAGCTCACCAGTATCCTAGTTTAGTCAAGACTCAAGAGTATATGCTTAAAGAGCTTCTATAACCTTCTGAAATATAACTAAGAAGTCAAGCAAAGAATGAGAAGTAGGAACAACAAGCTGATAACAAATAAGCACACTAATGATGTAAAATAGTTCAAAGGCATGAATCCCGAAACACTTGAAAGTGCCAGGTCAAGTTAAGTCTTAACCAGTTGTAACCCAAACAATCGGTTATATATCACACAGTCACATACACTACAACAATATGGCAATTTTGGGACGCCCATTTTTTTTGGGTCAACATGTCGTCCCAAATTTAAGCCATGGCCCACACTTTTTCAACCAAAATCTCAGAAAATAGGAAAGAGTTTGACCCACACCATTTGGGACGACAATGTCGATCCAATTTTTTTTTTACTTTTTAATAAATTTAACTTTTTAATATATCCCTGGGAAACCATTTGGGACGACAATGTCGATCCATTTTTAAAAAATATATATTTATTATTTTTTTGGGGAAATAAAAATAGCCCGCCAAAAAATTGAGTCCCGCCAAACACTTTGGGACGACAATGTTGTGCCAGAGTGATTTTTTTTTATTTTGCTTTTTAATAAATTTACTAGATTATATTTATTATAAAAACACTTTGGGACGACAATGTCGTACCAAAGTGCCTTTTTTTTTAATAAATTTACTGCATTTTATTTTAAAAATTATATATATTTCGTTTGCTAATAGTTTCCCGGCAAAATATTACCGCTAATAGTTTTCCGCCATTATTTTTCCTGCCAAATTGCAACTTTATATATCCCGCAAAGTTTTCCATATATATCCCGGCAAAACAAATATAACCCAATCATCAATTTCCACAAAACACACGTAACAATATAATGGCTGATTACACGCCGGAAAAAGAATGGTCACTGGTTTTATCGTCGATATATCTCTTTACTCGAGTTCTTGATACGTATGGGTCAGAAATTTATGATGAATATGGTTCTTATAAGAACATAGACCCGTTGATGAGAGACCACATTCTGGAATGGTTAAGAAAACAGCCATTCTACAGGGTGTATTTGGACTGTGAAGCTAATGGTATTGGAGGAGAAAACACGCTGGAAGCTGAAGCTATGTTTGAACAGTTTTGTTAGGAATTATTGTAACAGTGGGTTCCTGCTGATAAATGTTCCTGCTGATAGTATTAGTATTTCTGCTGATAGTGCAGTTACTGCTGATAGTGCAGTTACTGCTGGTTAGTATTGTTTCTGCGGATATGTAGTTTCCGTGTTATTAGTAATTAGTTAGGATATGCATGAGTTAATTTAGGAATAGATAATGCATATCTTGTACGTGTTTTGCAAGCTGCAGAATTAGGGTTTCTAATAGTATAAAAGAAACATGCAGCTAGGGTTGATGTACGCTTTTCAATAACATTAGTGAATTGATATAGATCCATAGAGGATCAAGTAATTTGTGTTTATTGTCTTCTTAACTCTTGTGTTTATATTCCGCGTAAGCATAAGTTTAATAGAGGTTCTCCATAGTTTGCTTGTGATTACACAGGTTCACTATACATTCATTAAGGATCTAAAGATCAATCTGGGAATGATCCATCCAAGATCCGGACTCAACTAGGGTATGCGTAACATTGATTGATTGAATGCACAACGGAATAGAAATGACACAATCAATATCACTAATAAGGTTTTCTTTATTGAAAAATATAAATTACTACTACAACTAGGGGTGTCATTCGGGCCGACCCGACCCGACCCGAACCCGACGCGAACCCGACCCAAGTCAATTCGGGTCGGGTTACTCGGGTCCAAAATCTAACTCGGGTCAATCGGGTCAACCCGTTTAACCCGAGTACGAATTAGGGTCGGGTATCGGGTTTAAATACTTTGCTTCGTCGGGTTCGGGTCAACCCGACTAACCCGAGTTAGGATTTTTTTTTTTTTTTTTTTTTTTTTAAATCTTTATTTAATTTTAATTGTTGAATGTATTCTTTAAAAGTCTAATTAATGTTGTTTTATGTAAGCAGGTATAGCAGTCGGATCAGCAGTATGCATTAATTCCATCTTAGCAGGGTAAAGCTTTGATCATATAATTATATTTTTCCAAGTAAATAAATATTGTTCTAGCATTAAAAACATATAACTTGTAAATGAATATTTAGGCCAATATCGGGAGGATCAATGAACCCAGCACGTACCTTAGATCCATGGCCAATTCAGTCCAATTATCTTAGTTAAACTTCATCCAAAAAAACCATGCACGTCTGCAAGAATCAAGCAAACAATGGAGCTAACATGTATAATGAATTTCCAAACACCCCTATTTAATTTTATTTTAGAAACAGTCCTTAACAAAATGCAAAAATCAGCCCTGCTTTTACATGCAATTACTCATTTTCAAATAGGGTCGAACCCGACCCGACTTGACCCGACCCGACTTGGACCTGACCCGACTTGACCCGAACCCGACTAACCCGAGTTCAAATAGGGTCGGGTTCGGGTATATTATTTCTACCCTCGACCCGACTTGGACCCGACCCGTTTGACCTGAACCCGACCAACCCGACCCGAATAGCACCCCTAACTACAACTATTATACACACGCTATAATCGTGTGTCTAGACTCTCATTGAAGAGTTTTAATATGAATTGAAATGAAAGGTATCAATCAAAGGGATGATCTGTAACTAGATGCATACCCTCTTTATATAGGAGAGGGAGGTTACAAAAATCTTAGACATAGCTTACTACCAAAGCTACTATTAAATTATCTATAATTTCCTCATTGTTTCTTCTTTCTTCATTCTTGCTCGTTTTGTAATCTGCAATTCCCAACAATCTTCTCCTAAACTGGAATTTGACTAGGTTAAGTTCCAATTTCTTGATAGTACAAAACGACCTGTATGAAGAAACAATGCCAAAACATGTCATCACAAATAATAAGCTGCACACCATGAATCTTCTTGTCACACCCCCAAATTACCTGTTTTACAGCGGAATGGAATACCTTGGGGAGGACTGTCATAGCATCAAAGCTACAGTTATATCGAACGACCTAAAGTGTCGTTTTGAAAATATCGTTTGATTCATTAAAATAATCAGAGTTTACAAATATTAGGTCCCAAAAGATTTCCAATATATCAAAACGAGTTTGTTACAATCAAACGATAGTTAAGTGCATAAATGTAGATGAGACGCGTCGACACCGCGACTCTATGATAAGTCCACATGCATGCCATGAAGTGAATGTCTTAGATACCTGAGATAAAACATGCTAAAAGTGTCAACACAATGGTTGAGTGAATTCATAGAGTTTGGTTGAATTTATAAAGCCTTTAAAGAGCGTTCATGCAACAAAGGCAAAGTTTTTGGTCATTTAGAATAGTCCACAAAGCAAAGGCATTGTAAATCCACTCAGTTCCAAGTTCCGCCCATACAAAACTTGCAACCTGTGTGTTCACAATCCACTGCCAAAAGTAGTATGTCTAGTTTATGTTCAAGCACACGAGGTCAAATGAGTTCTCAAAGCAAAGGCATTGTAAATCCACTCAGTTCCAAGTTCCGCCCATACAAAACTTGCAACCTGTGTGTTCACAACCCATTGCACAAAATATAGTGTGTCTAATAGTCCAGTGTACGATGTCATAATAGTTCACAATATAGCACCACGTATATAATAATGTATTCCAGGCAAAGCTCCTAGAATAAATAATATGCGTCCCGTAACATAGTGGACGAGAGGTTGGCCGACCTCTAATAGCGCTATCCATACTACCTACTAATAGGAGACTAACAATGCGAATGTACGAACAGTACATCATACAACTATTATATACAATTAAGAACACTCTGAACATGGGAGAATTTGCACTGCTCCGAACAGGGGAGACTTAGATTGAAAATGCTCCGTTCCCATAGGGAGACATTCTGCTCCGGACCGGGGAGGCTTTATAGTGATGCTCCGATCAAAGGAGACTTTATAGTGATGCTCCGAACAAAGGAGACTTTATAGTGATGCTCCGAACATGGGAGACTTTAGGTCAAGGTCATAACACGTACGGTTCAACAAGTTCAAACAAGTCATAAGTTTGTATTTAAGTTCAAGAGTTCCGTTCAAAAGTTCGTAATTAAGTTCAAAGATTTAAGTCGAGTTCAAAAGTTCAGAACAGTCAAAGAGCTCAAAACATATCAAAAGGTTCAAAATAGTCAAAGGGCTCAATATTATGTCAAACAAGTTCAAAATAGTCAAAGGGTTCAATATAAGGTCAAAATAGTTGAAAATAGTCCAAAGGTTCAATGTAAAGTCAAGCAAGTTCAAAATAGTCAAAAGGTTCAATATTAAGTTAAAAGAAATTAATTATATGTCAAAATGTTCAAATCAAGTTAAAAGAGATTTATTATATGTCAAAAGAATTAAATCAAGTTAAAAGAGATTAATCATATGTCAAAGGAATTAAATCGAGTTAAAGTGTTCAAATCTATGCCAATATGTTCCTATCAAGTTAAAAGAGTTTAACTATATGTCAAAAGGTTCATATCCAGTCCAAAGTGTTTACTTATATGTTAAAGGGTCCAATTCAATTTGAAAGAGCTCAAATATACATGTTGAAGGGTCCAACATCAAGGAAAGTGATTCAAATAATAGCGTTCATAACATGGTGATCAATTTAGTTCGGACACAATCTACTTACTAGCATAAGTAGTGAAACAAAAGGGTAACAAGTTCATGATAGATCTAACAATATAGTTTAAGTTCATATAAGTGTAAAGTAAAAGCATGAAGTTGAGCATGTATCTCCCCCGAAGAGTTTATAAAACAATTAAAACGAGTAAAAGTGGGGCTACGAACTCACCTGATGCAATGATTATGGTGACAAAAGTAGATACACTGAAATGAGGTGCGATCTCTATCCGCAACCTAATATGAATGATATGCTCTAATATAAGTCATGAAACAATGTCGTACATGCAAACTCATATGATATCCATACCACTTGTACATTTTGGAAAATAAAGTTTATCGTCGAAATATATGTTTATGACATATTGTCAAGTTACCAAATACTTTACAAGTACTTACGTCGAAATGATTTCCTACGATAATCATTTAGTGATTTATTATGAATCTATAACTTTTCGTCGTAAAATAATGTCATTTGACAATTTCATGAAAGTGACTAAACGGCCTTGAAAAGCTAGTCATAAAATGGTGCACATCGAGTGTTAGGAATCAAACTCAACGGTTTTAGGAAGCTCGTATCATAACCTCAAAGTTTTAGTATTTAAGTTTCCTTCCTAGAGGTCTCGATCACAAAGAAAATATAGGTTAAGTATGGTACTTTAGTCCAAAGTATAGTTTAAAGTTGGTTTTCAACCAAGTTTGAGTGACCATAATTAATTCATTACAACTCCGCTAGACAAACGGTCGGACATTTTGAAAAATATACTTGGCGAACTTACTTTTATTAGCAGACATCACTTTATAAAAAGTTCTACATTAATGTTAAAAACGACCTCCAACATGGTAACTAGTTTTTGCCGTAATATTTGCCTATTATAAATAATATAGTTTTTCTTATATAATAAAGTTACGGCAACTTTGTGAAAATGTGTATAATTTAATCGTTACAAATCCGTTTTCTACGCTTTATATGTCCTTAGCTTCGTATCAAAGTATACTAATATATTTTTGACAAGTCGACATAATTTATAACACCTAAGTTTCATTTTTTGACTCGTACAAAATAAACAATACATGCTGAAATTTCCAGAAAATTATAGTTTTCGTCGCAATCTTGAAAAATTCATAACTTCTTCGTTATAGCTCCGTTTTAATCCGTTCAAGCGGCCACGTTCTCGTTTTAAAGTGTATTTTCTAAATATCTAGCCCAAAATATTATACCAACTGTCGGATTTTCCAGATTTTGAAAATAAGGACAGACCCTTTTTAAAACGTGTCGAAACGAGTTTTTCTCGCGCCAAACCTATTCTAACCCATTCAAAACAACTCCGAAGCTATTCTAATCCTACCATACACCTTCTTAGGGTGTCATGGGTTCCTAGACATCACCAAAAATAATATATAACAAGGAGTAATTATAGGATGACTTATATATACATAACTCTTAAAATCAATGAAAAGGTGGTATAAACCTCATGAGACTTGCATGTTTTCTCAAATATGATGAAATGAATATGAAATGAATATGAAAATGAATATGAAAAGCTTACAAGTAACTTGATGAGGTTTATGAGAACAAAGGATTTTTCCTAATCACCCAAGGTTTATATTGCAAAACCTTAAACAAGAGTGATACTAGTGTGTTAAAAACCTTGTCTTGAAAATTTTTATGATGATCTTCTTGGTCTCCTTGGTTGCCGGTTTTGAGAGAGAAGAGAGGAAACAAATGAGTCTTGATCTTTTACTTTGCAATAATGAAGTGAAATGTGTTATGTTTTAGGATATAATACATTAAACTAGTTAGATATTTTGCAAATTACCCAATGACTCACCCCTTGTGGGTGTCGACATATACCAAAAAAAAATATATAGATGCATTTAATCATAATCAAGTGTTTTAAATGTTGAGTAATGTGCAGTTAATTAGGAATTATTAGTAACTTGTGTATTTATTTAAGCATTTTGGGTAGTGTTAGCTAAAAATAAATTTTAACGGAACAAAATAAAATGTATTGAAGTCATAAAAATTATAAAAATGCATTTCTCACAAGTACTGTGTGAATAAATATTTATCGTGTTGAATTTACGAAAACCGTCGTAAATATTTATACCTAACAATTTATATACAAAATAAATTGAAAACATCGGGTAAATCAATAATATAATTTTTATACTCTTAAAAGGAGTATAAAAACATATTAGAATAATTTTTGGAAGTGTCGGATCAAATGTTCAAATAATGTTTACGCGATAGCGTTTATTTAATAAGAAAATAAACGTTTAATGTAAAATGCAAAACCATGCACGAACCGATATGAAATGATGAATATTGAGTTTGAGAAATGACCGGAAATTGAGAATTGTGACATTCTTCCCATGTCAGCGGAATCACGTCCTCGTGATTCGATTATTGATAACTATAGTCCGAACCTCGACAAGGGTTCTAAAAGTTCATGCTCGCGTATAGTCCAAATGATCATGTCAATGCTCATGCATATGAGTTCCTCATCCAACTAGGTACGTTCTCGTGCTATCGTGACTATATTCCATTCTAAAGACATGCTCTCTTATGGTTGGGTTTGATAAGGCAAGCTTTCCCATTCTCGAGCAAAACCCTCAAAAGATTTTTAGGTAACCGATTTTTACTTAATCTCACAACTCATCAGACAAGAATTGTCATGAGATTAGGCTAAATCGGTTTGAGCAACAACTTGTTTTTAGCTTGATCTTTGCAACTCATCAAACAAGAACTGTCACGCGGATCAAACTGGAAACAAGTGGTTTGAAGAAAATCTTTTGAAAATTTGGCTCGATTACGGAATTGCTTACACATATGAGACTACTACTCCCTTCATTGCATGATTCTTCCTGAATTAGACATAGGTGATCAGGCTATGTATAATTTAGGAGTAACTATGCAATGCTTGGACTAATCGACTCATATGATGTTTGGTGTTGAGTCATGAACCCGCATGTATAATGAGTATGCACTTATAATGATATGATGAGATGCTATGATGATGTAGTTATAGTCTAGGGTCAATGATGCAACCTAGTTCTCTATAACCGATGCTCTGATACCAATCTGTCACACCCCCAAATTACCTGTTTTACAGCGGAATGGAATACCTTGGGGAGGACTGTCATAGCATCAAAGTTACAGTTATATCGAACGACCTAAAGTGTCGTTTTGAAAATATCGTTTGATTCATTAAAATAATCAGAGTTTACAAAGATTAGGTCCCAAAAGATTTCCAATATATCAAAACGAGTTTGTTACAATCAAACGATAGTTAAGTGCATAAATGTAGATGAGACGCGTCGACACCGCGACTCTATGATAAGTCCACATGCATGCCATGAAGTGAATGCCTTAGATACCTGAGATAAAACATGCTAAAAGTGTCAACACAATGGTTGAGTGAGTTCATAGAGTTTGGTTGAATTTATAAAGCCTTTAAAGAGCGTTCATGCAACAAAGGCAAAGTTTTTGGTCATTTAGAATAGTCCACAAAGCAAAGGCATTGTAAATCCACTCAGTTCCAAGTTCCGCCCATACAAAACTTGCAACCTGTGTGTTCACAATCCACTGCCAAAAGTAATATGTCTAGTTTATGTTCAAGCACACGAGGTCAAATGAGTTCTCAAAGCAAAGGCATTGTAAATCCACTCAGTTCCAAGTTCCGCCCATACAAAACTTGCAACCTGTGTGTTCACAACCCATTGCACAAAATATAGTGTGTCTAATAGTCCAGTGTACGATGTCATAATAGTTCACAATATAGCACCACGTATATAATAATGTATTCAGGGCAAAGCTCCTAGAATAAATAATATGCGTCCCGTAACATAGTGGACGAGAGGTTGGCCGACCTCTAATAGCGCTATCCATACTACCTACTAATAGGAGACTAACAATGCGAATGTACGAACAGTACATCATACAACTATTATATACAATTAAGAACACTCCGAACATGGGAGAATTTGCACTGCTCCGAACATGGGAGACTTAGATTGAAAATGCTCCGTTCCCATAGGGAGACATTCTGCTCCGGACCGGGGAGGCTTTATAGTGATGCTCCGATCAAAGGAGACTTTATAGTGATGCTCCAAACAAAGGAGACTTTATAGTGATGCTCCGAACATGGGAGACTTTAGGTCAAGGTCATAACACGTACGGTTCAACAAGTTCAAACAAGTCATAATTTTGTATTTAAGTTCAAGAGTTCCGTTCAAAAGTTCGTAATTAAGTTCAAAGATTTAAGTTGAGTTCAAAAGTTCAGAACAGTCAAAGAGCTCGAAACATATCAAAAGGTTCAAAATAGTCAAAGGGCTCAATATTATGTCAAACAAGTTCAAAATAGTCAAAGGGTTCAATATAAGGTCAAACAAGTTGAAAATAGTCCAAAGGTTCAATGTAAAGTCAAGCAAGTTCAAAATAGTCAAAAGGTTCAATATTAAGTTAAAAGAAATTAATTATATGTCAAAATGTTCAAATCAAGTTAAAAGAGATTTATTATATGTCAAAAGAATTAAATCAAGTTAAAAGAGATTAATCATATGTCAAAGGAATTAAATTGAGTTAAAGTGTTCAAATCTATGCCAATATGTTCCTATCAAGTTAAAAGAGTTTAACTATATGTCAAAAGGTTCATATCCAGTCCAAAGTGTTCACTTATATGTTAAAGGGTCCAATTCAATTTGAAAGAGCTCAAATATACATGTTGAAGGGTCCAACATCAAGGAAAGTGATTCAAATAATAGCGTTCATAACATGGTGATCAATTTAGTTCGGACACAATCTACTTACTAGCATAAGTAGTGAAACAAAAGGGTAACAAGTTCATGATAGATCTAACAATATAGTTTAAGTTCATATAAGTGTAAAGTAAAAGCATGAAGTTGAGCATGTATCTCCCCCGAAGAGTTTATAAAACAATTAAAACGAGTAAAAGTGGGGCTACGAACTCACCTGATGCAATGATTATGGTGACAAAAGTAGATACACTGAAATGAGGTGCGATCTCTATCCGCAACCTAATATGAATGATATGCTCTAATATAAGTCATGAAACAATGTCGTGCATGCAAACTCATATGATATCCATACCACTTGTACATTTTGGAAAATAAAGTTTATCGTCGAAATATATGTTTATGACATATTGTCAAGTTACCAAATACTTTACAAGTACTTACGTCGAAATGATATCCTACGATAATCATTTAGTGATTTATTATGAATCTATAACTTTTCGTCGTAAAATAATGTCATTTGACAATTTCATGAAAGTGACTAAACGGCCTTGAAAAGCTAGTCGTAAAATGGTGCACATCGTGTGTTAGGAAACAAACTCAACGGTTTTAGGAAGCTCGTATCATAACCTCAAAGTTTTAGTATTTAAGTTTCCTTCCTAGAGGTCTCGATCACAAAGAAAATATAGGTTAAGTATGGTACTTTAGTCCAAAGTATAGTTTAAAGTTGGTTTTCGACCAAGTTTGAGTGACCATAATTAATTCATTACAACTCCGCTAGACAAACGGTCGGACATTTTGAAAAATATACTTGGCGAACTTACTTTTATTAGAAGACATCACTTTATAAAAAGTTCTACATTAATGTTAAAAACGACCTCCAACATGGTAACTAGTTTTTGCCGTAATATTTGCCTATTAGAAATAATATAGTTTTTCTTATATAATAAAGTTACGGCAACTTTGTGAAAACGTGTATAATTTAATCGTTACAAATCCGTTTTCTACGCTTTATATGTCCTTAGCTTCGTATCAAAGTATACTAATATATTTTTGACAAGTCGACATAATTTATAACACCTAAGTTTCATTTTTTGACTCGTACAAAATAAACAATACATGCTGAAATTTCCAGAAAATTATAGTTTTCGTCGCAATCTTGAAAAATTCATAACTTCTTCGTTATAGCTCCGTTTTAATCCGTTCAAGCGGCCACGTTCTCGTTTTAAAGTGTATTTTCTAAATATCTAGCCCCAAATATTATACCAACTTTCGGATTTTCCAGATTTTGAAAATAAGGACAGACCCTTTTTAAAACGTGTCGAAATGAGTTTTTCTCGCGCCAAACCTATTCTAACTCATTCAAAACAACTCCGAAGCTATTCTAATCCTACCATACACCTTCTTAGGGTGTCATGGGTTCCTAGACATCACCAAAAATAATATATAACAAGGAGTAATTATAGGATGACTTATATATACATAACTCTTAAAATCAATGAAAAAGTGGTATAAACCTCATGAGACTTGCATGTTTTCTCAAATATGATGAAATGAATATGAAAATGAATATGAAATATGATTATGAATATGAAAAGCTTACAAGTAACTTGATGAGGTTTATGAGAACAAAGGATTTTTCATAATCACCCAAGGTTTATATTGCAAAACCTTAAACAAGAGTGATACTAGTGTGTTAAAAACCTTGTCTTGAAAATTTTTATGATGATCTTCTTGGTCTCCTTGGTTGCCGGTTTTGAGAGAGAAGAGAGGAAACAAATGAGTCTTGATCTTTTACTTTGCAATAATGAAGTGAAATGTGTTATGTTTTAGGATATTATACATTAAACTAGTTAGATATTTTGCAAATTACCCAATGACTCACCCCTTGTGGGTGTCGACATATACCAAAAAAAAATATATAGATGCATTTAATCATAATCAAGTGTTTTAAATGTTGAGTAATGTGTAGTTAATTAGGAATTATTAGTAACTTGTGTATTTATTTAAGCATTTTGGGTAGCGTTAGCTAAAAATAAATTTTAACGGAACAAAATAAAATGTATTGAAGTCATAAAAATTATAAAAATGCATTTCTCACAAGTACTGTGTGAATAAATATTTATCGTGTTGAATTTACGAAAACCGTCGTAAATATTTATACCTAACAATTTATATGCAAAATAAATTGAAAACATCGGGTAAATCAATAATATAATTTTCATAGTCTTAAAAAGAGTATAAAAATATATTAGAATAATTTTTGGAAGTGTCGGATCAAATGTTCAAATAATGTTTACGCGATAGCGTTTATTTAATAAGAAAATAAACGTTTAATGTAAAATGCAAAACCATGCACGAACCGATATGAAATGATGAATATTGAGTTTGAGAAATGACCGGAAATTGAGAATTGTGACACTTCTTCCCCTTCATCTAATAGGGGTCTTGTACAACTCGTAGACGCTTCCCCTCAAGTGATGCATGTAGATGGTAAGTATAAACTTTCCCTTAAAAATATACGAACCATCTCAATAATAATAATAATAATTTTTTTTATACAAAAGAAATAAACCGCAACAGCAAAAAAATCAAATCAGCAGCAGCATCAAAATAGTCTACCAGTAGGAACGGAGAACCAGTAGAAACATCAACGTAGGCGTCTTATATCTTGCACTATCCATGTGACTCCAAATCTTGATAAACCCTCAAGTAATATGAGACACTGAGCACAACAACGTGACTCCTTAAAGTGATAGCAAATGTGAGCATTAAGCACCTTCTGTAGATCACACCCCTTCACTAACACTGAGCACTACAACGTAACTCCTTAAATTGTTAGCAAATATGCGCATTAAGTACCTTTAATCTGTAGATCTCACCCCTTCGCTAGATTTATCAAGTCTTTGTCATACCATTAATGTACGAACAAGTTACCTCAAAAGTGTTCCTGCTCACTTTGAGATATGATAAGACACGCACCTGATCAACATGTGGAAAACTAGAAGGGGGGTTGAATAGTTTTGCCGATTTTAAGTTAGTTTCAAAAACTTTAGATTCGATATTATGTTAAATCATATGGATGTAGAGAAAGTATAGATCTAATGATAAAGCAAGTAAAGAAAGTAAAGCAAGGGATAGAAATGACACAACCGATTTATAGTGGTTCGGCTACAAGGACACCTTCCTTGCCCTACTCCACTCCCCGAGTCACCTACTCGAGAGTTCAAGCACTATGTCAACAAACTCCTTCAACTTGGCGGAGAAGCCTTCACAACGTTGCTTACACCTTTTTCCGGTACAAAGCTAAATAGCGAGTCCGTAACACGGTGGACCAAACCAACACGACTATTACACAACAAATATGTGAAATATCAAATACAAGATCTTTGCTACAGAAATCTTGTGGAGGAACAAATCAATCAAGGACCCCTTGCTTGGATGACTTGTAGAATGTTCGTGATCTCGACTTAGAGAAGGACCTATATGAGAATCACTAAAGAAAGAAAGAAAGAAGTACTCTCTAGATCAAGTGATATTTTGTTAGAAGAGAATGAGAGTATATGAGAGAATTAGTAAGAAGAGGGGTGAGTTAGAATGAAGAAATGGCTCTCTATTTATAGGAAAAACTTGCCACTGTTCCCCGGATCCCACGGATCCCTCCCACAAGGGATTCGTCCAGTGTAATCCTAGGGATCCGTGGGACGCTCCTCTTTTGGTTATAGGTCATGGGTTATGGGTTGGTCCATGGGTATTCTTTTAGATACAATGTATCTAATGAGTACAATGTATCTAGTCAAGTGGGTATGGGTCAATACCATGGGTTATGGATATGATTCATGGGTTGTGATTTTTACCCATCCTAATAAACTATTACAACAAATGATTTATTACAAAAATTTGTATTTAAATGGCTATATGTAAATGCTTTACAAAAATAACATGTATCCTTATAATTGTACTTAAGATAACATTATATTTGTTATCAACAAAACACAAAGAGATCGCAAATTATTAATAATCATTTTTACGGTTTATTTGTATTAACAATCTCCCCCTTTTTGTTGATGACAAAACATAATGTTATGATGAGTAAAACTTAAGAATAGATGTATGTTTTGAAAGCCCCTAAGTTTTACTTCTTCCCCCCCCCTTTTTGTCGAAACAAAAAGTTAACCCATCAAAGAAATAAAAGGTGGAAAAGTAGTCCACGTATCGCTTACTCCCTCTTGACGGTAGCTCCCCCTAGTTTGGGGCGTCAAGTGAAAAAAAAATCCTACTAATAGAAAGGTTAGTAACATGCTTAAATAATCTTGTGATTGACGAGAATCAAGATTGGGAGCCAAGGTATGTAAACAAGTGTAGTGGTATTTATGCCACCTACGAGCATGTAAAAATAAAAACAAGACTTGTTCTTGAAAATGACTCAAAAGAAAAGTACTAAAAATAGAAAATACTAATAATGATTTCGTCCATGCTTGCATAAGGTTATGGATGGAGGTTTTGATGAGTAATGGTATTGATGCGATCAAGGATGAGGTTGAGTATGAATCGCATTTCTTCCCTAACTTCTAATGCAATATCCCTAGTGGATTGGCAATGTTCACAATGTAAGTGATGTGGGTAATGAGTGCGGAAGTTTTCCGGGTTGTTTTGATTTGTGAGTTGCGGAAGATGTGGTGGAAAAATGGTAAAATACGGATCAAAGTCCGGAATGTTTGGAAGTGGTGGTGGAAAAGAACCTAGGTGTTCTTGTAGCTTAATGGGAGCTAAGGGTGGTGATGTTTCAAGGTCATTGAAAATTGTGTTTGGAGAAGTGGGAGGTGTCAAAAAGGCTATTTCTTTTTGTTTTGGTTGTTGAGATCTTGTTGGACTCTTAAGGAGTTCCAAAAGAGTGACTTTAGGTAGTGAGTTGATGGGTGATGAAGTTGGTGTACTTGTTAGTGATGAAGGAGGTGCTATAATGGAAGCATCTTGCGGTGAGTTATTTGTTGGTGATGAACCATTTGATGATGGTTTTGCTAAGCAACAAGGCTGGATGCTAATCCGTGCGGATATCCTAGAGTTTGATTGTGGTATTTTGGAAGGTGGAAGTACAAAGGTTTGGATTTCATGAAGAGGATTGTTTGTACTAGGTGATTCATCTAAGTTGTAAGATATTTTGGATGACATGGTGTTGTTTGTTTGTGAAGATGAATATGCAAGCATTTTGGGAGTCCTATATATAGAAAAACAATGCATTGTAATGAATGCTTAACCCAAAATGTAGATTAAAATCTAATGATTAGATATGAATTTAAGACATGTGATCATGAGAACACAAGCATTAAAGAACTTACTCCAAAAAAAATGAAAAGATATTGGAGTTTTCATCCAAAGTGAGAAAAATAGAAGATAAAGCTAGCTTCTGTCTCACGGATCCCACAGATCCTTCCCTTGAGGGATCCATCCAGCATTAAGGCTGGGATCCGTGGGACTGGTGATTCAGGCAGCACAAAATTTTCCTTTTAGAAACATTTTTTCCTAGTGTGTGCCTATATGCAAACTATTTGGAATTGCGGTTATCTCGACTCCTAAGAAGAAAATAAAAATAAACTAGAAGTGAAAAAGCATACTATTATGTGAGATAACCCGAGTGCTCCTAATTCATTGTTGGTTAAATGAACGTACCCGAAAACACATATTAGTTATGTGTTCTCTTTAGCATTCAAAAGACATGAGATGCAATGAAAACGGGTTTTTACTTTGTATTAATAATGAAAAAGCGATTTGTCCTAGACGTGAGAAATTGCTTTTGTGAAATTGATACGGGAAGAAGTATCATTTTTAGAAAATGTTTCAAAAAGAGGTTTCTATGTGTGAATAAAAATCGTTTTATCCTTTGAAAATAAGATGTGTATGTAATTATGTGTTTGCAACTTGTACTTATTTTGAAAGAAAATAAGAAAAACTATGAGTTATAAGTAAAAAACTTATCTTGGGTTTTGAAAATTCCCGTATTGTTTGTGAGTTGTGCGTGAAATAGAGATCCTAGACTCAGAAAGAAGAAGGCTAGTGTTTACATACCTTGTAGAGTAAAAACAATAAATTACGACGTTTGTTCCATGAGACCAAGACCAAGACGAAGTAGTTTGAATTGTTCCCGCTTCAATGGTTTGGTGAGGACGTCGGCTATGTTGTCTTCGGACGCTACCTTCTCAATAGAGATGTTCCCCTTTTGAACATTGTCTCTTAAGAAGTGATGACGAATCTCTATATGCTTTGTGCGAGAATGTAATACCGGATTCTTGCTTAAATCGATGGCACCCTTGTTGTCACATAGAATAGCTATGTCACTTAGATGAATGTCGTAGTCAACTAACGCTTGTTTCATCCATAGTGCTTGTTGGCATGCTTTGCCGGCGGAGACGTATTCGGCTTCAGTTGTTGATATTGCTAATGCCGTTTGTTTCTTTGAAAACCAAGATGTTAAACAACATCCCATAAAAGTACATACCCCACTTGTACTTTTTCGGTCAACATCTGCATATACAATTGTTTCTACTCCCGTGCCCTTAGGATACCCCTGCATGGTCAGAATCTGCATATACAATTGTTTCTACTCCCGTGCCTTTAGGATACCATAATCCTAATTGTGTTGTCCCCTTAATGTATCTAAATATTCTTTTTACGGCTTCTAGGTGTGATGTGTTAGGGTCTTCATGAAACCTAGCACATAGACAAACACTAAACATGATATCCGGCCTACTAGCCGTGAGGTAGAGAAGACTACCAATCATGCCACGATATTTAGTATTATCGACGGATTCGCCGTCTTCATCTTTTGTGAGTTTGGTGTCGGATGACATTGGTGTCCTAATTGGTTTCGATTCTTCTAGACCGAATTTCTTTAACATCTCTTTTATGTATTTAGATTGATTAAAGAAGATACCATCTTCTACTTGTTTGATTTTTAGACCAAGAAAGAAACTAAGTTCTCCCATCATACTCATCTCGAACTCGTCATACATGATTTAGAGAAATCATCACTTTAGGACCACTACGAATATCAACCTTATCACTTTACCAAGCAAACCCAACACACGTAACCCAAGTTACGCGTAGAACACGAACAAACCAAACACAACCATATGCGTAAAACAAAGAAGGAAAGATAAAGATGGGATGGTGACTTGAATGATATATAAATCCGTGTATGTTATGAGTATAAGATAAACACAATAAATTTGTATATTCCAAAGGAAAAACACACACACACACACTTTCAAGCACACCCCTCAAATGACCATTTGAGGGGTATTTATAGTACAAGTTACTTAAAAACCTAAAAGGCTTTGCTTGGGCTTTTCGTGGGTTGGACATGGATTGGGCTTTGGATACTTAAGCTTCAAACGGCTAGCATAATCATAACGCCTAGCTATTTATCTTAGTCCAATCCACGAGCCCGTTGACTATTCTATCACGATATCTAACACACGATACAAAGTTCCTAAACGTGAATGACCATCACTTCTAATAAAACAATTAAGGCTAACAATCTCCCCCTAAGGGGTGGTCATTCAAAAGATGCTCCACTTGATTGGTTCTTTACTTTCCTTGAGCTTGAACTTTGCGTTTAGATATAGAATAGTCTTGATTCTTTGTTCCTTCATGCTTTGTGATCAGATAATGTGGTTGTCTGCCGTTGTCAACTTCATTGGTTAGGTATCTCCACGCCTTTCTCCACCATGCTCACACTTCTATTTGACTTTGAGTTTCCAATGATGAAGTTCTCGAGTCTTTACACTTTGTAGATTCTTTGACATAGACGAAGAATCATCTTTAACTTTGTGTAGCCTTTGATTATGATGAGAACTTTCATGTGTTTTCGGTATGAGCATGTGGCGAGTCTGCACGATCCATCCGCTCCGGAGCTTCCATAAGAAGAAAACATAAAACAGGTTAGTAATAAGCGGATTCCGGCACTTACAAGTTTGAATTTCGAGGGTGTTAACAGCATAGTGTGAAAACACATCTCCTATTCTTACAAAAGCCATTCCTGAACTGGAGTCCCACAAGTGAGATAACACGATATACAGAAGTACATCTACAGTTCAGATGAGTCGCTGAGGTACACCGAAGCATCACCCCACGACTGTAGACCGTTTGAGACACACTAAGCGTAATCCACGGGGAGTTACCGAAGTGACCTGCTGTCAGGGCTGCTTGATGTTGACCCTGGCAGGAGTTTCCATTCAATCACTGAAGATCACAGATGTGAAACTTCTCATAAATGTTCTGGCAGATTGCTAAGATCTGCGTAGGACTCTAGAATATATCACTTGTGTCCTTATTTGATGAACAACAAGCGATGTCATGTCAAGTGTTCCTATGAGATCTTTTGATGAATCTCGTGGCTCTAGACTCAATAGTGCATTTTGGTTTTCCTGAGCGGAGACTAGGGAGAGGGTCTCCTTCTTCTATACCAGCGATATCTAAGAGAAAGCCAATAGTTTACGTAGGGTTCCCTGTGAGGATGAAACAAATCCCTTTTGAGAGGAATTGAGTGGCTAGAAGGTTTAGTGCAGTGCGTCACTGGGTCCATGACGTCTTGGTCTTCAATACCAGTGTCAACTTAGTGACAACCAGTAGCAGATGAATTGAACCCGGTTTCTGCCCTAAGGTTGAATATGGAGGGCTATTTCTTTTCACCCTTTCTTTTTCATTTCTTTTTAATTCTTCAACCCCTTCTTTCTCCTTTCTCACATTACTCCTTTTTTCAATCATTCCTAAGGACTTCTAGTTCTAAACTATTGGTGATGTCCTTGGGTAGATCCCTCCGGCTCTGGCGGATCATAGGACGAATTTCCTATCCTTAGTCACCTTATAACTCCATGACTGTCCTATTGTTGCCATAAGACCATTTTTCTTGAAAATCTCTCATAGTGTTTATGATAGAAAACATTTTTGAAACATTCCGAGAGTTTTATATTTTTAGAAACACTCCCCCTTCACATGTGCTTATATGTTTTGACAGAAATCTGCACATAGAGGGTAGAGTTTGCACTTTTTTGAATTGATTGACTTTAAATGAACAAGACCGATTCGAGACACGTTTACATCACTAGCGAACTAGCTTGAAATTATTACCCGTCCTGGTCAAGTCATAGAAAGTTTCTCGAGATGGTACATGATTGCTCGTCAATTCATTGGTTTCGTCTGAGTCGAGCTCATTATGAGATTCAAACCACGATCATTAAACATTTTTGATCACATTTTAATCACGTCTCCTCCCCCTTAAAAATAGCATATTCGTGATATTTTTGATATCAACGGATTAAACAACATTTTAGAATCTTGTGGGGAGACAAACGGATTTGATTTAAGCATGAATTTGGACCATTTTGTTTTATACTCCCCCTTTAATAAAGCATAAACAATTAAAGGGTTTTAGAGGGAGTTATCTTGAGCACAAAATATTTTGAAAGATTTTGAAAATCTTTTTGAACAATCTTGAAAAGGTGCTCAGGATGATGATAATTTCTCACCATTTTTAAATGTAGTGCACTGAAGCGTACACTTGTTTTTTCTATAAAAGCACGAGTTTTGATTTGAAAAATAATCAAAAGTCATCATTTCGGTCCGGGTTTCGTACTGATGTATACGAAAGCCATATTTATGAAGAAATTTTGAGAAACGACATGTTTTGGAAAAAAATTAAAGAACTCTCGCTCAAGCATCTGTACATGCCCGTATCATTGTTGAATGACATTTCTAGAAACGTACAGAATATCGATTATACGAGAGACATGTCGTGAGAAGAATATTTTTGGATTTTTGATTTTCTATTGTTTTTGTATTTTTGAAAGTTTTATATTTTTATATTTTGTTTTTGTTGGTTTTTCAAATTTTGTATTTTGTTTTTCAAAAATATTTACAGCGAAGCGTTTTGGAAAAATCATTTTCAAGAAGATTCGAGAAGACGTTCTAACTCCTCAGGGGTTAGGCTTCGCATTCCAATTTGTCGAACTAAATACTCAAACCTTTCTTTTGGAAGGGCTTTAGTTAATAGATCGGCGAGTTGGTAATCTGTCTTCACGAAGAATAATTCAACAGTACCATTTTCGACATATTCTTTGATGAAGTGGTAGCGGACACGGATATGCTTAGTCTTTGAGTGATGAACAGGATTGCATGATATGGCTATGGCACTTTTCGAGTCACAATACATAGGTATTTTATCGAAAGTAAAGCCATAATCTGTGAGTTGTGTTCTCATCCATAGAACTTAAGCACAACACGCAGATAGAGACACATACTTAGCTTCAGCGGTTGAAAGTGCAGTGCAATCTTGTTTCTTTGAAGACCAGCTGACTAACTTTTCTCCCAAAAACTGTGCTCCTCCGGATGTACTTTTTGCTGTAACTTGATCACTTGCGTGGTCAGCATCTGAAAAAGCAATTAGATCAAATCCGGATTCCTTCGGATACCAAAGTCCCATGTGAATGGATGTCTTCAGGTACCGAAAGATCCGTTTAACCTCTTTGAGGTGCAGTTCGGTAGGCTTAGCCTGAAACCGTGCTAATAAGCAAACAGCAAAATGAATATCTGGTCGACTAGCAGTAAGATACATGAGAGAACCAATCATGCTCCGATATTTCTTCGGATCAATAGGTTTCCCAAACAAATCGGCTCCAATTTTTGGTGAAGTTACCATTGGTGGTCCGACCGAGTTACAATTATCCATACCATGATCTTTCAAAATCTCAGTTGTGTATTTAGCTTGATTAATAAAAATTCCACGAGGGGACTGATGTATTTGTAAACCAAGAAAGAATTTTAGTTCCCCCATCATGGACATTTCAAATTTGCTTTTCATGAGATTTTCAAAATGTTTTGAAAGTTTCGGATTAGTGGACCCAAAGATGATGTCGTCCACGTAAATCTGAACAATCAAAATGTCGTTTTTTTATTTGTGTGTAAACAAGGTAGGATCAACTATTCCTTTGGTGAAATTGTTTTGGATAAGGAAAGAGGACAATTCGTCATACCACGCTCTCGGAGCTTGTTTTAAACCGTAGATTGCCTTTTTGAGTTTGTAGACGTAGTCGGGATGTTCCAAGTCGATGAAGCCTTCTGGCTAACTCACGTACACTTCTTCTTCCAGAGTTCCATTCAAGAACGCGGTCTTAATGTCCATCTGATAAACCGTGATGTTTTTGTGAGCTGCATAGGCTAAGAATATCCTGACTGCCTCAAGTCTAACTACCGGCGCGAATGACTCTTCAAAGTCTATCCCTTCCTCTTGTCTATATCCTTTGGCCACAAGACGAGCTTTGTTGCGAATGACAGTCATTTCTTCATCCTGTTTGTTCTTCCATAACCATTTGAGATCAATGACACGAATGTCAATTGGTTTTGGAACCATTTCCCAAGAGTCATGAAGACGGTATTGGAGAAGTTCCTCCTGCATTGCTTCTATCCATGCGGGTTATGCCATTGCCTCACGAATGTTCTTTGGCTCGATATTGCTAATTGAGCAAAGGTAAATGCATAAGTCGCAATTGGTGGCAAGTTGGCGTCTCGTCCGAATTGGCCTTGAAGGTTCACCAATAACTTGTTCAATTGGGTGGTCTTTTGTCCACTTTAGAGTAGAAGGATACCGTTGGTTAAACGTATGCGAGTTAGATGGTTCTCGAAAGCTTGAAGAAGATTCAGCTGATTCCGTAGCAAACGGGTTTTCAAATAAGTCTTCATCTAACGTTGCATCGTCTTGGTTTTGGTTTTGCTCATCAACTGCTGGTAGAACAGGTGCAATAACTGTAGTAGATGTAGATGATGTAGATGGAGTTGGTGCATTGATTTCGACCGTTGTAGATGCATCTTCTGTTGGTGGTGGAGGATGATTTTGAGCGGGTGCAGCGGAATGATGGTTTGATGCATTTGTCGAAGTTCCACCATAGTATTCATCGAACATTAACTCGAAGAAATTCTCCCATTCTTGTTCTTTAGGATTATCAAACGAAGTTGATTGAGCTCTTTGAGGTACGAGTCCAAAACTGATGTGTCCAGAAGTCTGTCGGTTTAGTGCGGGTTCTAGAGCGAGTCTCTCAAAAGCCATAATCTGTGAAAGTTCATCAAATTTCACATTCATCGTCTCCATGATCCTCCTAGTTCTCCTGTTATACACCCTGAATGCCCTCGAGTTATCTGAATATCCAATGAAGATTCCAATATCACCTTTTGCTTTCAGTTTTCCAAGATCTTCTCTGTCATTCGTAGGATAGCACAAAGCGCCAAACACGTGAAGGTAAGAGATATCCGGTTTTCTGTTGTTCACAATCTCATATGGGGTTTTATTGAATCTTGGATGGATTAGGGATCGGTTCTGAGTGAAACAAGCAGTGGCAACAGCATCAGCCCATAGAAATAACGGTGCACAAGAATAGATTAGCATTGTGCGAGCAGCTTCCACAAGAGTTCTATTTCTTCTTTCAACTACCCCATTTTGCTGTGGAGTTCTAACTGCTGATGTTTGATGAGTAATTCCAACATCTTCAAAATAAGCTCTTAACTCCTGATTTGTGAATTCAGTGCCGTTTTCTGTTCTTACAACCCTTACAGGAGTTTGAAGAAGTACTTGAATGCGTTTCAGAAAGGTGATGATGATGCCTGGTGCTTCGTCTTTTGATCTCAGAAACATAACCCATGTATATCTTGAATAATCATCGACGATAACAAGAATATACTTTTTCCCATTAATGCTTTCAACTCTCATTGGGCCACATAAGTCCATGTGCAACATATGCAACTTTGCTTCCGAACTAGGTACGGTTTTGGGTTTATATGATGCTCTTTTGCTTTTTCCTTGTTCGCATGATGGACATAAGTGATCCTTGGTGTATTTGAACTTTGGAAGTCCATTGACGATGTTGTCTTTGACAAGATTGTTGATGGTGTCAAAATTGAGATGGGATAACCTTCTGTGCCACAACCAGGACTGTGTTCCAGATGCTCGTGTCATAAGACATATTGGTGATGAAGAGGCCATTTGGTTTATGTCGATAGCATACAAGTTTGTATCACGATTCCCAGTTAAGAGATCAGTGCCATCCAAGTTTCTAACAAAGCAAGCATTTTTCCTAAAAGCAACCTCTAAATCTGCATCACAGAACTGCCCGACTGAAAACAAATTGTGTCCCAACCCTTCGACATAGTAAACCCGAGTGATCAAATAATTTCCAAAAGGTAGATCTCCATAACCCATGATAGCTGCTACATGATCATTTCCGAAACGTACGGTTCCCATGAATTTCCAGACGAAATTGATCAGCAGCTTCAGATTCCCGGTCATGTGCTTGGAGCAACCCGAGTCGATGATCCAAAGACATATTTCGATAACCTGTCAATCACTGAAGAAGAAGATTTTGGAAACCGTTTTGATTTTGGTTCCTTTGGGTTAGAGGTAAAATCCTGATCACACTCATAGAAGTCATCTATTGGTAACACAGGTGCATTACTCATTCTTCCATTCTCGAGTGTGAAAGTTCTACCCGTGGGTTTCCAAATGTCATCCCTAAAGTAAACATTATGCTCCCTATCAGTAGTGTAAAGCCTAAGTCTCGCAACTAGTCTTCCTATTCGTTTAGCATAAGTTCTTTTGGGAACATTCTTCTTAGCAGGCTTAACAATCTCATTCTTAGAAACACAATCATCATGAACATTAGTTAAAGATTTCTTGCAAGTTAAACAAATAGATTCAACAGATTCATTAAACTTAGCAGATTTCATAGGTTCATTACATTCAGATGAAATGTCTTTCTTATTACAAAGCGGTAAATTCCTAGGGTGTTCTTCTACTTTCTTCTCTTTATTCAAGCTACTACTCTTAGAGGCATGCGAGACTCTATTGTTCCTTGTATTGCTCTTAGGCTTTAGTCTGCTGCTCCTAGAGGTGCTTCCTAGTCCTGTAGAAGGTAAGGCACACTCATTAGGATTCACATGTTTGTCTAGAGAAGTGGTTTCAGCTTTCCTAGTCTCTTTAGAGTGCTTTTCTAAACTTATGTCGTTTGATCCATATGTTTTTGATGTGGAGCTAGACGCATTAGTGGTACTCATCTTAAAAAGGCCAGGTGCTAAAACTTTTGGTTTCTCGATAACCACTTTTCCCTTATCAACATTTTTCTTAGGAATGGCAGGTGGAGTGACTGGTTTTGATGAAGCATTTTTCTCATTGACTTTTGGAGGAGGCATAGAAACAAACATTTTTGGTTTGGAAACCGGTTTGGGAACATTTGCTTTCTCCGCAGTCAATGGTTTTTTAATCACAGTTTCCACTACCTTTCCTTTTTGACTTTCCAGCTGAGCCCTCAAAAGATCATTTTTCGCTTCATGTCATTGTAGGCACGCTCATACGACAATTTGTCATACTTGCATTCCTCAGTTTTTCGATCAAGTTGTTTAAAATATGAGACATTTTCTTTTTCAAGTTTCATAAGAGCTTTTTCATATTTTGAAACAATTTCGGAGGTCTCAGACTGGAGTCTTTCATGATCTTCAACAGAATATGTTTGAAAAATAATGGACATAATATCAGTAGTCAGAACATCTTCGAAGAGAGAATCATTTAGATTTTCCAAAAATTTGATGTGTTCAACACTTTCATTAGCTTGCTTTACCAGGGATTTATGGTCCTTGACAAAGTCAGCTGTTTCTTTTAAAAAGGCTTGTTCAAAATGAATTACCCTTGATTGATGTTAGTCAGCTGAGGGGCAATTTGAGTTTCAAAAAACTTTTTCTGTTCATTATCAAAACTATTAAACCAGATATTTGTTGTAATATTGGTTTTAGTTTTTACTGTCTCTTGAAGATCCGCAATTCTAGTTTTCACATTTTCCAAAATACTTCTCGCATCACTTGTGTTAAAAGGATTGTTTGAAGACATTTGTTCAATGTTCGAAAGAGATTTGGAGACAACAACTGGTTTTGAAACTGATTTTGAAACTGGTGTTGACACTTTGTTTGAAACACTTGGTTTGGTGGAAAACGTTGATTGAGAAACAAACGAAATACCATTAATTTGGTTTCATTTATTATAATCAATAGGTTTGATTTCCGGTTGTTTTTGTTTCATTTTAGATCTACTCTCCTCAGATAGTTCCAACGTTTCAAGAGAATCATGCACAATTATAGGTTCATGCAAAGGTTTTCCATTGTTCAACACATTCTGAGATTTCTGAGCTTTCTTGAGGAAACAAGGAGGCGAGTTACCAAGAGCCATTTTATGTGAAGTATGAAAAATCGGATTTACTTGATTAGAAAGCATCTTGTTTGTTTTAGCGGAATGACCCGTTGTAAGAAGTAAATTATCCAATTTTTTGATCGTTTCAGTTTTATCCAGAATATCATCAAGAAGAGAATCTTCTCGTTTTGCAAAATCAGCAATCAACTGTTTCTTCTCTTTTTCAAGATCAGAAAACAGTGCTTTTTGTTTTGAAATTTGGTCATTTAGTTCAGAAATTTCCTTGTTTAAAGATTTGATTTTCAAATTCAGATTCACATCAAGTGTGTCATACTTGAGTTGCAAATCTTTTTCTCTTAAAACAGAATCTCGATAACCAATTTCTAATTCTGACATTTTGTTTGTATGAAATTCATAGGCTCTGGCGTTCTCTTTGTAACTCTCAAGCTCAGCGGTCAATTTAGCATTCGCGGCCTTAACATCGCGATTGACCGATCTAACTTTCTCAACTTCAATGCCACATTCATTGATTAATGATTCAACATAAGCACGTGTTTCCTCATCAGTCTCAGTATTTTGTGCCACACAGCCTCCACTAGGATCCACATCTGGAGTTTCAGAGTTCGTATTGCTACAACTCGGATTGTCCAGGTATGTATCATAAGTGGGTGCTGGCGTCACAGAATTATGTTCGTCATGAGTAGACACATCAAATATGAAATTGTTATAACATGGATCAATGATTGGTACCTCAGATACTGCATTGGCGTCATAGACAGGAGGTGAGTCTGACTCCGTGTCATACTTAGCTTCCTGAAGATTTGCCATGAAGTTGAAATTCGCATTGAGTTCCTCGAGGTCTTCCAATTCATCCACAATAGCGAAAAAATCATTTTCCTCAGAACTCAACTGCATCCCTGCTTCTTGCTTCTGTGCTTACAGCATAGCTTTCCGAAGAAACTCAGCATTCTTCTTGTGTGGCTTAGTGGGACAGTTTCGTGCCATGTGACCTATTCCTTGACAGTTATAACACTTAACCTGATTACCCTGATTTACATTTCCATAATTCCCAATGACTGGAGCTGCAACATTCCCATTCTGATTACCCACTGCTCTATTCCCAACATTTTGACCCAACTGATTACCCTGATTCGGAACCGCCTGATTACCCATGCGAAATCCAGTAGCATATCCCTGCTGATTCCCAATAACTCCAACCATTTGACCTTGATGACCCATATTCACTCCTGGCTGTGCAACTTGCCTGTTGCGAGTGTTTGATGAAATCCGTTGGTTGTTGTTAGTTGGTGTGGAATAGCGACCTTTGATTACTTTACCCAAGAGAGAAAGTATTTGGGACATAGGGTCTTCTTGATCAGATTCGACAACATACCATATAAGCATAAGCATAAGCATTGTAAGGCTACGCATAAGCATGTTACGCGTATGCCTACGCATAAGCAAGTAGTTAAGCGTAGAAATTAATGAGCTGAAATGGAAGAAAGTTACGCGTTATCTTTACCAAAAGACCTTGACCACATCGACAACATACCATATACCAAATGAAAAACATTTCGACTTCAGTCCATTATCAGTCCGAAACAACCATTACCAAAAACCAATCCTACATCTAGACTCACTTCAAAGGACCCTCACATCTCTCCCCATATCTCACTCATTTCAAGACTCACAAAGAAAAACATACAAATAATCTCAGATTCGATTCAATATTTTTTGCAACCTTTAAAAGATTGTTTTAATTGAATCTTATTCATCATCGACCCTCTATTAGAAACTCAGTTTCCTTAATATCCGAAACTTTAAGAAAGTACAAAAACGAAAGTTTCATTCTTTCTTTAATTCGTTAATGACCAAAACAAACTATCAAAAGAAAAAACACCTACCCGAGACCTTTTTATAAGATCTTGAAGCCACGAACGATTTGCATATGATATGGGTGTCGCTAATATTTTGGTTATGATTCGGAGTTGATTAAGACGAGGAATATGAGATTGGAGATTAAGATTCGTTTGTGATAAGATGTGATGGGGATTTGTGTTTCTTTTCGCAGATCTGTGTTTTGGGTTGTGAGAGAATTAAGTTGTGTGGTAGGCGTTTTATTTGAGGAGCAGCTTATACTTTTAGGTTTAGGTAAAATATAAGGTGTGATGTCAACCGGTTTAGTATGGAGTTGCTGTGGGCCTCGGTTTTATTTCTTCTGAGAATTGGATCATAGGCTTTGGTATCCATTTATTTGGATATTGGGCTTGGAGTTATAATAATGGGTGGGCTGTGATATTGAACAAATCTTGATGATATCCGAATAATTTTGTGGCTACACAATTTCTTTTTGGATAATATTTGATTTTAAAAGTGGTATTTTGGTATGGTTAATTTTCACGGAGGGATACAAAATTCACGGCTTGCGCGAAATTTGAAAAAATGACTACGGAGTTTTTGTACGGTATTATTGATGCGGAATTGAAGTGACGTTTCACGGGTGGACTTCTTTATCTCTGAGACGATGGTTGGTTGGATGCATGTCTCAAGATAACTTGTCTGGGCACATTATGAAATTTGAAAATCTGGTTATAACTGGTAAGGAGTTACGTTGTAGTGCTCACAGTGTGTAACCATCACTTTAAGGAGTTACGTTGTAGTGCTCAGTGTCACACGTAGTTGTGGATTGTTCAAATATTTAGAACAAGCAGCAAGTCACAAGTTGGGATGCTTACTTCCTTTTCAAGTTAGTCGTATCGGGTTATCTCCATATGTGGTCATTACTATTAGCTGGTGAATTCAAAGGAGGTTCGATTAAAGGTTGGTTAGAGAAAATTATTGAGAGTATTTTTGCGACATATTCTCACGGAAATTATGATCAAGCTATGATGTTTGAAAATTGCATCAAGAAGGGTAATACGGTATGTACGCAACATTATGATGATTCCGATAGCTCGCAACCATCAGGAGGGAGAAGTTGGTATTTCATCTTCCGTGATTGGATTACGAAGGGATTTTTGCTTAAGATTGAAGAAGGAGAAGTATTGTGGTGTACATCGGGGTTTTTTACCAACTTGGATGCAATACTAAGTGAGTTATGTTGTTACGATGTTCCCAGAACGACAACCATTGTACGATCAAGAGTTTACTTTATCCGCTGCGTGTCTGAAGATTAAAGACGTGTTGGAAGAATGTTGTCGGCTCAGGAGGGAGCAGAAAAAGAAAAAAGGTTCACTAGTTAGGAGGGAGTAATAACCTAACTAGACCGTTACAGTTGAAGTTCAGAGCTACAAGAAGATCATTTGCCGAGGTCATCGGAAGGGAGAACTTCAAGTTTGCCTCAGTATCTAGACTACAGAGACTCTGCACTTCAAGAAAGTCAACATTGTTAGTTACTATTGTAATCTACTTTGTTTTGTATTTATAGGTCTCATTGTAACCATTCACGTGTGACGCTATCTTGGAGGGAGATTGTTAGCCTCGCTTTTTCTAAAGATAACGTCATTTACGTGAATTGGACTAGATGCGTAGTATACTTTGCCCTTAGGGACTAGTATCGTTTAAGTGGCAAAGTTAGGGCCTATATATACCCCTCATGACTCTCCATGAGGGGTGAGGTGAATCATTTGGTTACTTGTATTGTTTTGTTCTTATCAATAAACTTTGTGTTTTCTCCTCCCTCTCTCTAGTTTCTCTCTCAAGAAAGATGAATACTTTCATCTTAAATCACCAACCAAGACCTCCCGAACCACATAAATCATATAGTATTCGGTCCTAACAATCACACATGTCTTGACAAGTGGATCCGAATATAATATCATCTACATATATTTGAACTATGATTATATGTGACTATCTTTTCTTAGTAAAAAGTGTGTTGTCAACTAACCCCATGGTATAATTGTGTTTGATTAGAAATGACTTGAGTCTATCATACCAAGCTTTTGGAGCTTGTTTAAGACCGTAAAGGGATTTCTTTAACTTATACACATGTTTAGGTTTTTCAAAATCGATGAAGGCCGGAGGTTGAGCTACATATACTTATTCATTAATAAAACCATTTAGAAAAGCACTTTTGACATCCATTTGATAAAGCTTTAGATCATTAGCACAAGCATAAGCAAGAAGTATTCTTATAGACTCTAATCTAGCCACGGAGGCATAGGTCTCATCAAAGTCTATTCCTTCTTGTTGGTTATACCCTTGGGCAACGAGTCTAGCCTTGTTTCTAGACACTACTCCGTTTGCATCTAACTTGTTTTTATAAACCCATTTGGTTCTATTATGGTTTGATTACTAGGTGGAGGGACAAGTGTCCAAACATCATTAGAAACAAATTGGTTTAATTCTTCTTGCATAGCCATTACCCAACTTTTATCTTTTATGGCTTCTTGTGTATTCTTAGGTTCTATGGTTGAAACAAAACAAAATAGGCTACTTTGGTTTTAAACTTGAGACCTTAAGGTTCTTTCATTTAATTTTCCTATGACATTATCTACGGGGTGATCTTTGGACTCTTTAATATTTATGAGTTCATTATTTGAAGATTCTTCTTCTTCTACATTTATCTTTTTCTTTATTACACTAGCTTCCCTTTCTACAATCTCGTCATCGACAAGAGGTGGAGAGGGTTTGGGTGGACTTTCATCAAATTTTACATTTAATGGCTCTTCTACCTTCATTGTTTCTTTATTTAGTATGACGTAGGCTTTGCTATTAGGAGAGTAACCTAGAAAGATACCTTCGGTTGATTTAGGATCAAATTTTGTAAGGTAATCTTTAGTGTTAAGAAGAAAACATTTGCTACCAAAGACTCTAAAGTGATCTAACGTAGGCTTTTTGCCTCGAAGTAACTCGTATGGAGTTTTACCTAAAATTGGTCTAATTAAGACTCGATTAAGTATGTACGTTGAAGTATCAACGACATTGCACCAAAACTTTTGAGGTATGGATTGCTCATTTAGCATGGTGCAATTCATTTTTTTGTAGGGTTCTATTCTTTCTTTCAACTACCCCATTCGATTGTGGAGTGCGCGGAGCCGAGAAGTTGTGAGTAATACCATTAGCGTCACAAAAGGCTCCAAATTACACTTCATTATCGAATTCCCTACCATGATCTGTTCTAATAGACACTATAGGACTTCCTAGTTGTCTTTGGATTTTCTTGCTTAATATTTCAAAATAATTAAATGTTTCCGTTTTGTTCTTTAAGAATTTTGTCCATGTGTACCTAGAGTAATCATCCACTATGACCAAAGTGTAGTAGTTGCCTCCATAACTTTAGATAGCGGATGGACCAAATAAATTCATGTGTAGTAATTCTAGACACTTAGTTGTAGACACCATGTTTTTAGCTTTATGACTAGAATGAACTTGTTTTCCTACATTACAAGCATCACAAAAGTGATGTTCATATTTTAACTTAGGTAGATCTCTTACTAGATCTTTGGATGATAGCGATTGAAGAAGTCGCATATTGGCATGACCCAATCTTCGATGCCATAAGGTCGAAGTATCATCCATAAAGGTAAGACAAAGTTTGTCTTTAGGTTCATTACCGATTTTAATGACATAGACTCCATGTTTCCTAATTCCTCTTCCTATGTGATGATGGACCCTCCGAACAGCTCGAAGGACACTCCTCTAAGACGTATCGAAGCCCTTCTATTCGAAGGCCCAATTTAGGATGCCAGAATATCCATAGACGTCAAACCATTCGTAAGCACGACGGTTACCTACTGGGAATTCGCCATTCGAAGCCTTAGGCCCTTCGGGGTATGGCTGAGTAAGGAGTAACGGATAGAAGCATCTCCTGACTTGGTCAAATCCACGATCTCCCTCTCTTTCCTGGCATCCCCGCCAAGTTTGAGAACGTGGGTCACTAAGCCCTAGCGGTTACCCACAATCATGGGACACCCCCATGATCTTCGACATTCGTGCAGAAGTACCCCTAACCCTATTTCTTCCACTATAAATAGGTTGGATGGGCAATGGATTATGGTATGCTCATTTCACACTCATCTCTTTACTTACACACACTTATACAACCATAACTCATACTTACTCTCACGCAGGAGGTGGTTCGCAGGGTCCTACCCCTACGTAATCACTTAACGTAGTTTTCGTATTTCTTATTCTCAGGTGAAAGACAAGTCTTGGCTGGAACATACACCCCTCATACCTTTGATCATCATCGAAGCCTGGTAGTGCAATCTATTGTACGACCAGTGGCGCCATCCGTGCGACCACTACTATTAGTCCCGTAATCACCCAGTCTTAAAACCCTAACCGATTATGCTACCTTTCCGGCATGGAACCAGGAAGGGAAGATACACCTCCACCAGGTTTCTCTACCCTGGTCCCTCTCAACACAACTAACACCGATAATCTCGCCCCATAACGGCCTCAACCTTCACCACACGATCTCGTTTGGAAACCACTCCCGTACATCACGCCTCAACATCCGCTAACCCTATTCCGGATATTAGCCCCGCCTTCGTTGAGGAAAAAATTGAAGGCTTAGAGTCTTTACTAAGGGCTCATAAGAGGCAGGTTCACTGTAACATATTGGATTTCACATACACATCAAATCACTATCACAAGGGGCGTACAAGATGAGTTTTAGAGAGAGAAAGTTAGAGGTTTGGGAACTTTAGTGAGAGAAAGAAAAATCTTATTATGAGCTCCAACTCTCTACCTTGGGAGGTAGAGAGTATTTATAGTCTTACAATAAAACGCCACCTGACGGGCTGTGGATCAGGCATACAGTGGGTAAAGACCCGTCCGTCCTCCACGGTGTTACCTAACTAAATACTACTTAACATTAAATAACTACGACTACGAGCCTTCTAACGGATACATATACTTGAGGTGACCGACACTTTAATACCTGGATTTTCTAAATCCTAACAATCTCTCCCTAAGGGAGGTCACCTCAAACATACATTACAATTATATAGAATACAAACAGATATTACATTGAAATTGTTCTTGGATTCTTGTTCATGTTCTTTGTTCTGTAGCTCGTAGTCTTTGATTCTTTATTTTTGCATGTTTGGATAATCTGAGTGGAGGTCTTTAACTGATCCACGTGATACTGAGTTTTGAGCCAGCTTTGAGATCATCAGCCACAGTAAATCTCTGACTCATCCATTCTGGTGTTGGTATTATGTGATGTAGTGACATTTGGACCGACATGCTCACATTCTGGATCATGATATATTCTTATCAGAGTAGCGGAAGCGTTCGTTGATTCATGATATTGGCAGCAGCGTAGCAGAAGCATGGAGTGATAATATCAGAGTCATTGATGCACTAATCATGATTTCTTTGGAAATGAATGTGTTGTGTGAGCATGCGGCTAAGGATTGATCGCTCCCTTCTGATCAGCTGCAAACGTCGGGTGCTCCTGCATAAAACAGTTAGCAATAAAGCGCACAAGAGTGTCTTTGATCACTTTTGTTGAATTGAGGTACACGGCCCACGGTTCCCCGTTGATCAGTACAAGTACTGCCTATGATCAGGTATAATTCCGAAAAATTTCCTTGATAGGGTTTCGCAGCTGCTCTAGCTGTTCTCAAACCGGAACGTCTCAAAGAAGACAACACGGAGTGAGTGAACCAGCGAATTGAGATTCACTGATTCATGAAAAGAGATTTGAGAAAACAATCGTGTACCGCTCAATAGAAATTGTTTTTGCAATACAACGAAGGTTTTGATGAAAATCAATTATCAATCGTAAACACCTTTTATTTTGAAATATTAGTACACAGTCGATGTGGTAAAGAAAAGAGTTTTTAAACACAACGACCGGTTTTCAAAGGTATCCGTCAATCCATAACCTGAACCAGGATTGATTCAAAAGATTGAATTGCCCCATTGTTTCTATTCAGTTGTCACATGGTTGATCTATTGGGTAGATCTCACATGCCACCCACCAGGAGCTTGTTTGATGTTGACTCCAGAAAGCTTTCCATCTTCATTGTGAATATGTTTGCATATCACTCAGATACAATGCGTAGGACTCATAAGATATAATCTCTCTTTCCACATTGTGTGAAACAGAGAGTCTTCATTGAAAGTGTCCTAATGATATTTGTAGATGATCTCGTGGCTCTAGACTCAATTGTGCATATTTAGTTCCTAAGCCGGAGACTAGGGAGAGGGTCTCCTTCTTCAATATCAACAAACTCTAAGAGAAAGTCGATAGATAATGTCGGTTCCCTGTGAGAATGAAACAAGTCCTTTTAAGAGGAACTTGAGTGGTTTGGGAAGTTGTAGTGTAGTGCGTCACTTGGTCCATGACGTCTTGTCTTCAATACCGATGTTACCTTGGTAACTACCAGTAGCATATGAATTGAACCCGGTTTCTGCCCTAAGTTTGAAAAAAATGGAGGGCTATTTCTTTTCACCCTTTTTCACATTCAATTCTTTTTCATTCTTCAACCCCTTCAGTGCTTACCGAAACTTCATAACTAGAACCTTGTTGGGTTTATTCCAGTACTAGCTCAGTTTCAGTCCGCACTCTTTCCATATCTCAATTTTCTCCTTTTTTCATCATACCTAAGGACTCTACACTATCTAGTGGATTGTCCCTGGGTAGATCCCTCCGGTTCAGGCGGATCGTGGGAACTCAACCTAACCTTATCATCCTTATATCACCATGCATAAAGTAAAGTTGGTCGGTCTTTAGATATAGTTTTTCCGCCTTGAAACCAATTGAAAACCATTTGAAAATCAATCAAGATACTTGTGATATAAAATCAAAGTATTTTGTATCTTAATTGTTTTGATATTTTAGAAATGCTCCCCCTCAACATATGCATATCATTCCGAAATAGTTTAGCACATGGAGGTAAGAGATCTTTGAAATCGTTAGATTAAGAATGAAAGGTCTAATCTTTTGATTAACATTTTCTAAAATGATCATCATCACTTCCCAATCAATTTGAGTAGATAAAACATTTTGAGGAAGGATGAGGTTTTCAACAGTTTGCTCCCCCTCAATATGTGCCTCGAAGTTTGAAAGAGTTTTGCACATATTAGAGGGAACCTGCACTTAGAGACAAATCAATCACGTTTTAATAATTTAAGTTTTTTAAAGTAGATGCTCCCCCTCAACATGTGCATGAAAAATTTGAAATCGTTTGTCACATGCGGGGCGGGGAGGAAAACTTGCTAAACACTTATGAACCCATTTATCGAATTATCAGTTTAAATCCAATTTAAATCACAAATTCTCCCCCGATCACAATTATCAAATCATTTGAGATTTGTGATCTCTGTAGATTTAAATTGATTTTGAAAGCTTTTAAGGAGAATTGTGACCTGATTATGAAAAAAGTTTTAACTGATAAGGATCGGATTTTGAGACTTTAAACACCATAGATTAAACATGCATGGTTATCTTTTGAAAACAATTGTATGACAAATAACCTTTTGATTTAATTGAAATCATTCTCCCCCTTAATCAATGACATCAGTTGTTGATTGAGAGATAGATAGTTTTGACTAACGTGAAGTCCGGATGATTTTCAAAAATAGAGTCCGAGTTATTTTTCAAAGCAATTAGTTTTCATTAGATTGAAAGCAATTGTTTATAGAATCAGAGCATGAGATTTGAAAAAGCAAGATAAAGCATGGCTCTGTTCTTTCTTTGAAAAGCGGGTTACTGCCCTGAAATGACAATAAACCATATATTTCACTTTCTCCCAAAAATATTTTTTGATTTTTTGATTTTTTTAATTTTTTTTAAACGAATATATACATTCGACCAACATCTAAAGACCCGTGTCACTCTTTGAATGACAGCACAAAGACCGTAGATATTGATCGAATCAAGAAAGATATGACAAAAAGACAAAATTTTTTGAGATTTTTTTTTCTTTTTTCTTTTTTTTTTTCGAGTTTTTCAGATTTTTATGGATTTTATGAAAGATTTTATATTTTTCTATTTGCTTTTTGTAGGTTTTGTAATTTTGTATTTTGCTTTTTGAATAAATATGTACACAGAGATGGATGAAGAAAGACCTTTACTCCTCGACTTCCTCCTGAAGACGTTTGAGTGTTTCTGGTTGAAGGTTTTCAAGCCAAGTCGTGGAAGAATAAACTCAAAACGTTCTCTTGGAAGAGCTTTGGTGAAGATGTCTGCTAACTGGTATTCTGACTTCACAAAATAGAGTTCCACCACACCGTTTTCCACTTGCTCCCGGATGAAATGATGTCGAATGTCGATGTGCTTTGCTCTTGAATGTTGAACATTATTGCATGAGAGAGCAATAGCACTTTTATTATCACAGTACAGAGGGATTTTGTTGAATTCAAAGCCATAGTCAGATAATTAGGATCTCATTAATAGGATATGAGTACAACACGATGACATGGCTATGTATTCAGCCTCTGTAGAGGAAATAGAAGTACTCATTTGCTTCTTTGACGACCAGCTCACAAGCTTATCACCCAAAAACTGAGCACCTCCTGACGTACTTCAACGTGTATCTTGACATCCTGCATGATCAGCATCTGCATAGGCTGTTAGTGACATACCGGTGTCCTTCGGGTACCATAGTCCCATATTGATGGTTCCTTGGAGATACCGAAAGACCCGTTTAACCGCTTCAAGGTGCTTTTTAGTAGGCTTAGCCTGATATCTAGCACACATGCACACAACGAACAAGATGTCTGGTCTACTAGCTGTGAGGTACATCAGGGATCCAATCATACTACGATATTTCGTTTGATCTACCATGATCCCTGAGTGGTCCTCATCCAGCTTGGTACACTCAATCATGGGAGTGTCAACAGTGTCACGTGAAACAAATCCAAATTTCTTTAAGATCTCATTTGCATATTTAGATTGATTTATAAAAATGCATCCGGGACTTTGTGAAATTTGTAATCCCAAGAAAAATGACATTTGTCCCATCATTGACATTTGAAATTTGGAACCCATTTCTTTTGAAAAACGATCACATTCATTGGGGTCAGTCGAGGCAAAGATAATATCATAAACATAAATCTAAACGTGAATTAAATGTTTGCCTGACTTTCTGGTGAACAATGTCGGATCAACTGCTCCCTTGCTGAATCCAGTAGATAGAAGAAACTTTGACAGTGTATCATACCATGCTCTAGGAGCTTGATTCAAACCGTAAAGGGCCTTATTCAAGCGATAGACATGAGTAGGATGCTCTGGATTCACAAAACCCTCTGGCTGGCTGACGTAAACCACCTCTTTCAAATCACCATTAAGAAAGGCAGTTTTCACATCCATCTGATATACGACCATGTTCTTACTAGCCGCATTAGCCAAGAAGATTCTGATAGCTTCGATACGAGCAACAGGAGAAAAAGATTCCTCAAAGTCAATACCTTCTTCTTGACGATATCCTTTAGCCACTAACCTAGCCTTATTTTTCAGCTCATCACCATGCTCATCAAGCTTCACTTTGAAGATCCATGATGAGTGTCTAAATACTCATCATTTTTGTACTATCTAGACTGCAAAAACATCTAAAGATCCATGATGAGTGTCTAAGTGTTTTATGTGTTTTAAATGCAAAAATATCAAAATCAGATGAAAAACGTATCAAGTTTGCATAATTGGCAGTTTTAGTCCCTCAAGTTTCAAAAGTTGTCAAATTTAGTCCCTGGTAATTCAAAAACTTGTAAAAAATCATTTTAAGTCCTTAGGGATTCATGAAGTTGTCAAAACAAGTCCTTGAAATTTAAAATTGCAAAAATTACAACTTTGGTCCCTAAAGTTTGAAAATTGTCAAAAATAGTCCTTGGTTAATTCAAAAAGTGAAAATTATCAAATATTAACCTTGTACTATTCATAAATGACAAAATTGGTCCTTATGGTAAACTTTGGAAAAATTACATGTTTGGTCCCTCAAGTTACAAACTTGATAGTTTTGGTCCTTGGAATTATAAAAAATGAAATTTTATGCAATATTGGCCCTTGTACTATTCACATGTTACAATTTTAACCCTTTTGATGACTTTAGATGAGTTACAGGTTCAGTCCTTTCATTTGCAGAATTTACATAAGTGGTCCTTGTGTATTAAATAAACCAACCGGACCCTTTATTATTTAACCCAAGTCCAAAACAAACCCAGCTGGCCCAAAATGCAAACCCAAGCCCACCCCCTTTGTTAAATAAATAAAACTGACCAAACGTACCTGTCTCCTTCTTCCTTCTCCTCCACCTTTACACCTGTAAAACACCACCTCACCATCTCCAGCTCACCCCCTACTTTCTTGACCACTTTCCACCACTTCTTCCATTAGAACACACCACCATAAATGCCCTTCACACCCCTGTTCCCCCAAATCTACCACTGAGTCAAAACCAGCACATGGTATTGCTCAAAACTTCCCCAAGTTGGCTAAAAATATAAAAAAATGTCTCATTTGTCTTCCTGATACTTCCAAAAATCTTTAATTAGACTCAAACCACCACAAATCCACATGTAAGGTTTTGGCGCCAAATTTCATTTAGATGGTTGGGATGAGTTTGACTGAATCAATGGTCAAAAATGTATGTGGGAAAGTCAAAGGAAGCTGGAAAGAAGCAATTGGGTCATCTATAAAGAAGAAAGAAGACAGGGAGATAGATGGTCACAAATTTTTTAGACCATTAGTAGTGTAATTCATGTTATGTTTTAAGTTTTATGTAAAACAATTTCTGGGTTTTATGTTTTCTGTATTGAATAAACCTTATTAGTCATAATTAAAGTGTTTTTATCCATTAATTTCATGTTTTCAGCTTTAACTGTTTTTCCCGCCAAAACTGTTAGTGGTTAATTACTATGTTTTAAGTTATCAACTTTGTTCTATTAAGCTTGTTTTTAACTATTAAGGCCATTGTAAGTGTTTTGGAGAAGTTTTATGCACTGAATGCAAGTTTCAGACAGAGTGAAATAAAGTCAACAGGAACAGTGCCAATTAAGCTAGTTTGGAGTTTAAGCTGTGTGGATAGTTCATTCTGGGTTTTATAGCTTGTTTTGAACAAGCTAGGAAAGGTTCTAGTCCCTTTGTACTGATCCTATAAGCCAGAAAGGTTGTAAGACAGCTTTCAATTTTTTAATTTCTTGTTACTGTAGCAGTGCTTAATTATAGCTTATTTTAGTTATTTTGTGCTTAATATTAGTTTGTGACTATATTTTATTAGGTTACTCTGTGTCTTAAGTTGCTTGTTTTATTTCCTTCAAAAAACTCTAAAAAAGTCCAAAAATAGCAAAATCTAGATTAGCTTATTAATTGCTTATTTTGTTCTAAAATATGTTTATTTAATGTCATTATAAGTTGTTTAGTCAATATTGAAAAGAAATTGTGGTTTGAATTGGCCAGAACTGCCCTAAATTGTAAAATTAGTCTTATATAGGGGTGTTTGGATTTGTTAATAAAACTGTGTTAGAGGTTATTTTTACCATTGTTCTTGTTTGATACATGTTCTATTAAGTCTTATTAGCTCAGTTCAACCATATAATTCAGTCCTCATTAGTATAAAAGTCAAAAACATCTTTAATCTACCTTTAACAGTTAACTGTTGGAATTTTTAGTGTGAAATTCATTAAAGTAGTTAATAACTTGATACTTTAGCTTAAAATCACCTTATCCTAGCTTATTATAACATATTCAGTTAATTAGAGGTGATCAAAGTTCAATAAAGTCAAATTTTCAAAAACTTCAAAAAGTCAAAATTTCCTAAATACTGTTTTTGAATAAACTTTAGAATTTTAGTGTGTGCTCAATATTAAGATTTAGCTTAAATCCTTTTGGGATAGTAAAGTTTAGTTGCTCAACTAAATTAGAAAAATAGTAGTTCACTCCTAATCAGCTTATTAAGTCCTTATTTATTAGCTTCTTTTGACCCCTTTTTCTGAAAAAACTGCCATGTGCAAACAGTAAGCTTGTGCTTATTTGTAGCTTATTCAGTTCTTATTTATAGTCCATTTGCTTTTTCAGTTGTCAAACTAGCTTATTAACAGTTAATTAGCTTATTTTTAGTTTCCTTGTGCTTATTTCTAGCTTAATAGTCACTTAGCTAAAAACCTTGTGCTTATTATAATTTATTGGCCACTGTTGGAAACATAAGCTTATATAGAGCTTATTATTGGTTTTTAGAAAAAGTGGTAGTTGTAAAAATTGCTTATTTACTTGTACTTAATAAGTTGCAACAAGAAAAAAAAATATTTTGCAAAAAGGTACTGCCTGGGATTCGAACCCAGGTCAGTCCCCTTACAGTCCCAAGCCTCAACACCAACACCTGTAACCATTGCGCCCTTGGGTCTTTATTGGTTTTAGTTTGCAACATTTTATATATACCCCTTTTGTTTCTAATAAGCTTATACGAGTATTTAAGCTTATTTCTAGCTTATTTGAACTAGCTTTTTCATCCTTTGTATTTTTCTTTAGTTTGTATTAGTATTAAGTATTTTATAAAAAAGTTTCGGATTTTCTCAATAGTTTTAGTATTTTTAAACATTTAATTAGTGTAAAATCTTATTTAATTCATAATAAAAAATATAAAAGTCTAAAAAATATAAATCTTTTTTCTAAAATTTTATTTTGTCATATAGTACATAAAAAAATTGTTTTTACACTTGTAGGTCTTTTATTTCACAAATTTTACGTTTTTGCTTGCGCACTCGCGTAATTTTTAAACTTAACGTACGTTTTCATTTTAAATCACGTTTTTAGGTAATTTAAGTTTACGTTTTAGTTAAAATAGTTTATTTAAGTTATTTTATTTTATAAAATCACAAAAACATCATTGTAAAAATAGTGATAGCGTTTATTTAATATATTTTAACTTTTTAATTTCCTTTAATTTGCATTTAAGCCCCTGTAATTTACAAATCTTTTCTTTAGGTATAATTATCCATCCAAATACTTACTGATCACTATCCTTTGTGATTATTCGACATCTGAAGTTGTTTAACACCAATTCATCCTCCGTGGGACTTAACGACCCAGAAATCCACTATATTCCTCTGATCTTAATTGCATTTGGTGTGTGAACTGTTTTGAGTTTCTTACGGTTGGTCATTCACAAGTGGCTAGCTTGCGTGAGATAACTTGACGGTTTTGCACCAATCAAATTTTGGCGCCGCTGCCGGGGAGGCTGTAAGCGTGTTTTAAGCAGTTTTCAGACCCGTACTTGCACATATACCACCTTTTTGTAAACAGTTTTTCTAAAGTTAATCAAAATCAAAAAGTTCATTAACACTTTTCCTAAAGTGTTAACAACGCCAAAAATATTTTCATTCTTTGTTTTTACAAAATGTTTATCCAAAAATCCAAAAATATTCATCTTTACCCTCTTACCCTTTTTGATTCTTTATTCCTTTACCCTCTATCCATTTGATTCTAACTTCTTCTATTCTCATGGAATCTCTCGACTACGACGAATTCAAGAACGAAGTTGAAAAACTTCCTACTTTATCACAGATGTCAAGAATTCGTGTTGTTCGTAATGATCCATTAATTCTGCGTAGGGAAATGGAACGAGAAACTGGGGTGACAAAGGACCAGGTACTTCCCTCTAATAATGGAGGTGCTAAATACGTCAAACCTACGGTTATCCAAAGATCTAACCCCTCGATTGCTCCTAAGCCGTCTAAAATTGATCCTACACTTTCACGATTTACGGTTAAAAGCAAACATGCAGAATTTAGACCGGTGACTAGCAAGAATGACTTGCCTAATCTTCACGTTTCTCAAGAACCAGAACCGGAGACCATAACGGAAGTGATGGAAATTGCTAGCTCTCAGAGCACACCACTTGTCCCACATCCGGATTTTTCAAAATGTTCTTCGAATCTTAATAGTCATTCGGATCACCATTTTGGTTTTGTTGATTCTTTGAATGAACTGATTCCTTCTCATAACTCTCAAATAGAATCGTTTATTCCTTGTGTCGGTTGTGGTGAGCCTCTTTTTGGTTCACCATGTCGCTGGTGTACGTGTGTACAGTGTGGTAATGATATTCGGAACGGGAGTTGTTTGTTTTGTGGTTCGAGGAATTCATTTGATTATGATCCTAATCCGAACTCATTTAACGACCCCTCCAATTTTTCCAATTACCCACCACAGCCCGACCTATCTTCATATAATCAACATAACTGCTGTGAATTTTGTGGAGGTCCTCACCAAGGATTTGAGTGTCAACCCGGAAACACGTTTGTCTATGAACAGTTTTCCGGTGATGCTTAGAACATTGGTTATGACCAATATCCATATGATTCACCAATCCAGGCTCAACAGTTTTACTGTTGTGAGAACTGTGGAGGTCCCCATTTCAGCTCTGATTGTCAAACAGGGAATCCATTTCCTTGTAACAATTACGACTATCCATATCACGACCAACCTCCACAGTGCCAAATGACTCAAACTCCTCAGCAAACCCAACAAGACACTTATCTAGAGCTTCTGGAGTCAGTGAAAAGAACTGAGGAGTTGAGTAAAACAGCATTTCATAATGTTCCCAGTTTTTCTTGTGTATATTGTGGGGGTCCTCATGATGATTATCAATGTCAACCTTCCGGTTTTGACAAATCTCCACTCCCACAATGTCCCGTCATTCAAAATTCACATGAGAAATCCATGGAAGAATTGCTAGCTGAAGAGCAGGCTGCTAAAATAAATTCCCAAATTGCTTTTGAAAAATCTATTAGGGAATTAATTGCAAAAGAAAAAGCAGCCAGATCTAGCTCTCAAATTCGTTTTATTCCTAATGACAGTGATGATGAGGATGCACTTGGTATCCTACAATTTTATAAAGATTCATCAAGTTCATCAGTTGATATTCCAGCAGTTGAGATTCATTCTCAAGCAACTGCCATCACACCCGATATTCCCACTCACTCTCTGAGCATGGGGGACGAGCATCTTGACACTGTTCCTGAAAAGGAATCAGACGAATTCATAAAGTCTAGTGTTAGGGACCTTGTCCCAATCCCGAGAGAGTCACAGGGAACTTTTGGCCATATGTGTGATATCCCTTCCCTTCTTGAGTGTTCAAAAGATCATTTTGAGACTTTCTCCGATTTCATTCCACTTTCATCGGAAAGTGATGATGATCTCTTTGATTTCAAAGCCAACCTAGGAGAAATTGAAAGTCTCCTTTATAATGATCGTTCACTCACTTCTCACCCTAACAGTCCAATAGAGAATGTTAATCGCCTTGTTCCCGAAGCATTCAAAGCTACTTTCACCAATCCTCTATTTGAATTCGAATCTGAATTCACTTGGATTTCTAACAATCCAATCTTTGACAAGGATAGTGATGAGCCCACAATGGAACAAGAGTTCACAAATTCACTTCATGTGAATGATTCTCTTTACGAGGAGTTCTCCTTTGAACTCACTCATATCATATCTCCACAGGAGTATGATAACTTCCACTTTGATCTAGACATAAATGATCTTTGTGTTCCGGAGGGAAATGTTCTCAGCCATGAGAACTTGCTTGATATCAAAATCCCATCCCTCCCATCCAGAATATGTCTTGATCAAATGAGCTTAAATGATGAGATTCATGATCCAGAAATCATGAATTCCCCTTCTGATAATTATGAGTTAGTCATGATTTTTATCATGATTTTCTTTCTTTTCTTCACATATGGTGTGACTTCTCGTTCCCTTTTCTCCTTCGGGAATGAAGACACTATTTTTGATCCCGCCATTTTCATTTATCATTTTTGAGCCGGTTTTATCTATATCTCATCGGTGTGGAACTTTCACGTGCTTCAAATGTTTATACAAACATCTCAAGTGAAAAGTCCGATGGAGATTGTCACTTCCACTTACTTCCCCATGAACAAATTAATTCGGGGTCGAGTCAAGCTAGCGACTCGGTAATAAAAAACAGTAGTTAAGCATGGGTTTTCACCCGTGTGTACCACCCTAGTGTGGGGGAGATACCCCACATGTTGTATATAGATCGAAAAAAATAAATGAAAATTGTAAATATTAAAAAAGAGAATAATTGTTGTGTTTCTACACTTAGCTAGTAATGTTATCTTTTTACGTTCTAAGTTTCGGCATAACAGCCGGTACTTTGAATATTGAGGACAATATTCATTTCTAAGTGTGGGGGGGGGGGGGAAATTCTGGCGAATTTGATCATAAATGTACCCTTTTAGTCATTTTTTCCCCAAAATGGCCAAATTTTAAAATTTTTTTATTTAGTGGAAGTATTATGTACTAAACACAACAAATGGTAATCAGTCCACCATGTCTAACCCACATAAGGATTGGCTAATCCAGGAGCAAACGGCTCTTGGTAAAGATATCTCAAATCCGTTTATGGCTTGCAATTTGCCCAAAATTGTATGGTGTTCAGCTCACCATATCTTTAACTAGTGAAGAGTTGGCTAGCCCGCAAGTTTATGGCTTGTGGTAAAGGCAGTTGGAAATCCATAATTGGTAATCGGCTCACCAAAGATAATATTGATAATTTATCTAAGAGTTGGCTAGTCCAGAAGCAAACGGCTTCTGGTAAAGACAAATCAAAACCGTTGAAAGCTGGTGATTTGCTCAAAATCATTTGGTTATCATTGTACCAAGGTTCTTACTTGAACTGAAACAATTGGCTACTCCAGAAGTAATGGCTTTTGGTAAAGAGATGAAATCCATTAATTTTTCTTAAATCATTGCTAGGGACTAGCAATATCTTAGTGTGGGGGATTGATGAGTGTCTAAATACTCATCATTTTTGTACTATCTAGACTGCAAAAACATCTGAAAACACTCTGAAATGCATCAAAATGATGAAAATATCACAAATAAGTGTTTTATGTGTTTTAAATGCAAAAATATCAAAATCAGATGAAAAACGTATCAAGTTTGCATAATTGGCAGTTTTAGTCCCTCAAGTTTCAAAAGTTGTCAAATTTAGTCCCTGGTAATTCAAAAACTTGTAAAAAATCATTTTAAGTCCTTAGGGATTCATGAAGTTGTCAAAAAAATTCCTTGAAATTTAAAATTGCAAAAATTACAACTTTGGTCCCTAAAGTTTGAAAATTGTCAAAAATAGTCCTTGGTTAATTCAAAAAGTGAAAATTATCAAATATTAACCTTGTACTATTCATAAATGACAAAATTGGTCCTTATGGTAAACTTTGGAAAAATTACATGTTTGGTCCCTCAAGTTACAAACTTGACAGTTTTGGTCCTTGGAATTATAAAAAATGAAATTTTATGCAATATTGGCCCTTGTACTATTCACATGTTACAAGTTTAACCCTTGTGATGAATTTAGATGAGTTACAGGTTCAGTCCTTTCATTTGCAGAATTTACATAAGTGGTCCTTGTGTATTAAATAAACCAACCGGACCCTTTGTTATTTAACCCAAGTCCAAAACAAACCCAGCTGGCCCAAAATGCAAACCCAAGCCCACCCCCTTTGTTAAATAAATAAAACAGACCAAACGTACCTGTCTCCTTCTTCCTTCTCCTCCACCTTTACACCTGTAAAACACCACCTCACCATCTCCAGCTCACCCCCTACTTTCCTGACCACTTTCCACCACTTCTTCCATTAGAACACACCACCATAAATGCCCTTCACACCCCTGTTCCCCCAAATCTACCACTGAGTCAAAACCAGCACATGGTATTGCTCAAAACTTCCCCAAGTTGGCTAAAAATATAAAAAAATGTCTCATTTGTCTTCCTGATACTTCCAAAAATCTTTAATTAGACTCAAACCACCACAAATCCACATGTAAGGTTTTGGCGCCAAATTTCATTTAGATGGTTGGGATGAGTTTGACTGAATCAATGGTCAAAAATGTATGTGGGAAAGGCAAAGGAAGCTGGAAAGAAGCAATTGGGTCATCTATAAAGAAGAAAGAAGACAGGGAGATAGATGGTCACAAATTTTTTAGACCATTAGTAGTGTAATTCATGTTATGTTTTAAGTTTTATGTAAAACAATTTCTGGGTTTTATGTTTTCTGTATTGAATAAACCTTATTAGTCATAATTAAAGTGTTTTTATCCATTAATTTCATGTTTTCAGCTTTAACTGTTTTTCCCGCCAAAACTGTTAGTGGTTAATTACTATGTTTTAAGCTATCAACTTTGTTCTATTAAGCTTGTTTTTAACTATTAAGGCCATTGTAAGTGTTTTGGAGAAGTTTTATGCACTGAATGCAAGTTTCAGACAGAGTGAAATAAAGTCAACAGGAACAGTGCCAATTAAGCTAGTTTGGAGTTTAAGCTGTGTGGATAGTTCATTCTGGGTTTTATAGCTTGTTTTGAACAAGCTAGGAAAGGTTCTAGTCCCTTTGTACTGATCCTATAAGCCAGAAAGGTTGTAAGACAGCTTTCAATTTTTTAATTTCTTGTTACTGTAGCAGTGCTTAATTATAGCTTATTTTAGTTATTTTGTGCTTAATATTAGTTTGTGACTATATTTTATTAGTTTACTCTGTGTCTTAAGTTGCTTGTTTTATTTCCTTCAAAAAACTCTAAAAAAGTCCAAAAATAGCAAAATCTAGATTAGCTTATTAATTGCTTATTTTGTTCTAAAATATGTTTATTTAATGTCATTATAAGTTGTTTAGTCAATATTGAAAAGAAATTGTAGTTTGAATTGGCCAGAACTGCCCTAAATTGTAAAATTAGTCTTATATAGGGGTGTTTGGATTTGTTAATAAAACTGTGTTAGAGGTTATTTTTACCATTGTTCTTGTTTGATACATGTTCTATTAAGTCTTATTAGCTCAGTTCAACCATATAATTCAGTCCTCATTAGTATAAAAGTCAAAAACATCTTTAATCTACCTTTAACAGTTAACTGTTGGAATTTTTAGTGTGAAATTCATTAAAGTAGTTAATAACTTGATACTTTAGCTTAAAATCACCTTATCCTAGCTTATTATAACATATTCAGTTAATTAGAGGTGATCAAAGTTCAATAAAGTCAAATTTTCAAAAACTTCAAAAAGTCAAAATTTCCTAAATACTGTTTTTGAATAAACTTTAGAATTTTAGTGTGTGCTCAATATTAAGATTTAGCTTAAATCCTTTTGGGATAGTAAATTTTAGTTGCTCAACTAAATTAGAAAAATAGTAGTTCACTCCTAATCAGCTTATTAAGTCCTTATTTATTAGCTTCTTTTGACCCCTTTTTCTGAAAAAACTGCCATGTGCAAACAGTAAGCTTGTGCTTATTTGTAGCTTATTCAGTTCTTATTTATAGTCCATTTGCTTTTTTAGTTGTCAAACTAGCTTATTAACAGTTAATTAGCTTATTTTTAGTTTCCTTGTGCTTATTTCTAGCTTAATAGTCACTTAGCTAAAAACCTTGTGCTTATTCTAATTTATTGGCCACTGTTGGAAACATAAGCTTATATAGAGCTTATTATTGGTTTTTAGAAAAAGTAGTAGTTGTAAAAATTGCTTATTTACTTGTACTTAATAAGTTGCAACAAGAAAAAAAAAATTTGCAAAAAGGTACTGCCTGGGATTCGAACCCAGGTCAGTCCCCTCACAGTCCCAAGCCTCAACACCAACACCTGTAACCATTGCGCCCTTGGGTCTTTATTGGTTTTAGTTTGCAACATTTTATATATACCCCTTTTGTTTCTAATAAGCTTATACGAGTATTTAAGCTTATTTCTAGCTTATTTGAACTTGCTTTTTCATCCTTTGTATTTTTCTTTAGTTTGTATTAGTATTAAGTATTTTATAAAAAAGTTTCGGATTTTTCTCAATAGTTTTAGTATTTTTAAACATTTAATTAGTGTAAAATCTTATTTAATTCATAATAAAAAATATAAAAGTCTAAAAAATATAAATCTTTTTTCTAAAATTTTATTTTGTCATATAGTACATAAAAAAATTGTTTTTACACTTGTAGGTCTTTTATTTCACAAATTTTACGTTTTTGCTTGCGCACTCGCGTAATTTTTAAACTTAACGTACGTTTTCATTTTAAATCACGTTTTTAGGTAATTTAAGTTTACGTTTTAGTTAAAATAGTTTATTTAATTTATTTTATTTTATAAAATCACAAAAACATCATTGTAAAAATAGTGATAGCGTTTATTTAATATATTTTAACTTTTTAATTTCCTTTAATTTGCATTTAAGCCCCTGTAATTTACAAATCTTTTCTTTAGGTATAATTATCCATCCAAATACTTACTGATCACTATCCTTAGTGATTATTCGACATCTGAAGTTGTTTAACACTAATTCATCCTCCGTGGGACTTAACGACCCAGGAATCCACTATATTCCTCTGATCTTAATTGCATTTGGTGTGTGAACTGTTTTGAGTTTCTTACGGTTGGTCATTCACAAGTGGCTAGCTTGCGTGAGATAACTTGACGGTTTTGCACCAATCAATCCACTTTAGAGCAATGATCATAGCACAGTCTGGAGCAGGTACTAATTCCCATACATCTAATCGATCAAACTCATGAATTTCTTCTTGCATGGCATTGAACCAGCTGTCTTCATTCATCGCAGTTTTAACATCTTTAGGTTCGATCTTAGAGAGTACGGAGTTGAAGAAGCACCATAAGGCATCAGTAGCAAGTTGTTTACGAGTGGATACAGGACGAGAAGGGTTTCCAATGATGTTGTCCAATGGGTGATCATGTGTCCATTTTCTAAGGTGTTCATGTGGTTGTTGTTGTGGAACTGAAGTAGCAGAGTCGATGTCTCCTGATGAAGATGGTTCAGATAATGAATCAGGAGCAAATATATTTTCAAATGGAGCATCTTCGGGAGTAGCAAAGGGATTAACTTCATCTTGTGAATCAGAATCAATTCCTTGATGTACACTCGGTGATTGAAGGTTTGTTGATGAGACTGATTGATCAGCAGCAGGCGCTTCCTGACTTAATGACATAGACACTGAAGGATTGACTTCATTGACAGGGATAGAAGCAGCCTCTGATGATGGGATTGACATATCATTAGCAGTTGGTTCATAGTGTTCATCAAACATTGGATCAAATAGTTTCTTCAAGTCATCTTCTGAAGGAGGTACATAAGGAGTTGATGGCGAGGAGCCGTAAACAAGAGTAGAACTGATGGTGCTACATGATGATGCGGGTCCAGAACTGAGTTGTCCTGGAGCCATTGGAACGGTCAGCTCATCGAACGTAACGTGAATAGTTTCCATGATGTTTCGGGTTCTTTTGTTGTAGATTCGGTATCCCTTTTTGTTTGGTGCATATCCTACAAATACTCCAATGTCCGCTTTCGGTTTAAGTTTGCCTAAGTCTTGACCCTCATTAGTTGGATAACACAATGCACCAAACACACGAAGGAATGATAAATTAGGTTTTCTATTGTGGACAAGTTCATATGGAGTTTTTCCATGAGCAGTGTGAATTAGGGATCGATTTTGAGTGTAGCATGCAGTGGCAATGGCTTCAGCCCAGAGAAACATTGGAACCTTTGAGTAAATCAGCATAGTTCTTGTGGCTTCCACAAGAGTTCAATTTCGTCTTTCAACTACACCATTCTGTTGAGGAGTTCGTGGAACACTTCTTTGATGACTGATTCCAACACTTTCATAAAACTCACTAAGTTGTTTATTAACAAACTCAGTTCCATTGTCGGTTCGGATGATTCTGACAGTTTTGTTAAGTCGAACCTACAGCTGTTTGATAAGTTTGATGATGATATCTGGAGTTTCATCCTTTGTCCTTAGGAACTTGACCCAGGTCTATCGAGAGTAATCATCAACCACAACTAACACATATTTCTTCCCAAAGATATTCTGCACTCTCATGGGTCCACATAAATCTATGTGTATTATATGAAGAACTTCTGTAATTGAGTTTGTTGTTTTGGGTTTGTGGGCATATTTCTTGCTTTTTCCCAATTGGCATGCTGAACAAAGATGATCCTTTTCATACTTTAGTCTAGGTAAACCTACAACTAAGTCCTTTCTGGAGAGATCATTGATGGTGCCGAAGTTCAAGTGATTGAGACGACGATGCCATAACCATGACTTTGTTTTCGAAGCCTTTGACAATAAGCAAATTGGAGAAGACTTCATTATATCTTCGATGGAGATGGTGTATAGATTTGACCCACGTGTTCCTCTTAAAAGTTCTTTACCATCAAGTTCTCTAACGAAGCAAGTATGTTTTCTGAAAGCCACTTCTAGATCAGAATCACAGAATTGACCGACAGAGAATAAGTTATGACCAAGACCTTCTACGTAATATACCCTGGAGATAACACTATCTCCGACAACATAATCTCCATAACCCATAATTGCACCAAAATGATCATTCCCGAATCTAACAGTCCCGATGAATTTACTCACGAAGTTCATAAGCCGCGACCGGTCTCCAGTCATATGCTTGGAACAGCCTGAGTCCAGGTACCATAAAACGATTTGAACGATCTGCAGTTGAACACAAACAAGAATGGATAACTGGATAATTGGGATCCCCATGCAAGAATGGGTTCCATTTGGTTAGTAACAGTGATTGGAACACCCACATCAGAAGTAGAAACAATGGAATCATCAGAAATAGATGCAGTGCTAGTATCCGTATTTGACCTATTCAGAGTATGTTCACTTCTTAAAGGAATAGTTCTACCAATAGGCATCCATTTTCTAGTGGGCATTGTCTTAGAAAATTGAGGGCAGAACTGATTAACTTTATGGCCAAAAGGTATCCATTGATAACCTATCTTACTAAATGTTCTTCCTGTGGGTTTCCACTGTTTTCTAACTTTCTTTCGCTTTTGCCTTTTAGCCTTCTTGGCTTGATTTTTAACATTAACAGTTTTAACTGGGCATTTGACATCATTAAACAAATCATTCATACCACATTCAAGATTAGTAACAGAAACCACGCAATCATCATTACATGTTTTGCCAAAAGTAGTAGAATTCGCATTAATTACAGTACGCTTAGAGCTAACACTAGAATCAACACGATTCGTTTTATTCAAATTTTCCCTACAGTGATCTTCTACTTTCTTCCAATGCACATTTTTAGCTTGCGAGGTCCTATCATTCCTTGTATTGCCTTGAGACTTTGACCTGCTCGCTTTAATGTCACTGATTACTCCTGTAGAGGGAATGGGAACATTAGTTGGTTTTGCTACTTTTTGCCTTTCCTGTTTTGATGTTCTGGGATGTGTACTATTTGAAGGCACACTGAGGTTCACTTTCATAACATTGGGCATTGAATGAGTTGTATACTTGGCACTAGGCATAGAACAAGGTATCAAGGGATTGACTTGCTCACCTAAGGTTTTAGGGCATATTGTAATTAAGCATTCTAGAAGTTCTTGAGATCGTTTGGCATATAAGCATGCATGGCCGATTGCATTATCAAGTGGTTTCTCTAACTTATCCTCTTCTACAATCTCACGGAGACATTCTAGGCTGTCCTTAAGGTATGAGAAATATGTTTGAATAGTAAGTTTGTTATTCCTAAGATGAGGAGGAACATATTTCACAGACAAAGCATATTTATTACAGACATGCACCTTTGAAGCACCATTCTCCCCATTTGTCATTGGCATTTTCCCTTTTACCTGACTCTTTAGATTCTCAATTTCTTTTGCAATGAAGTTATTTTTTCATTATTTTTGTTACGAGTGACTTTTATTGACTCAAATAACTCATTGAAATGACGTTTAACCTTTTCATTTTCTTCTAGAAAACTCTCATTTTCCTTTTGTAAAGCATTAACCAAGTTTTGAAGATGAAAATTTTGAGAATTCTGAGAATCTAAAGGAGGAGGCATTTGGGAGCCAGTCACATTGTTCATTTCACCCTTTAATTGAGAAATTTGGGCTTTCAACTTTCTGATCATGTTACAATGACCTTGAATCTGTTCATCACGTTTGTTTATTTCAAAAACTGCATCAAACTCTGGAACATCTGAGGATATCTTGATGTTTGAGGTTTTAACATTTTCTTTGAGATGTTGATATTTTAGTTGTAAATCAAAATGTTCAACTTCTAGTTTAGAAAAATGTTTTACCAAATTATCGTGATCATCCTGTTCAATTTTCTCACTTAGTTTAGAGTTTTTGATTTCAAGCTCAATGACACGATCATGGGAGACTTTCAAAGCAATAGATAATTCATGAAATTGAGAAGCAGTAATAGAACAATTAGTGGCAGTATAGAACACATCTTGAGAGATACATTCATAAATAAGATTCTCATTCAAGGTATGCAAGTTCTTCCTCTCAATCTCATTATATTTTAATATTCGCTCATAGTCACTAACCTCAACAATCATTACATCAAATTCCTTTTCCATTCCTTTAATATCTGTATCTATCCCCTTTTTAAGACTCTCAAATTGATCTTTTAGTTGTTTAAAGAAAGGCATGACCCCCATTAAATAACATTCTTTTGTTTGCTCAAAACCCCTTTCCCCTTCAGTTATCCCAGTGGGTGTGATCCTTTTCTTACAAGTTTTCTCAAAGTCAACAAATAATTGAAAAATAACATATTGACTGATTAAGGTCTTGCTCTTAGTGGCAATAGTTCTAGGAACTAAATGCATTGGTGTATTTGGAGGATACACAGTCGCTGCAGGCATTTTCCTAAGGGGAGGGTTTGTTTCAACAAGATTTTCAGCTTTTTGCTTATCTAAATCCTTTTTCGAGAACACTTGTTCAGGTGTTAACAAAGTTTGAGGCTTAAACTTGTTTAAGGAAATCCAATTTTCCTTTTTGTAATCATGGGGTTTGACAATGATCTTATTCTCTTTGCACTTGGGATCGTTAAGCTTCTTATCTATTTTCTCCCTAGATGCATCATCTAATTTTCTATCTTCCTCAGTGCAATCAATGCAACTAGGTGTCTGTCTAGGTTTAAGAATCTCATTGCCATCATAGATTACATTTTGAGCAGCTTTTGCTATCTTACCATACTCAGGGTTGGATTCCTTTATAATGGGGATACTATGCTTATCGCTGAGAACTCTATGCTTCGTGATCATGTGAGCAGTCTGAATTATATTCCCTTGTACGTACAACTTATTTTCGAGCTTGTTTTTCAAGGTTTTTAGATTAGAAAAATCATTCAAAAGTTTTGATTCCTTAGCACTGAATTCTTGCTTAAGCATTTTAACATTTTCTTGAAGTTCTTGTTTTTGCTTAGCAGTTTTAGAAAGCTTTTCTTGTAAGGAGTTTAACTCTTGTTTTAATACTTCTTCTCTAAACTTACTTTTTCTAATAGTTGTACGCATTTGGTCATCCATTTCCTGCTCACGGGTGGTTAGCTCGAACTTAGCACGTTGTTCATAAATGGCCACACGTTCTTTATAGGCATTAAGTTCAGAGATAATAGAATCATTAGGGGCACATGCAGTGTATTCATCAAAAACATAGTCATCATTGACTGCAGAAGATGCATCACTTGGTACAATCTCACTTTCACTTTGTTTCACATATTGATCATATGCGACAACATTGATATCACCCATATTTTCATTATCTGACTCAATAGTTTCAGTTGATTGTACTTTGTCATGCATCTTTTGCACATTAGCATCATCGTATAGTTTTAATACCTCAGAAATGATTTTGTCTTTGGATGGACCAGCTTGATGTGATGAAGAGACTTTAGAAGGGACCATTGGAGAAATGCTAGCCATGAAAATTGTTTGTGCAGTAGGTTCATCATCAACGTCAGAGTCGTATGCATCACAATCAGCGACTTGAAAGGCATTCTGATGATTGTGGCCTATCTCCTGAATTGGCTGCTCATCCACATCTGCATCATATGTCTTGGCATTTCCCTCAGCAAGAAACAACAACTCCTCTTCATCCAAAGCTGCACCATTATCCTGAGCTTGCACAAGCAACATCTTATCCCTGAAGTACTCTGCATTCTGAGGGTGTTTTGGCGATGTGCAGTTCCTTGCAATATGTCCCTCACCACCATAGTTGTAACACTTGATCAGCTTTGCTTGTCCTTGATTTCCATTCCTTCCCCTATTCTGATTTGCCACATATCCTCTATCAACTCCACCTCTTCCTTGTTCATACTGCCTTTCTTGAACTGGTTGTACCATAACCTTCCCATCTCTGACAGTGACTTGATTGTGTGGATTAGATGTTGTTCTGAGGTTGTTGTTGGTGTGTGGGAGAGAGTTCATGTTTTGACTGATCATGAGAGCCAGTTGATTAATGAAGTTTCCCACGTGTGCATCAGCATCAGCTTGTTTGAATATTGGATCGGGAATGAGTTTGTGATTACCATTACCCATGGGTATGACTTGTGAAGCTTTGGTTTTAATCCCAACATCGGTGTAAAATGCAGTTGAATCATTTGATGAACTTGTTTCTCCCTGTTTTGATTTGAACTGATTAAGAATCATTTTTTCAAACATGGCATGTCTCTCATTTTGAAGCAGGAAGGCATATAGTTGTTCATAGTTGGTGTCCTTTAAACCTTTGGTTAGCTTCACAGAGGTGACAAACTTGTGCCATTCGGGATTCATGTTGTTCACAAATTTTGAGTTCAACTGAATGTTTGGCATGGTCATTTTGATATTGCTCATATCATTAACAAGCTTGTGGAATCTCACGTAATACTCATATACACTCTCATCAGGTTTCATCTTGAAGTGCTCAAATTCATCATAGAGTTGTGATTCTCTATCTTCCATAGTTAATTCAGAACCTGAGAGAAGCATCTTAACATTATCCCACACTTCCTTGGCTTCGGTGTTGTGATTGATAAGCTTGTAGATATCCTTTGGAAGACCTTGAAGTATGATGTTAGAAGCCCTGATATCAGCATCGAATCTCTTTTTCTCCTTATCATTGAGCTCATCATATGTCTTTGGTCTGTCTATTCCATAGATCATTGTTCCATCTGCAGCTGTATCAATTAAGTCCCTTGTAGTCTCAATCTGATAAGGTCCTTCATCAATCGATTTGAGAATGTTGACCCCATTTTCCTTTCCAAGACAGTACAATCTGATTCTTTGAGCCTAAGAGTCGTAGTCAGTTCTGTCAAGCATGGGTGGACGAGTATCTGAACCAGCTGCTTGAACATCCTCGGCAACAGTGGAGATGATTGTGGGTACGTTGGTAGACATGTTTAAAGATTACATGGGATTTTATAACTCAATGATTAAATCGGGAAATAGATTCTTTCACGGGATTTTACTAAATCAATAGAAAACCGTATTACACACAAAAGTCAACCAAGTCGCTAAGAATCCTTAAACCAAGTCGCTAAGCACCAAGTTGCTAAGTAATAAGAAGACAAGTCGCTACGAATTTTGACAGCAAGTCGCTATGCACCAAGTCGCTAAGACGTCAAGTCGCTAAATAACAACTCGCTAAGGTCCAAATCGCTAACACCAAGTCGCTAAGAAACTTAAAGCACAAGTCGCTATCAAAATTGAAAGCAAGTCGCTACTCTTAGTGGAGAATCCACTAAGTGTACTTTTTGTCGGCTTGTCTCAAAAGACAAGTCGCTAGGACTAACTCGCCACCAAACAACACTACAACTCACTACCTTTTACTGAAGCAAGTCGCTAAGTAGAAATTCACTCCGAGAGCCAAGTCGCTACCAAGAAAATTTTAAAAACACACTTTTCAATCCAAAACAAGCTCAACCACAGTGATTCAAGCTTACCAAATCAAAACCCAAGCACATACAATGATTCTAAACACAAAAGTACACCCAAAATTCAAACTTTAACACTAGGAATGAACCAAATGATGCAAAAACCACTATACTTTTTCAAACTCAAAAACCATCTAAAAACCACTAGAAATCCAAGGATATGTAAGAGGTGATCTAACCTTGGCTCTTGATACCATTTGTAACATATTGGATTTCACATACACATCAAATCACTATCACAAGGGGCGTACAAGATGAGTTTTAGAGAGAGAAAGTTAGAGGTTTGGGAACTTTAGTGAGAGAAAGAAAAATCTTATTATGAGCTCCAACTCTCTACCTTGGGAGGTAGAGAGTATTTATAGTCTTACAATAAAACGCCACCTGACGGGCTGTGGATCAGGCATACAGTGGGTAAAGACCCGTCCGTCCTCCACGGTGTTACCTAACTAAATACTACTTAACATTAAATAACTACGACTACGAACTTTCTAACGGATACATATACTTGAGGTGACCGACACTTTAATACCTGGATTTTCTAAATCCTAACATTTACAACACTGAAATGCGAAGAGAGTTGGAATACTCCAGTGAGGAGTATGACGAGGTGATTGAAGTAGAGGAGAGGCCTCGACCGGTTAGCAGGGGGCGCTCAGCCCTAGGAAATGGTTCTCCTTCCATCAGAAGGCCAAATGGAAGGACTGTAGGTTTTGAAGAAGGTCCCGGAGGAGATCTGGGAAGAAGGGAAAGAATGCAAGGTGAAAGAAGGAGTAAGAACTCTAACGGAGGAAGCAATCCAGTGGGGAACGGAGGGGTAAATCTACCCCCTCTACTAGCTGCTCACTTAGGAAGACAAGGGATGGGGGCTCTGATACCTCCGTCATATGTCTCAAGTGTCGGAGGTCCTCCTCCGTACACAAGTATGAATCAGTTACCCCTCCAAGTGTAAACCCCTACATACCTGCTCAAACCTATAACACTTACCCTCCGAATGGTTCTCTCCCCAACCAGAATTACCAGCAAATGCCCTATGGACACGTTCCTACACAGTCGATGGGTGTAAACCCTTCGTACCAACCCTCTACGGTTTACCCTACCTACGCACAACCATTTCCTAACCCGTATAACCCTACACCTGTCTATCCACCTCCGTATAACCCTTACTATGCCGAAGTCTCTGGAGCTTGCACACCTTTCGTGAAGTGGATCGAAGACTACCCTCTACCTGACTGTGTAAAGATGCCCACTCACATAGGAACCTACGATGGGAAAGGTGACCCTGATAACTTCCTACATTTGTTCGAAGGCGCTATCAAGATGCAGAAGTGGGTCATGCCAGTAGCATGCAACATGTTCACATACACGCTCTGAGACTTCGTGAGAATATGGTGGAATGGACAGAAGTTGGGAAGCATTGTAAGTCTAGACGACCTTAAGGCTAAGTTTCGATCACACTTTAGCCAATATAAGAAGTACACCAAGACCCATCTAGCCGTGTATACCATCAAGCAAAGAGACAACGAAAGCACAAGGGCCTTCGTTACAAGGTAGACCGATGAAACTTTGCAAATTCTGGGTTAGCATGAAGATCAGAGGATCTCTGGTTTTGTACATGGCCTTCGGACTCGAAGCTTGGTGGAATTCCTGTCCACCGATCTTCCCACCACTTACAAGGCTCTGATGGAGAAGACTTACACTTGGATTGAGTCTAAAGAAGTAGCAGCAAACGGAGCTCCGATAGAACAAAAAGAAGCCTCTGACAAATTCTCTAGAGGGTCCTCCTGGGAAGGGTCCAAGAATAAGAAGAAGAACAGAGACCGCTTCACTCCGTACAACAAAAGCTCGAATCATGGACTTTTGGCAAACTTGGTCAAATCTCCCAGGGAGATTCTGGCTACCGAGAAAGCTGCAAAGTCCTTCGATCCACCACCTCGGATGTCAGTACGAAGCAAAGCCAGGGACATGTCAAAGTATTGCCATTTTCACGAAGACCATGGGCATGATACTAACAGCTGCAGAGAGCTGAAGAAGCAGATCGAAGAGGCAGTACGATCCGGACAATTAGCACACCTAGTTAAAGGCATCAAGAAGGGAAAAGACAAGTTCTCCGATACCCAACTGGGTGAATGGAAGGGGAACAAAAAGGAGGCTACCCCTGCAGAGGCTCCGATACTAATGGTGCACAGGCATGATCCAACCTTGAAATGGAAGGAAGCAGATGTAGAGCTGGGAAGCGTAGGAGAAATAACCTTCCCTTCCATCCTGGGGCAGACACCTTCGACTGACCCCGTGGTCATCAAGGTACGAGTCTCAAACAGGGAGGTAAATCGAGCATATATGGATTGTGGAAGCTCCTGTGAGATCATTTATGAGCATTGTTTCCTAAAGCTCAATTCATCCATACGCTCACAAAGGGTGGACTCGAAAACACCTCTGGTAGGGTTCTTCGGCGAACACTCATGGCCCCTGGGAGAAGTACCATTGGAAATCACCATAGGCGAAGGCCCCTTATCCCGTACAGAGACACTCACCTTCGTCATAGTCATGTCAGATTCCCCTTACAATTTGTTGATAGGGAGAACATCTATGCAAAAGATGGGCATTGTTGTTTCCACCATACATGCTGCTATTAAGTTCCAAACTCCCTTCGGAATAGGAACTGCTCATTCTAATTATGGGATGGATAAGGGTGTATATGGTGTTAAAAGGATCAAAAAAGAATCGGAGGAGCCTCCGATAGCAATTCTAAGCTGCACAGATGCAGAAGAGCGAGTTGTAGTTAACCCTAGTTACCCTGAACAAACGGTGGTAATAGGAAAGCAACTCCCGGCGAATTTCAAGGCGAAGCTCACAGAACTGTTGCGGACTAACCTTGATATTTTTGCTTGGAAATATTCTGACATGACAGGGGTCCCAAGAACATTGCTGATAGATGGACAGTCCTTCGGAACAGAGCATAAACTCAATGAGTACAAACACATTGAGCCAATAAAGCAGAAAAAGAGGAGCCTAGCCCCCGAAAGAAACGCTGCAGCCTGCAAAGAAGTTGATGAACTAACACAAGCAGGTATCCTAAGGGAGGTTAAATACCAAACCTGGGTGGCTAACCCAGTAATGGTTAAAAAGAGTGACGAAGGGTGGCGCATGTGTGTTGACTTCACTGACATCAACAAAGCATGCCCAAAGGATTGCTACCCCCTACCAGAAATTGACTGGAAGGTAGAATCCTTGGCAGGTTTCCGGCTAAAATGCTTCTTAGATGCCTACAAAGGGTATCATCAGATCCAGATGGCAAAGGAGAACGAAGAAAAGACAGCGTTCTACACAAGCAAAGGTGTCTAATGTTACAGAAAGATGCCTTTCGGATTGAAGAATGCAGGGGCAACATACCAACGTCTCGTAGATAAAGCCTTCAATAAACAAATAGGCAGAAATCTCGAAGCATATGTTGACGACATGGTTATCAAAATCAAAATGGAGGAGGACCTACTCCTCGATGTGCAAGAAACCTTTGACCAGCTTCGGGCGATTAATATGAAGCTGAACCCTAAGAAATGCTCCTTCGGTGTCGAAGAAGGGCAGTTTCTAGGGCATTTGATTACTAAGCAGGGGATAAAGGCTAATCCCTCCAAAGTCAAGGCCATTTCAGATATCCAAGCTCCTAAGTGTCTAAAAGATGTGCAGAGTTTGAATGGGAAGCTGGCTGCTCCAAGTCGATTTTTATCGAAGGGGGCTGACAAGTCCCTACCATTCTTCAAAACACTTAAAGGATGCGTTGATAAGAAAAAATTTCTATGGAGTCAGGATGCAGAAGCTGCCTTTCAAAAGATGAAGGAGTTCATCGAAATCCTTCCAACACGTACATCCCCAATCAAAGGCGAGGTGTTGTTCATGTACTTAGCATCCTCAATGGAGAGCATTAGCGCAGTCCTTATGGCAGAACGAGACAAATGACAGATCCCCATTTACTTTGTCAGCAGGGTCTTGCAGGGGGCGGAGATCAACTATCCAACATTGGAGAAGTTAATACTAGCCCTAATCTACGCAGCAAGGAGGCTCCGCCGCTATTTCCAGGCCCATCCGATCACAGTCTTAAATGACAAGCCACTCAAACAGATCTTGTCGAAGCCTAAAAAGTCTGGGAGGGTGGCTAAATGGGCTATTGAACTTGGAGAGCATGAAATAGAGTTCAAGGGTCGAAACTCTATTACAGGGCAAATTCTCGCATACTTCTTGGCAGAGACGCCTTCCGAGCCAGATACAGAAAAAGAAGAGCCCAAAGCTAAACTCACTCAAGTACATGATGACTGGAAACTTTATACAGATAGAGCATCTAGCTCCGATGGTTCTGGAGCAGGTCTAATGCTGGTTAGCCCTGGCGGGAAGGAGCATACATATGCTCTTCGTTTCGAGTTTGAAGCCACAAATAATGAAGCAGAATATGAAGCCCTATTAGCAGGCCTCCGATTAGCTAAAGATATGGAGGTCAAAACTCTTGTCGTTTTGGTAGATTCTCAATTAGTAGCTAACCAAGTGACAGGCTCTTATGAAGCAAGGCAGCCCGTTATCAAACAGTACTTGGAAAAAACAACGGAGATGCTAGAAAGCTTCGATTCCTACACCATTCAACATGTTCATAGGAATCAGAACAAGAAGGCAGATGTACTGAGCAAATTAGCCTCTATGGCCTTCGCACATCTCACCAAAGAAGTACTTGGCGAATTTACCTGAACGGTCCATCATTCGCAAGGAAGTTGCGGACGTAGTTCATGAAGAAGGAGAGACATGGATGACTCCCATCAGGGAGTATTTGATAAGTGGTCTTCTCCCCGAAGACCCTAAACTAGCAAGGAAAATACGGGTTAAGTCCCCACAGTACCGGCTAATGGGGAAACCCTATATAGAAGGTCATTTCTATCACCTTGGCTAAGATGTGTGGAACCCAAACAGGCTATGAGCATTATCACTGAAGTCCACGAAGGATCCTGCGGCCTCCATGCACGGCCCCACTTAGTTGTCTCGAAGATAATGAAACTGGGCTATTACTGGCCTTCGATGCACAGGGATGCGGCAGAAATCATTCTCAAATGTGAAGCTTGTCAGATACACTCAAACGTTCCTAAGATGCCAAAGCAGGACATGACAAGCGTGACATCCGCATGGCCCTTCTCCCAATGGGGCATTGATATCGTCGGACCCATGCCTGTGGCTCCTGGAGGAGTCAAATTCTTGCTGGTAGCAATTGATTACTGTACTAAGTGAGTAGAGGCTAAACCCTTAGCCTCCGTCACGGGGAGAGAGATCGAGAAGTTCATGTGGGAGCACATTGTGTGCAGATTCAGAGTTCCCCACATCATCATATCAGACAATGGGAAGCAGTTTGCTGAAGGAGTCTTCTACGACTTCTGTCAAGGGCTCAACATAAAGCCGTCTTGGACATCCGTCTACCATCCACAAGGTAACGGTATGGTGGAGGTTACAAATAGAGATATCGTAAAAGGGATCGAGAAAAGGCTGGGACGAACTCACCATGGATGGGTGGACGAACTCGCTCAAGTAATATGGGCTCATCGGACACATCCTAAGTCAAGTAATGGTGAAACCCCCTTCAGCCTAACATACGGAACAGAAGCGGTCATCCCTTCGGAACTAAGTGTACACACAGAACGTGTTGCAATGTATGATGCCTCCTAAAATGATGAAAGGATTAAAGAGAACCTTGATCTACTAGAAGAAAGAAGAGAGATAGCCTCCATCCGAGAAGCTATACACAAGCATAAGATCGAAGGCTACTATAACAAAAGGGTCAGGCCTTCCACCTTCAAGCCTGGGGAATATGTGCTACGCCTCAACAGTGCAAGCAAAGAAGAATACTAGGGAAAGCTGAGACCAACTTGGGAAGGACCTTACATGGTAGCTGAGGCCTACGGCAACGGAGCCTACAAATTGGCCACTCTTCTCAGAGAACCCATCGACAGGACATGGAATGGTATGAACCTTCGAATGTTCTATGTTTAAGAAGTACTTTTACTTTTTCATTCTTGTAATTAGAAGCTTCTCAAGGGAAAGCAAACATTATTGGTAGTTGTCTTAGTTTTCATTTCAAGAATGATGTAATCCTCTCTAGCAATTCAATGATAAATAAGACATTTCCCACAAATATCTTGCTCCGTATCTTAAACACAAAGATTTGTTCAGCCAAGTCGTTTATGAGTTTCAATGTCGAATAAAAGGGCATAAGATGTAATAAACGCCTCATCATTTAAGCCTACTAAAACATTCACATTAACTCTCCTTGTAGTTTATGGCACTTGTGAAAATATATACAAAGTCATACAACCTAAAGGATTTGAGATAGAGTGAGTCGCGACCCTCTGTCAATGATCAAATTTGGTCATTATACTCTTGGTGTTGAAATTTACACACAATGAGGTTGTTTAACCTTAGGATGTAAAAGTTAAGCGTCGGAAAAATGGCGTAAGAGAAGTTCACAAGACAAACACAAATAATAACTAAGTGTGTAGAGGTACTCCCCCACACTATACCATTCAAAATAAGGGTTAGTGCCCTTTTACCTGCATAAGGAGCCTAAGCCCCAATTATGTTGTCTTTGGCCCACGGCCATATATCAGAAATATTTAAATTTTTTAGAGAACCAGACAAACATTGTCAAATAACATAAATTTTCTTAAAGGGTACATGCCACCCTTGAAACCAAATTACTGCCAACATGGCAGCCTTCATTCCTGCTTCTTGGGGGAAGGAGTGGGAGATGGTTAAACTGAGGTAGGCTTGGTAGATACTGTCTTCTTGGTAGGATTCGTAGGCTTAAGCTTGCGAGGCTTCTTGGAAAGGAGGCCTTCTAAAGGTGCCATAGGATCTTTGGTAGCTTCAGCTAGGAAGGAGTACTCTGCAGTTGCAAATGCATTTCCTGCCTCATCGTATTCAGCTTTAGATGTGGGACAGTAGCATTCAATCTTGGAGAGGTCCACGGGCTTACCTGTTTTGGCAGCCTCCTCCAATGCCAAGCACCGTCCATGAAAAATAGCTGATTTGATGACCTTCCACATTTGTGCTCCCAACTCATCACGGTGATAGAGTTCCATAGCTATATATGGCACCACCTTAGACACAACCTCCGCGTGATCCTTTTGCAGCATCTTGTATCTCATCTACAAGCCATCAATCTCCTCCTTTAGTTTCACTTCCACCTCTCCAAGCCTAGATCTTTCACTCTCTAAACCAGCACACTTCGCTTCAAGCACAACATTTTGACCAATGAAAGTCACTACCCTACCCTCATCTACCTTGAGTTTGACAATTTCAGTTGTCAACTCTGCAACCTTTTGACGGAGGTCTTGAACGAGAGGATTCTTCTCAAGGTCCTTCTCAATCTCATCACACTTGGCCTCCAACTTTGCATACTCCTTATCCCTATGTTTCTCCCTTTCCAACATGACATCCATTTCCTGTCTTGCCTTGGTAACAGCCCTAAGCAACTCTCTGGTTCTACCATTTAGATGATTGTCCAAAACTGCCTGTCTCGCCACACCATTGTCATGCATGTCACAAACCTTTTCAATGGACATATTGTCCAGCAAACCTTTCCATTGAGGGGGGGGGGGGTGACATGATCCACAATCCGGTGGCAAGCCAAAGCATTGGGAACCTCCTTCATTTCAGGAAGGCCTGCGACCAATACAATATATAAGGACTGAGTTAATTATGACAATTATCACTTCACATGTTTTACAAGGAGAAACTACTTACCATGCACTTCCACAGATTCATCTGGCAACTCAAAGGCAGACTTCACAATCTTCTTGCCTTCAGCACTCTTTTGCCTCACGGCCCTAGATCCGGAGGTGGGGAGGGGATTTCTCCTATTGTTGGTTGACTTCACTGCCTTGCCAGTTGTTCCCTTTTGGCTTTTCAACCTATCCGCTATCCCAGTGGAACCTGTAACCTGGACATCCTCCTCTGCAGGATCGTCCGAGTCTGCAACATTCTCAACAAGTTGAGAAGGACCCTCTAGTGCAAGTTGCGGGGGTGCTGATGCAATTGGCTCCGGCTTTGGAGTATCCACCTCATTGTTGTTGACAAATATGGAAGGAGAGCCAACACCGTAAGACTCTTCGGCCTTCTCAGTGGGCATGAAGCTCAAGTCTTCATCCACATCTTGGTACATAAAGTTCTTGAATGACATCTCTGCAAAAAAGAAACAAGAAAAAATAAATATCAGTGCTACATTGGTCCTACTTAAATAGAAGTAGAAAAACATACTCTGTCCATGGTATATGATAACAGGCTTCTTGGGAGACCCTTCCCAGCTCTGGGCAATCCCAGCCATGTACAAGATTGGCTCAGGGAACACTTGCACATCAACAGGGTATCTAGCCAAACGCTGATAGCATGGATCCCTTCGCACCTCATATGGCAAGAGGTCATTGTATCGTTTTACATCAAACATATACTCCTTACCCAATAACTCTGGATAATTGGGTGGGATAAAAGTGTTTTGCACATAGAAAAAACTGCCCTTCCAAGCTGTTATGTTAGTGTATACTCTCCCAAACAGATTTGGCACATCCCCTTCAGGCCTCTTAACCAAGGTTAACCAATTACCCCCAGGATACAAGTTCAAAAAACCTCTTAACACCTTCAGAGTTGGTTCATAGCCGTATGCTTTACACGTTACTATAAATGTGGTCAGTTTGGCTAAACCAAAGGGGTTGAATCTAGAAATATGAACCTCGTAGTACTGCATAAACTCTAATATAAGTGGGTGCAGGGGAATCCTAAGGTTGGAGTGGCTAAATGCATGTGTGTATAGCCCTACGAAACCTTGTGGAGCATCAAAGATACCCTGATTCGACTTGGGTAACATGATTTTATACTCCAGTGGGATTGGATAATCAGCTAGGTGATCGTGTAAATCTTGTGCCGTTAATGTACATTTTTGTTGTTTAATCATAAACTTGGAATCCATAATTCTATTTTAAACTACAAGTAAAGAGGAATTGTTACCTTTGTTTTCGAAGATGGTGTGCGCTCAAAAGGTTTACTGCGTGAAAAAGAAAACGGAGATAGTAAAAGTGTTTTAGGGTTCCAACAACCCCTCCATAAATACTCTTTTTTACCATCTTTCAAGCTGCACACGTGTCCTCAATATTTACTCTTATCTGATTCAAATAATTTTTAAATTTCAAATAAAAGTCTTTTGGTCTCCGGGTAAAATGGGGAATTGTGATTCCTATAGCGGGCAGCCGAGAAAATTAGTTAGCATTAAATGCGCTAGTTAGGCGCATAGTTATCTTCTAATTGATAAGCTTAGCAGCGAAAGGGTATTTTTTCGAAGCATGAAGTCGAAAGTAATGCCTCTTCGATCATATGCATCACTTTCGACTGGGGGGCTTGATGATGTACCCTCCGAACAGCTTGAAGGACACTCCTCCGAGACGTGTCGAAGCCCTTCTATTCAAAGGCCCAAGTTAGGATGCCAGAATATCCATAGGCGTCAAATCATTCGTAAGCACGAAGGTTACCTACGGGGAATTCGCCATTCGAAGCCCTAGGCCCTTCGGGGTATGGCTGACGAAGGAGTAATGGATAGAAGCATCTCCTGACTTGGTCAAACCCACGATCTCCCTCTCTTTCCTGGCTTCCCTTCCAAGTTTGAGAATGTGGGTCACTAAGCCCTAGCGGTTACCCACAATCATGGGACGCCCCCATGATCTCCGACATTCGTGCAGAAGTGCCCCTAACCCTATTTCTTCCACTATAAATAGGTTGGACGGGCAATGGATTATGGTATGCTCATTTCACACTCATCTCTTTACTTACACACACTTATACAACCAAAACTCATACTTACTCTCACGCCGGAGATGGTTCGCTGGGTCCTACCCCTGCGTAATCACTTAACGTAGTGTTTCATATTTCTTATTCTCAGGTGAAAGACAAGTCTTGGCTGGAACATACACCCCTCATACCCTCGAAGCCTGGTAGTGCAATCTATTGTACGATCACTATGGTTATGCCATTTTTTAATATCTTACTACCGGTTTTGGTAAAAAGTACATTGCACTTTTTATCACATATTTGTCCTATATTTAAGAGATTAAAGTTTAGGTTTTCTACGTGACACACATCGTTAATGGTTAGAGATTTGTTAGAAATCGTACCTTTACCGATGATTTTACTTTTGCTATTTCCAAACACCACATTTCCTCCATTGAAGGATTCATATGTGGAGAATAGATCTTTATTGCCGGTCATGTGCCTCGTGCACCCGCTATCCTTGACCCATTCATCCGGATCTAGGTCGACCTTTAAGCACACCTAAGAAAACAATTAACTCAAAAGTTTGGTCCCCATTTGTTCATGGGTCCATTAGTGTTAAATATTCCATTCATGTTAGACATGTATGGATAAGGTGAATATGCATTCCATGGTGCAAAGTTTTGAAAAGGAAAACCATTTTGCATATTTGGGTTCCATCCCATTTGATGGTTACTTCTCGGGTAAACATTATTAGGTCTCCTAGATGGATTAGGTTTTGAAAAAGATTAAGCTTTGTTTCTTGCAAAAATAGGATTATATTTTGGAGGTGGTTATCTAGTGGTAAAATGAGTTGGTTTTTTCTTATTAACAATAACAAAATCAGTTCGAGATGAAGAAGCTATGTTGTTACCACTGTTTGCTACAGCAGACCCACGGATCACTGGCTGAACACTAGCCGGTTCCCTTTTTATGGGATCCGTGGGATCCACCACAACAGTGGCTTATTTTTCTAGTGCCTTAACAAATTGGGTTTCTTTATTTTCACTAGTTGATGGATCAAGTTGTTGAATACCTAAACCTTTTTGGTTGTTTCCTGTTTTAACACTATCTAATATCATATCTAAAGTATTCGTACTCATTCTAGCAATTTTAGAATCTAGTTGATCAACTAGTGTTTGAAGTTGAACGCAAAGTTCACATTCACCACTTGCTATTTTACCCTTTTCTAGATGTTTCAATTTTGCTTTTAATTCTATGACTTCTTTATCTAAATGTTGGTTTTGACTTTTTAAAAGCTTGTTTTTGTTAATTAGTTTTAAGCTAATATTGCAAAGTTTGTCATATTCATTATGCAATGAGTCGCCATCTAGTGATGAGCTACTATAGTATTCGTGACATACCTCGTCATTTGCCATGAGACAAATTTCTTCGTCCTCCTCATCGCTTATTCCCCACGTGCCGCTCATGAACGCCTTTTGATCATCCCGTTTGGGACACTTACTAATAAAGTGGTTTGGGTCCCCACATTTAAAGCAAGCACGATCATCCCTTGGATTCTCATCCTCTTTGCTTTTCCGGAATCCTTTCTTGTTGTCATACGGTTGTTTGACGTATCTTCCCTTCCTTCTAAAGAAATTTTTAAAGTCCCTTACCGCCATAGCATACTCCTCGTCGTCACTATCCGAAGAGGAGTTCTCTTCATCGCTTGAAGCCTTTTTGGCTTTAATGGCAAGAGATTTGTGTTTCTCTTTCACCTTTGAGGCTTCGGAATCTTTAGCAAGGACAAGCTCGTAGACTTTTAAGTTGCCTATGAGTTCATCAAGGGTGAGGATTTTCAAATCTTTTGACTCTTCGATCGTCGTCACCTTGGATCTCCACTTTGATGGAAGTGCCCTTAGATATCTCCTAACATGGTTACGGATAGAAAAATATTCATCAAGTGCTTCTAAAGATGTAATAATAGTATTAAAATTAGCAAATGAATGATCTATAGTTTCCTCATCCGATATTGAAAATTGTTTACATTGTTGAACAAATAAATCAATTTTATTATTTTTAACTTGTTGATTACCTTGATGAGTTACAACTAAAGAATTCCAAATTTCTTTAGAGGTTTTAAGCATAGAAATTATTTTGAATTCCTTTTTGGGTAAAGCATTATACAAAACTATTTTAGCTTCACTATTTTTAGAAAGCTTTTTCTTCATTTCATCGTTTAGTTTATCATGAGGTATGCTCACTAAATTTCCTTTATCATCTTTTGAGGTAGCCTCAAAATCACCTTCAACAATAATGTACCAATGATCAATATCTTTAGACTTCACATACGTTTCAAATCTATTTTTCCAATATATAAAACCATTAGTTTCAAGTAGTGGTGGTCGTTGCATAGATTGCCCTTCCTTGTAATTTTCAGAACCCATAGTGATCGAAAAGTTTTTAAAATACGGTTTACTTTAAAACTTTTATAAACTTAGCTCTTGATGCCAATTGTGGAAAACTAGAAGGGGGGTTGAATAGTTTTGCCGATTTTAAGTTAGTTTCAAAAACTTTAGATTCGATATTCTGTGAAATCGTATGGATGTAGAGAAAGTATAGATATAATGATTAAGCAAGTAAATAAAGTAAAGCAAGGGATAGAAATGACACAACCGATTTATAGTGGTTCGGCTACAAGGACACCTTCCTTGCCCTACTCCACTCCCCGAGTCACCTACTCAAGAGTTCAAGCACTATGTCAACAAACTCCTTCAACTTAGCGGAGAAGCCTTCACAACATTTCTTACACCTTTTTCCAGTACAAAGCTAAATACCGAGTCCGTAACATGGTGGACCAAACCAACACGACTATTACACGATAGATATGTGAAATATCAAATACAAGATCTTTGCTACAGAAATCTTGTGGAGGAACAAATCAATCAAGGACCCCTTGCTTGGATGACTTGTAGAATGTTTGTGATCTCGCCTTAGAGAAGGACCTATATGAGAATCACTAAAGAAATAAAGAAAGAAGTACTCTCTAGATCAAGTGATCTTTTGTTAGAAGAGAATGAGAGTATATTAGAGAATTAGTAAGAAGAGGGGTGAGTTAGAATGAAGAAATGGCTCTCTATTTATAGGCAAAATTTGCCACTGTTCCCCGGATCCCACGGATCCCTCCCACAAGGGATCCGTCTAGTGTAATCCAAGGGATCCGTAGGACGCTCCTCTTTGCCCATGGGTTTTTTGGTTATGGGTCATGGGTCATGAGTTATGGGTTGGTCCATGTTTATTGTTAGGATTTAGTAAATCAAGTGCTTAAAGTGTCGGTCACCTCAAGTATGTATGCTCGTTAGAAAGCTCGTAGTCATAGTAAGTCTATGATAGTATTTAGTTTACTTTGTAACACCGTGGAGGACGGACGGGTCTTTACCCACTGTATGCCTGATCCACAGCCTTATAGAGGCGTCTTATGTTTGTACCCTATAAATACCCTTTGCTCTCTAAGGCAAAGGGTTGGAGCTTTCAGAATACATTTTTCTTTGTCTCTCTAAAAGTTCTCATCCTCTCCCACTTTCTCTCTCTAAACCTTATGTTTTTACACCTAACCTGTGATAAACCAAGATCCTACAAATGGTATCAAGAGCCATGGTTTGATCATCCATCTCTCATGTTCTTGGTTTGATTGTTATTTTTTGGATAAGGTTTGGTTTTGTACGCGTAACAAGGTGTTTATGCGTAGTCTCGTATACGGAATTTTTGTACCTTTAAAGCTTTAAAATTTACACTTTTTAATCCAAGATTCTTGTGGGTTAAGGTTTATTGAGTGCTTTAATTTCAGTTTCTTGCAAAAAGGTTCAGACTTTACGAGTTTTTCTTGGTTTTTATGCGTGTTTGGATACGGGTGTACGATCTTACGCGTAAGAGAGAATCGGGGTTTTGATCTTCAAGCTTTGTTGTTTTGGTGTTTTTAAGGTTGTGTCATCATTATAATCTGGTTTTCTAAACGGTTTGATCACAAAAAACGTGTTTGGCAAATTTTGTACTTCTTGCGCATAAGAAAACCCTAATCTTACGCATAAGGTGCTTTTCACGTGATCTTCATTTCTGGTGGTTACTCAGTGTTCTTCTTGCTTGGATAAGCCTGAAAAACAATTCGACTTTGGATATCTCTTACGCTGTGAAGTGCAAGAGATTTTTGTGGGTAAAACCCTAATTTTACGCATAAGCATAAAACTTACGCGTAAAAAATTTCTTACGCATAAGCCTTCTCCTACGCATAAGCCTGTCTTATGCCTAAGGGAAACTTACGCATAAGGTTCTTACGCCTAAGCTTTGGTTTACGCATAAACTTAAGTCTTTTACCCTAAAACTCTACGCGTAAGCTCTGTCTACGCGTAAGCTTGTGTCTACGTGTAAGTTTGTTGTTACGCCTAAGCTGCTACCTACGCGTAAGCCTTTCATCTACGCATAAGTATATAAGTTTTATGGTTTCTCTTTTGATTTTGTAAAATCCCGTGAAAGAATCTATTTCCCGGTTAAATCAAAGACTTGTAAAATACCGTAGAATTTAAACATGTCTTCTGTTGCTGATGATGTGCAAGCTGCAGGATCTGATACTCGTCCTCCCATGCTTGATAGAACTGACTATGAATCTTGGTCACAAAGAATCAGGCAGTACTGCTTAGGAAAGGAGAATGGGGTTAACATCCTTAAGTCAATTGATGAAGGACCTTATCAGGTTGAGACCACAAGAGACTTAATTGATACTGCAGCAGATGGTACAATGATCATTGGATTAGACAGACCAAAGACATATGATGAGCTGAGTGATAAGGAGAAAAAGAGATTTGATGCTGACATCAGGGCTTCTAACATCATACTTCAGTGTCTTCCAAAAGATATCTACAAGCTGATCAATCACAAAACAGAAGCCAAGGCGGTTTGGGATAATGTCAAGATGCTTCTCTCGGGTTCTGAATTGACTATAGAAGATAGAGAATCACAGCTATATGATGAATTCGAGCACTTTAAGATGAAACCTGAAGAAAGTGTCTATGAATATTACGTGAGATTCCACAAGCTGGTGAATGATATGAGGAATATCAAGATGACTATGCCAAACATTCAGCTAAACTCAAAATTCGTAAACAACATGAATCCCGAATGGCACAAGTTTGTCACTTCTGTGAAGCTTACCAAAGGACTTAAGAACACCAACTATGAGCAATTGTATGCCTTCCTTCTTCAGAATGAGAAACATGCTATGTTTGAAAAAAGGATTCTTGAACAGTTCAAATCTCAACCAGGAGAAACAAGCTCATCAAATGATACAACTGCATTCTTCACCAAAGCATCACAAGTCACACCCACTGGAAATGATAATCACAACCCCGTTCCTGATTCGGGATATAAGCAACCTGATGCCAATGCAGTCATGGAACACTTTATCAATAAATTGGCTCTTATGGTTAAACAAAACTTAACCTTCTCTCCACATACCAACAGACTTCACACTAACAATGAAATCAGGACTGCATCCAATCTACACAACCATGCTTTGGTCAGAGATGGAAAGGTTACAGTACAACCAGTTCAAGAAAGGCAGTATGAACAAGGAAGAGGTGGAGCTGGTAGAGGCTATGCTGCAAATCAGAATTGGGGAAGGAATGGAAACCAGGGTCAAGCAAAGCCAATCAAGTGCTACAACTATGGTGGAGAAGGGCACATTGCTAGGAACTATACTCAACCAAAACGCCCTCAAAACGCAGAATACTTCAGGGACAAGATGTTGTTGGTTCAAGCACAAGATAATGGTGTAATGTTGAATGAAGAGGAGTTGTTGTTCTTGACTGATGGGAATGCTAGAACATATGATTTAGATGTGGACGAACAACCAATGCATGCTGCTCAGAACAACCCCAACGCCTTTCAAGTTGCAGACTGTGATGCATTTGACTCAGATGTTGATGATGAACCATGTGCACAAACTATCTTCATGGCTAATATCTCTCCAATGACCTCTTCATCTCAACAAGCCAGTCCATCCAAGGAATCCATCATTAAAGAGGTACTCAAACTATATGATGTGGTTGATGAGCAAAAGATTCACCATGAAGTACAATCTACTGAAGTCATTGAGTCAGATATTGAAAATATGGGAAATAACAATGTTATCCCATATGAACAATATGTGAAACAAGATGACAGTCTTGTTGTACCTAGTGATGAATCTTCTGCAATTAACAATGAATGCATACCAGATGAATACACTGCATTTGTGCCTGATGATTCCTTGACCACTATGCTCAATACCTATAAGGAACAAGTTGCTATTTATGAACAGCGTGCTAAGTTTGAGTTAACTACCCGTGAGTAGGATATGGATAACCAAATGCGTACAATTATTAGAAAAAGTAATTTTAGAGAAGAAGTATTAAAACAAGAGTTAAACTCCTTACAAGAAAAGCTTTCTAAAACTGCTAAGCAAAAACAAGAACTTCAAGAAAATGTGAAAATGCTTAAGCAAGAATTCAATTCTAAGGAATCAAAACTTTTGAATGATTTTTCCAATCTAAGAACTTTGAAAAACAAACTTGAGAATAAGTTGTACGTACAAGGGAATATCATTCAGACTGCTCACATGCTCACTAAGCATAGAGTCTTAAGCGATAAGCATAGCATTCCCCTTGTTGAGGAACCAAGTCCTGAGGTTATTAAAAAGGCTAGAGCTGCTCATAAGGTACTTTATGATGGTAATGAAATCCTTAAGCCTAGGCAGAAACCTAGTTGCGTTGAGTGCACTGAGGAAGATAAGAAATCAGATGAAGTCACTAGGGAGAAAATGAACAAGAAGCTAGAAAATCCTGAGTGTAAAAAGAATAACATAACGATCAAACCTCATGATTACACTAAGGAAAACTGGATCTCCTTAAACAAGTTTAAGACTCAGACACTTCTAACTCCTGAACAAGTGTTCTGGAAAATGGATTTAGATAAGCAAAAAGCAGAGAATCTTGTTGTTTCTAACCCTCCCCTTAGGAAATTGCCAAAAGAAACTGTGTATCCTCCCAATACACCAATACACCTAGTTCCTAGATCTATTTCCACTAATAGCAGGACCTTAATCAGCCTATATGTTGTTTATCAGCTGTTTGTTGATTTTGAGAAAACGTGTAAGAAGAGAATCACACCTACATGGATAACTGAGGGGGAAAGGGGCTTTGAGCAAACCAAAGAATGTTATTTAACCGAGGTCATGCCTTTCTTCAAATAATTAAAAGGTCAATTTGAGAGTCTTAAAATTGGAATTAATTCTGATATTAAAGAAATGGAAAAGGAATTTGATGCGATGATTGTTGAAGTTAGTGACTATGAGCGAGAACTAAAATATAATGAGATTGAGAGGAAGAACTTGCATACCTTGAATGAGAATCTTATTTCTGAATGTATTGCTCAAGATGTGTTTTACACTGCTACAAATTGTTCCATTAATGCTTCTCAATTTTATGAATTATCTGTTGCTCTGAAAGTCTCCCATGATCGTGTCATTGAGCTTGAAAAAACTAATTCTAAACTAAATGAGAAAATTGAACTGGATGTTCACGACAATTTGGTTAAACATTTTTCTAAACTAGAGGTTGAGCATTTTAATTTACAACTAAAATATCAACATCTTAAAGAAAATGTCAAAACTTCAAATATCAAGACATCCTCAGATGCTCCAGAGTTTGATGCAGTTTTTCAAATTAACAAATGTGATGAACAGATTCAAGCTCATTGTAACACGATCAGAAAGTTGAAAGCCCAAATCTCTCAATTAAAAGGTGAAATGAAAAATGTGACTGGCTCCCGAATGCCTCCTCCTTTAGATTCTCGGAACTCTCAAAATTTTCATCTTCAAAACTTGGTTAATGCTTTACAAAAGGAAAATGAGAGTTTTCTAGAAGAAAATGAAAAGGTTAAACGTCATTTCAATGAGTTATTTGAGTCAATAAAAGTCACTCGTAACAAAAATAATGAAAAAATAACCTCGTTGCAAAAGGAAATTGAGAATCTGAAGAGTCAGGTAAAAGGGAAAATGCCAATGACAAATAGGGAGAATGGTGCGTCAAAGGTGCATGTTCGTAATAAATATGATTTGACTGTGAAATATGTTCCTCCTCATCTTAGGAATAACAAACTTGCTATTCAAACATATTTCTCATACCTTAAAGACAACCTAGAATGTCTCCGTGAGATTGTAGAAGAGGATAAGTTAGAGAAACCACTTGATAATGTAATTGGCCATGCATGCTTATATGCCAAACGATCTCAAGAACTTCTAGAATGCTTAATTACAATATGCCCTAAAACCTTAAGTGAGCATGTCAATCCTTTGATACCTTGTTCTATGCCTAGTGCCAAGCATACAACTCATTCAATGCCCAATACCATGAATATGAACTCTAGTATGCCTTCAAGTAGTTCAGAACCCAGCACATCTAAACAGGAAATGCAAAAAGTAGCAAAACCAACTAATGTTCCCATTCCCTCTACAGGAGTAATCAGTGACATTAAAGCGAGCAGGTCAAAGTCTCAAGGTAATACAAGGAATGATAGGACCTTGCAAGCTAAGAATGTGCATTGGAAAAGAGTAGAAGATCACCCTAGGAACACTATGTTTGAGTTGAATAAAACGAATCGTGTTGATTCTAGTATTAGCTATAAGCGTATTGTAATTAATTCGAATTCTGCTACTATATGCAAACCATGTAATGATGTCTGCTTGAAGTCTGTTGCTAACCATGAAAGTGGTGTGAATATTTTGTCTAATGCTGTCAAATGCCCAGTTAAAATTGTTAATGCTAAAAATCATGCTAAAAAGGCTAAAAGGCAAAGCAGTAAGAAAGTTAGAAAACAGTGGAAACCCACAGGAAGAACTTTTAGTAAGATAGGTTATCAATGGATACCTGTTGGCCATAAGATTAATCAGTTCTGCCCTCAATCTGTAAGACAATGCCCTCTAGAAAATGGATGCCTACTGGTAGAACTATTTCCTTAAGAAGTGAACATACTTTGAATAGGACAAATACAGACACCAGCACCGCATATATTCCTAATGATTCAATTGCTTATATTTCTGATGTGGGTGTACCAATCACTGTTACTAACCAAATGAAACCCATTCTTTCATGGGGATCCCAATTATCCAGTTATCCATTCTTGTTTGTGTTCAACTGCAGATCGTTCAAATCGTTCTGTGGTACCTGGACTCAGGCTATTCCAAGCATATGACTGGAGACCGGTCGCGGCTCATGAACTTCGTGAGCAAATTCATCGGGACAGTTAGATTCGGAAATGACCATTTTGGAGCTATTATGGGTTATGGAGATTATGTGGTTGGAGATAGTGTAATTTCCCGGGTATACTATGTGGAAGGTCTTGGTCATAACTTGTTCTCTGTTGGTCAATTCTGTGATTCCGATCTTGAAGTGGCTTTTAGAAAACATACTTGTTTCGTTCGAGAACTTGATGGTGTGGAATTGTTAAGAGGAACTCGTGGCCATCTCTATCGAAGACATGATGAAGTCTTCTCCAATCTGCTTGTTGTCAAAGGCTTCGAAAACAAAGTCATGGTTATGGCATCGTCGTCTCAATCACTTGAACTTCAGCACCATTAATAACCTTGCCAGAAAGGATCTTGTCAGAGGCTTACCCAGATTAAAATATGAAAAAGATCACCTTTGTTCAGCTTGCCAATTGGGAAAAAGCACGAAATATGCTCACAAACCAAAACCCACAAACTTAGTAATGGAAGTTCTTCATACCCTTCATATGGATCTGTGCGGACCAATGAGAGTGCAAACGATTAATGGGAAGAAATATATTTCAGTCGTTGTTGATGACTATTCTAGATTTACTTGGGTAAAGTTTTTGAGGACTAAGGATGAAACTCCAGCTGTCATCATCAAACTTATCAAGCAACTTCAGGCTCGTCTTAACAACACGGTTAGAATTGTTCAAACTGACAATGGCACTGAGTTCGTTAACAAAGACTTAAGTCAATTTTATGAAAGTATTGGAATCAGTCATCAAAGAAGTGTTCCACGAACTCCTCAACAGAACGGTGTAGTTGAAAGACGAAATTGAACTCTTGTGGAAGCCGCAAGAACAATGCTAATTTATTCAAAGGTTCCAATGTTTCTATGGGCTGAAGCCATTGCCACTGCTTGCTACACCCAAAATCGTTCCCTTATACACACCTCTCATGGAAAAACTCCATATGAACTAGTTCATAAACGAAAACCTGATCTCTCCTACCTTCGAGTGTTTGGTGCCTTGTGCTATCCAACGAATGACGGTCAAGACTTAGGAAAATTAAGAGCAAAGGCATATATTGGAGTTTTTGTTGGTTATGCACCAAACAAGAAGGGTTACAGAATCTACAACAAGAGAACCCGAAATATCATGGAAAAAATTCACGTTACATTCGATGAGCTGACCGGTCAAATGGCTCCTGGACAATCCAGTTCTGGACCCGCACTTCAAAACAGTCCCATTGGTTCATCCCTTGTACCAAATTCTTCTCCAGCAACTCCATATGTACCTCCATCTGAAGATGATTTAAAGAAATTGTTTGATCCTATGTTTGATGAACTCTATGAGCCAAGTGTTATTGAACTGTCAATTCCCACAACAGAGGCTGCTCATATCCCAGAGAATGATGTCAATCCTACATTATCAATATCATTAAGTCAAGAAGCGCCTGCTGCTGATCACTCAGTCTCATCAACAAATCATCAATCTTCGAATGTACATCATGAAATTGTTTCTGGAACCAATGATGAAGTTAATCCCTTTGCTACTCCCGAAGATGCTCCATTTGAAAACATCTTTGCCCCTGAACCAACACCTGAACCATCTTCATCAGGGGATATAAACTCTGCTACATCAGTCCTTCAACAACAACCACACGAACACCTTAGAAACTGGACACATGACCATCCATTGGATAACATCATTGGGAATCCTTCTCATTCCGTATCAACTCGAAAACAATTAGCTACTGATGCCTTATGGTGCTTCTTCAACTCTGTACTCTCCAAGATCGAACCAAAAGATGTTAAAACTGCAATGTCTGAGGACAGCTGGTTTAATGCAATGCAAGATGAAATTCATGAGTTCGATCGTCTAGATGTATGGGAATTAGTACCAGTTCCAGATTGTGCAATGATCATTGCTCTCAGATCTTCAAAGTGAAGCTTGATGAGCACGGTGATGTTCTGAAAAATAAGGAACGGTTAGTTGCTAAACGTTATCGTCAAGAAGAAGGTATCGACTTTGAGGAATCTTTTGCTCCTATTGCACGCATCGAAGCAATCAGAATCTTCCTGGCTAATGCTGCAAGTAAGAATATGATTGTCTATCAGATGGATGTAAAGACGGCTTTTCTCAACGGAGATCTTAAATAAGTCGTATACGTCAGCCAACCAGAAGGTTTTGTGAATCCAGAGCATCCTACTCATGTCTATCGATTGAGAAAGGCCCTTTACGGTTTGAAGCAAGCACCAAGGGCATGGTATGATACGCTATCAAAGTTTCTTCTATCCACCGGATTCAGCAAAGGAGCAGTTGATCCAACATTGTTCACCAGAAAGTCAGGCAAACATTTAATTCACGTTCAAATTTACGGTGATGATATTATTTTTGCCTCGACTGATCCTAATGAATGTGATCGTTTTTCTATGGAGATGGGCTCCAAATTTCAAATGTCAATGATGGGACAATGTCATTTTTCTTGGGATTACAAATTTCAAAAAGTCCCGGAGGCATTTTTATAAATCAATCTAAATACGCTAATGAAATCTTAAAGAAATTTGGATTTACCTCTAGTGACCCTGTTGACACTCCTATGGTGGAGCGTACAAAACTGGATGAGGACCACTCAAGGATAATAGTAGATCAAACGAAATATCGTAGTATGATTGGATCCCTGATGTACCTCACAGCCAGTCGACCACACATTTTGTTCGCTGTATGCATGTGTGCTAGATACCAGGCTAAGCCTACCAAAAAGCACCTTGAAGCGGTTAAACGAGTCTTTCGGTATCTCCAAGGAACCATTAACATGGGACTTTGGTATCTGAAGGACTCCGGTATGTCTCTAACAGCCTATGCAGATGCTGACCATGCAGGATGTCAAGATACTCGTCGAAGTACTTCAGGTGGTGCTCAATTTTTAGGTGACAAGCTCGTAAGCTGGTCTTCAAAGAAACAAATGAGCACTTCCATATCTACTACAGAGGCTGAATACATAGCCATGTCATCTTGTTGTGCTCAAATCTTATGGATGAGATCCCAATTATCTGACTATGGCTTTGTATTCAACAAAGTTCCTATGTATTGTGATAACAAAAGTGCCATTGCTCTCTGCTGCAACAATGTTCAACACTATAGAGCAAAGCACATCGACATTCGACATCATTTCATCAGAGAATAAGTTGAAAACGGTGTGTTGAACTATACTTCGTAAGGACTGAATATCAACTTGCAGACATCTTCACCAAAGATCTTTCTCGTGAACGCTTTGAGTTTATTCTTCCACGACTAGGCTTAAAGAGCCTTCAACCAGAAACGCTCAAACGTCTTCAGGAAGACGTCGAGGAGTAAAGGTGTTTGACTCTATCTATTCTTTGTATATATCTTTTCAAAAACCAAATACAAAAATACAAAACCAACAAAACACAAATAGAAAAATATAAATCTTTTCAAAATCCATAAAAATCAGAAAATCTTGAAAATCTTTAAAAATATTGTTTATTTATCATGTTTTTCTTGACGGTTCGATAACATCTACGGACTTTGAGTTGTTACTTAAAGAATGACACGGGTCTCTAGATGAAGTTCGAATTTATAAAAAAAACGAGATGGAGAAAAATGTTGGTTTATTGTCATTTCAGACAGTAACCCGCTTTTCAAAGAAAGAACAGAGCCATGCTTTATCATGTTTTTCAAATCTCATGCTCTGATTCTATAAACATTTATCTGCTATCTAATGAAAACTAATTGCTTTGTAAAATAACTCAGACTCAAGTTTGAAAATCATCTGGACCTAAAAGTTTGTCAAAGTATCTATCTCTCAATCAACAACATATGTCGTTGATTGAGGGGGAGAATGATTTCAATTAAATCAAAAGGTTATTTGTCATACAATTTTTTTCAAAAGATATTCATGCATGTTTAATCAATGGAGTTTAAAGTCTCTAAATCCGATCCTTATCAGTTAAAACGTTTTCATAATCAAGTCACAATTCTCCTTAAAAGCTTTCAAAATCAATTTAAATCTACAGAGATCATAAATCTCAAATGATTTGATAATTGTGATAGGGGGAGAATTTGTGATTTAAATTGGATTTAATCTGATAATTCGGTAAACGGTTTTATAAGGATGTACAAGCTCTCCTTCCGACATGTGCCAAATGATTTCAATTTTCCATGCACATGTTGAGGGGGAGCATCTATCTTAAACCACTAAGATTTGAAACGTGATCAATGTGCAGGTTTCCTCTTGTATGTGCAAAACTCTTTCAAACCTCAAGGTACATATTGAGGGGGAGCAAACTTATGAAAACCTCATCCTTCCCCAAAACTCTTTATCTACTTGATTTGATAAGAGAAGTGATGTTGACACCTTTTAGAAAATCGTAATCAAAGAAGTTAATTCTTTCTCTTGCCTCCGTGTGCAAAACGATTTCAAATACTTGATGCACATGTTGAGGGGGAGCTCTTGTTCTAAAAATATCAAAAACAATTCAGGTACAAAATGCTTTGATAATATATCTTAAGTATCTGGATTGATTTTCAAATAGTTTTCAATTGGTTCCAATGGCAGATGAACAATACCAATTAGACCGACCAACTTTACTTTATGTATGGTGATATAAGGATGATAAGGTTAGGTATTTGTTCCCATGATCTGCCATAACCGGAGGGATCTACCCAGGGACAATCCACTAGTTAGTGTAGAAGTCCTTGGGTATGATGATAAAAGGAGAAAAATTGAGATATGGGAAGAGTGCGGACTGAAACTGAGCTAGTACTGGAATAAACCCAACAAGGTTCTAGCTATGATGTCTCGGTAAGCACTGAAGGGGTTGAAGAATGAAAAAGAATTGAATGAGAAAAGGGTGAAAACAAATAGCCCTCCAATTATTCAACCTTAGGGTAGAAACCGGGTTCAATTCATATGCTACTGATGGTAACATCGGTATTGAAGACAAGACGTCATGGACCCAGTGACGCACTACACTAAAACTTCCCAAACTACTCAAGTTCCTCTTAAAAGGACTTGTTTCATTCTCACAGGGAACCGACCTAATCTATCGACTTTCTCTTAGAGATTGTTGATATTGAAGAAGGAGACCCTCTCCCTAGTCTCCGGCACAGGAACCAAATAAGCAAAAATTGAGTCTAAAGCCTCGAGATCATCAATAAATCTCATTAGGACACTTTCAATGAAGACTCTCTGTTTCACACAATGTTGAAAGAGATATTATATCTTGAGTCCTTCGCATTATCCTTGTGGTATCGCCAGAACATTCGAGTGATATGCAAACATATTCACAGTGAAGATGGAAAGCCTTCTGGAGACAACATCAAACAAGCTCCTGGTAGGTAGCATGTGAGATCTATTCTATAGATCAACCATGTGACAACTGGAGAGAAACAATGGGGCGATTCAATCTTTTAAATCAATCCTGGTTCAGGTTATGGATTGACGGATACCTTTGAAAAAACCGGTCATTGTGCTTAAAAACTCTTTTCTTTAGCTCATTGATAACGCTACACGCGTCGTTCGGGGTCAAAGGAACTTCCTTTTCGTCGAGCAAGTTTTCCAACACCCTAGGCAGTGAACCTAATCGTTGTAGTGTAGTATTAGGGTAAGCCACGGGTATTGATATCGTTCTCTAGGGGAATAGGAATGCTAGTGAGAAGTTACTACGCTAAGGTTGTGGTTGAGGAAGATTATTTTTTATCTTTTTATATTTTTTAAGAAAAGGAAAGGTACGAATCTCGGGGTTTGAATTTGGGGGGGGGGGTTGGTATTGCTACCGATTACTCTACTTATCTAATTATCTAATCTAAGGTGTATGTAGTCTATGTCTAATTAACGTGTGCTCGTATGATAGTTTAAAGATGTGTTTACTTAGGTTTTACTACTCCTTAATTATCTCCTATTGGTGGTTGAATTGTCACGTCCTTATTCCTAGTTGCGTTGTGTCTCTAAGGTTGTAGGGTATGCTTTTCTCCCTAACTCTTTGAACTTACCAAAGGGTCTCGTCTACAAAACCCACTAGGGATAATAAACTCTTACTCTAAGGCACTCTTTGGATGGTTTAGCTTACAACTACTCAAGGAGTCATATTCTAAGGTTCACAAAGATTTAATCAAGCATTAAGTACACAACGAATGACCTATCACATTACTAGATCATTAACCAACTAAGATAAGAAACAACCAATCAATATTCAATAATTAAGTTTCATATTCCCTAAGCAAACACACAAGTAAATTAGCCGGACATGGAAAACATGCAAGCATACACACAATTAATCAAAGACATAATTGTATTAATGAAGTAAAACACTTATCTTGGTGTAAGATAGGGTTTGGAACCCTAAAATACTGTACAAGACAGCCTTGGTTCGGTTTAGGTTTTTACTCCAAAAGACTACACACTAAATACTGAAAAATTCGGATTCTATATATAATATTACACATGCGACGGCGTCACTTTATGTTTTGTGACGCCGTCGTGTCGCCGTCATTAGGGTTTCGTCTTGGCCACGTTAGACTTGCGACGGCGTCACCTTATGCTTGTGACGCCGTCCTCTTCAGCTTCTGACGCCGTCTGGATTACATCTAGGCCGTCTGAGTTACGACGGCCTACTCTTTTATAACTTGACGTCGTTACTTGAAAATGGGAGTTTTGGCTTCTGTCCCGTCACAAAGATCCTCCGACGGCGTCACACTTAACACCTGACGCCGTCACCTTATGTTTTCAGCAGCTTTGAGTGTCTCGATTCTGACTTTGGCCATTTTCTTCGTATAATCGCGCCTTTTCGTCCAAATAAGTGCCATTCCAGCATTTTGCCTTCAAGAGACCTAAAAAGTGAAAAGGAACGATATTAAGCAATAACGGATACAAAAGTGATCAAATAAGGGCTTAAACGACCCCTCAAAAAGGTACCTTTTAAAACCTTATCAAATATCCCTACACTTGGTATTTGCTTGTCCTCAAGCAAATGTGCTTTTAGCCAATTAATTTATAAGTTAGAGATCATGAAGCATTAGTTTAAAACAGTCCACAACACATATAAGCCCCGCAAAAGACATAACAAGCACGGAAATTACATACTAGCACCTCACATAGGGTGTTTGGATACTCACATCTCTCTCGGGTGTATATGAAATATAACAAATTGGAAATGGAAGATAAACACTCATTAACCGGTCCTAGTACATAGATTACCATAGGCTTGAGAATAGATCAAACCTCCATCGCTTTGGTGTAATAACCTAGGAAAGACTATCAAAGAGGTCTTTAAAGGGTTGTAATGTTAGGCTTACGGTAGGGAAACAAAGGGTTTGGTGGGATAGGCTATATAGTGGTGGTAAGTCAAAAATCTCTAATGTTACAAGCATACGAAGAATGGCGTTGCTAAGCCAAGACTCGACACTCTAAACTCTAGCTAACTGAAATAAACAAACATAAAATTAAAGGATAGATCTAGGATGGTAGCCTGTTTTTTTTTTTTTTTTTTCAAACACTCTATTTTTTTTTCTTTTCTCTTTTTCTTTTTTTTTTCGATTTTTTTTTTCATACACTTTTACTCTACCATCCTCTACGGTAACATCAAAATGATAGGGATTTATAGGCACATCCCTACACTTGAGTTTTTATTACTCTAACACTAATTTGACCCGAATAGAAAAGATCAAAACACTTGGGGTACATTATTACGCAAACAAAGAGAATTTGAATTTAACGTTCCCTTCCCGTCATTTCATAAACTTTAACTTTTCCCATGAATCCCAATCGTCCCAAAACTGTATACAAAGGATATGACTCGACTTAGCAACTCATGCAAGCAACTAGATAATTGAACTAAGGGTTTAAGGTGATAACAATAATGCACTAAAAGTGAGTGCATACAAGGTAGGCTAAGGCGATTTGGGTGTATATTTGGGGGTGGGGTGTAAACAATGCTCTTCATTGATATTCCGGAAAAACCGAAACATCACGAGAACCGCGAAAAGGATAGGCTCTGAGGGGTTAACTAGGGGTATCGTGTACTAAAGATGAGTACAACGCAAAGGGTGTGGGGGAATTACTCAACCGAGGTGGAAGAAGTAATTATATTACGGGTATCAAACAAGGGTTATCCTAATGCCTCTTATCATTTAGTTATTCCTAACTACACAAGTGTAGTCTTACTTGCGATCTCGGGATGCATCACAAAACAAGATCTAGAATCTAATATACTACCGGTTCACACTCTAAGCATTAAAGATGAATGCTTTTAATTCCTACTAATCTAAGGGCGATCCTCACATTTTGGGTGGAATTTAGGTGGTAAAGGGTTTTTGTGCTAGTCATATAACTTCCTATCCGTGAGACGCTTTTGTTAAGACTAATGGCCCACTCCTATATATCATGAAAAATTTTAAATTTGGTGCTAAAATTACCCTAACCGATATTTTCTCATGGTTTATTACACAAATACAATTGGACAAAGCAAATAATCAAGGATAAGCATAGTTTCAAAGTTCCCGTTTTATTTTCCCTCCCTACACTTAAACTGAACATTGTCCCCAATGTTCCTCGAAAGTATCAAAGTTATGATAATGGAAGGTAATCAAAAACGAAAGAAACTAGTACTCCCCTGATTAGCTCGGTAGGATCCGTGTGTGAAGTAGTGGTTAAATTCTTTCCAAGAAGAATTTATGCGTGAAAAGCTCCTTCCAATATTATGTAACTTCTTCTTGATAAATTAAACCTGCACACTTGAAGAAACAAACGAAACCTTCGCGTAAAATCGGCGGTAATAATATATATAAGACTCGATTTAAACTAAGATATAATGCTTGTGGAATGGATGTTTACAAAATTTCTAGAAAATTAAGATCTGGAAAATTCCAAAATGTTTTTAGTAGCTCAGAAAACGAGAAAAAAGTAATCTGTTGTTTTTACTCCTTCCTGACGCCGTCAGGTTATCCTGACAAAAACTGGTCTGCGATTTTCTGGAAAAAATTCTGGAAAACTTACATCTTTAGAATCTGGAAAATTTTTTTGCAAAACATCCATTATGACTCGATACAAGCATTTGACTCGCACAAACACACAAATATATCTTTTAATGAATTGTTATTCTCATGTTTACGTTTCCTTGAAAACGTGTGTAATCCTCCCTACACTTATCCCTTTTGTAAAATACCTTTATATGCAATTAAGACGAGGTTAAAAACAAAATAACGCATTTTTACAAATTTAAACATGAGAATAAACAATCGATAAAAGATATATGACACTAACAAGCAAACAATTAAGCATGGGTTGCCTCCCACGAAGCGCTTTTCTTTATTTAAGAGTCTTGTAGCTAGACTCGTAGTCGTGCTCCTACGTTTTCTCGCACACGCTTACGTGCTCATACTTAAGCCATTCCAACGTTCTTTCATTCTTTTTGTAATCATCTCCCAATTCAAGGCATTTTTTGTAATACCGCTTAGTTTTCTCATATGGGTACCTAAGCCCACTTCGCTTATCACTCTCACTAAGCAATGGAATAGGGGTCATTCGATTACAAGCCTCAATGTCTTTATGTTTAAACCTAGGATGGGAGCGTGGCATTTGGTAGATAAAATCTTCAACTTCATCAGAGAATGTAATTAGACCATCAATCATCCGTTCATTCAACCTAGTCAATTTTTTAAAAGGTTTTCCAAAAATTACTTGAGTGAGGTTATTATCAATAAATTCTCCTAAGTCTTCTAAGACCATGAATTCTACCAAATAAGCAAAACTTCCAACAAACACGTGCAAATGAGTAACTGCTTCAACAACATTGTTCCCTTGATAAGTTAACTCAATGATCTTGATTTTATTGTATAGGTCCCTTGAGATTAAGTTCAAAGGTAAGAATGAATTCAAATAAGCATCGAACCCTTCTAGTCCTATTTTGCAAGGGAATTGCATGTTAAAGGGACCATCTTTCTCAATCCTACACCTAGGGTCAAAACATTGGGAGGGGTCTTCCTCAAATTCAAAACTAACTCCATTAATGACCTCCCCGCTATCAAGTGCTTCACCATAATCAAGTTCCTCATCGGAATCTGAGTCATAGAAAGGACTTTGTTGTTGCCAATTTATCTCATTATGCCCTAGGTGATTTCCAAAATCGTGAATGGGTGAAGGGTTTTGAGGGATTGCGTTCTCAATTTCGGGATTGGGAACGGGTAGAGTGAAGAATCTTCGGCGGAAGATACGTATCATGGTGAGTGATGGTTTTTACAAACAAAAATCACGAAGAAAGGGGATAGACTAAGAGGAAGCTAAAAATGAGAAAAAAAAAGTTTACTTGATAGGAATCAAGTAAAGAAACCTAAACGAGGTGGACTACTAACTAGCTATTCTATTCCCCGGCAGCGGCGCCAAAAACTTGATAACGCTACACGCGTCGTTCGGGGTCAAAGGAACTTCCTTTTCGTCGAGCAAGTTTTTCAACACCCTAGGCAGTGAACCTAATCGTTGTAGTGTAGTATTAGGGTAAGCCACGGGTATTGATATCGTTCTCTAGGGGAATAGGAATGCTAGTGAGAATTTACTACGCTAAGGTTGTGGTTGAGGAAGATTATTTTTTATCTTTTTATATTTTTTAAGGAAAGGAAAGGTACGAATCTCGGGGTTTGAATTTGGGGGGGGGGGGGTTGGTATTGCTACCGATTACTCTACTTATCTAATTATCTAATCTAAGGTGTATGTAGTCTATGTCTAATTAATGTGTGCTCGTATGATAGTTTAAAGATGTGTTTACTTAGGTTTTACTACTCCTTAATTATCTCCTATTGGTGGTTGAATTGTCACGTCCTTATTCCTAGTTGCGTTGTGTGTCTAAGGTTGTAGGGTATGCTTTTCTCCCTAACTCTTTGAACTTACCAAAGGGTCTCGTCTACAAAACCCACTAGGGATAATAAACTCTTACTCTAAGGCACTCTTTGGATGGTTTAGCTTACAACTACTCAAGGAGTCATATTCTAAGGTTCACAAAGATTTAATCAAGCATTAAGTACACAACGAATGACCTATCGCATTACTAGATCATTAACCAACTAAGATAAGAAACAACCAATCAATATTCAATAATTAAGTTTCATATTCCCTAAGCAAACACACAAGTAAATTAGCCGGACATGGAAAACATGCAAGCATACACACAATTAATCAAAGACATAATTGTATTAATGAAGTAAAACACTTATCTTGGTGTAAGATAGGGTTTGGAACCCTAAAATACTGTACAAGACATCCTTGGTTCAGTTTAGGTTTTTACTCCAAAAGACTACACACTAAATACTGAAAAATTCGGATTCTATATATAATATTACACATGCGACGGCGTCACTTTATGTTTTGTGACGCCGTCGTGTCGCCGTCATTAGGGTTTCGGCTTGGCCACGTTAGACTTGCGACGGCGTCACCTTATGCTTGTGACGCCGTCCTCTTCAGCTTCTGACGCCGTCTGGATTACATCTAGGCCGTCTGAATTGCGACGGCCTACTCTTTTATAACTTGACGTCGTCACTTGAAAATGGGAGTTTTGGCTTCTTTCCCGTCACAAAGATCCTCCGACGGCGTCACACTTAACACCTGACGCCGTCACCTTATGTTTTCAGCAGCTTTGAGTGTCTCGATTCTGACTTTGGCCATTTTCTTCGTATAATCGCGCCTTTTCGTCCAAATAAGTGCCATTCCAGCATTTTGCCTTCAAGAGACCTAAAAAGTGAAAAGAACGATATTAAGCAATAACGGATACAAAAGTGATCAAATAAGGGCTTAAATGACCCCTCAAAAAGGTACCTTTTAAAACCTTATCACTCATCGACCGTGTACGAATATTTCAAATCAAAAGGTGATTTATGATTGATAATTGATTTTCATTAAAACCTTCGTTGTATTGCAAAAACAATTTCTATTGAGCAATACACGATTGTTCTTCAAATCTCTTTTCATCAATCAGTGAATCTCTATTCGCTGGTTCACTCACTATGTGTTGTCTTCTTTGAGACGTTCCGGTTTGAGAACAGCTAGAGAAGCTGCGTAACCTTGTCAAGGAAAATTCTTCGGAATTATACCTGATCACAGGCAGTACTTGTACTGATCAACGGGGAACCGTGGGCCGAGTACCTCAATTCAATGAAAGTGATCAAAGACACTTTCGTGCGATTTATTGCTAACTGTTGTATGTAGGTGCGCCCTACGTTTGCAGCTGATCAGAATGTTGCGGTCAATCCATAGCCGCATGCTCACTCAACACATTCATCTCGAAAGAAATCATGATTAGTGCATCATTGACTCTGATATTTTCACTCCATGCTTCTGCTACGCTGCGGTAAATATCATGAATCAGCTAAAGCTTCCGCTACTCTGATAAGAAGTTATCATGATCCAGAATGTGAGCATGTCAGTCCAAAAGTCACAACATCACATACTACCAACACCACAATGGAAGAGTCAGAGATTCACAGTTGCTGATAATCTCAATGTTGGTTTAAATACTCTAACATCACGTGGATCAGTTTAAGACTTCCACTCGAAATCTCAAAACATGCAGAACATGATGATTCAAAGACTACCAGCTAAAGAACAAAAGTGCTTAATCAAAGAAACCAAGAACAACGAAATGTTATATCAGTTTGTAATCATTGTAAGTTGAGGTGACCTCCCTTAGGGGGAGATTGTTAGGATTTAGTAAATCAAGTGCTTAAAGTGTCGGTCACCTCAAGTATGTATGCTCGTTAGAAAGCTCGTAGTCATAGTAAGTCTATGATAGTATTTATTTTACTTTGTAACACCGTGGAGGACGGACGGGTCTTTACCCACTGTATGCCTGATCCACAGCCTTATAGAGGCGTCTTATGTTTGTACCCTATAAATACCCTTTGCCCTCCAAGGCAAAGGGTTGGAGCTTTCATAATACATTTTTCTTTGTCTCTCTAAAAGTTCCCATCCTCTCCCACTTTCTCTCTTTAAACCTTATCTCTTTACACCTAACTTATGATAAACCAAGATCCTACATTTATTCTTTTAGATACAATGTATCTAATGAGTACAATGTATCTAGTCAAGTGGGTATGGGTCAATACCATGGGTTATGGATATGATCCATGGGTTGTGATTTTTACCCATCCTAATAAACTATTACAACAAATGATTTATTACAACAATTTGTATTTAAATGGCTATATGCAAATGCTTTACAAAAATAACATGTATCCTTATAATTGTACTTAAGATAACATTATATTTGTTATCAATAAAACACAAAGAGATCGCAAAATATTAATAAACGTTTTTACGGTTTATTTGTATTAACACAACCAGTAGGAACTCTAGAACAACCAGCAGAAACAGATCCGCAACAACCAATCAACAGAAACCGAATAAACTGCCAGCAGAAACTGAAGCTACCAGCAGGAACCACCAGTAGAAACAGATCAGGAGGAACCAGTACGAATCAGAATATGCAACCAGTAGGAACATCAAATCAAGCAGAAAATATGTTAATTATTAGGGTTCATCGTTGAATAAAAATTCAACTCACCAAGACTAGTAAAACATTAGAAGACCAGCACAAACTTTCAAGACCAGAATTAGCATGTACAACAACCGATCATGAACAATATAAAATTTAGACGACCAAATTTAAGTTCCCACGCTGTCATTTAACCATGAATCGACCAGTACCAAAATATATAGCCCCATGTACTAACTTATCAGCAGCAACCAGTATAAATAATCAGCTTTCCCACGAGATATCATAGACCAATCAAAATGTTTGACCAATAATGCCTATGACTGTTGGTTGAGCCCCACATTGAAAGAATTAACAAACCCATATGATACTAGCCTATCAACATATTCACGTGTGGACCAATCAAGTGAGGACCAACATGTGATATCTTTCATCAAATGATCAGAACAATTAAACGTGTGCACGTCATCCATTCAAACGAGTGTGGATCATGTGTATTCACCCAAATGAAATCAGATCCAATCAATTAAAAAGGCCAATTAAATAGTAATCAAACATCACGTGACCATCAATGTCACGTGACCATCAAAGTGGAATCAGTAGAAATGATATATCCAATATACTACCCAATTAGCATGAACCGATCCAATCAAAAATTATTTATAATTACCTCACGTGACCGAATGGGACCAGCATGAACAAGAGATCAGTAGTAACCAGCCAATCAAGATTAATATATGTGACGGTAACCTCACCGACAAAACAATAACACCGAGTAGATGGCCAATCAGAGATAAATATTGTGGTTTCCAGCCAATAAAAATAGCAATTGGAATAATCATGAAACCAAATATTCAACACGTAATATTAATTCTTACCAACCGATTCACAATTACTCCATCCATGATCAAAAAACCCGTGAATCAATTCAGTAGGAATAATAAAATCACTTGTCATCATTAAAACGAGTCCCACATCTTCAATTTTTGTCGATTCCTTGATCTGCTTTTCTTCAAAACAACCTCATGCTGCCTCCTTTCTTTTTCCCATCTGCTGCAATGGAAGAATTAGGGCATAAACCCTAATTACCGGAAAACCTTATAAACCCTAGATCGAGAGCCACGAGGCTCTGATACCAATTGTAGGATCAGTCCCAGATAGATCTTTAGTGCCTTAATGAATGTATAGTGAACCTGTGTAATCACAAGCAAACTATGGAGAACCTCTATTAAACTTATGCTTACGCGAAATATAAACACCAGAGTTAAGAAGACAATAAACACAAATTACTTGATCCTCTATGGATCTATATCAATTCACTAATGTTATTGAAAAGCGTACATCAACCCTAGCTGCATGTTTCTTTTATACTATTAGAAACCCTAATTCTGCAGCTTGCAAAACACGTACAAGATATGCATTATCTCTTCCTAAATTAACTCATGCATATCCTAACTAATTACTAATAACACGGAAACTGCATATCCGCAGAAACAATACTAACAAGCAGTAACTGCACAATCAGCAGTAACTACACTATCAGCAGAAATACTAATACTATCAGCAAAAACCTTTATCAGCAGGAACCCACTGTTACAATAATTCCTAACAATCCTCCCCTAAACTTGAATTTGACTACATTAACTTCAAGTTTCCAGATAGATCTTGAAAGTGTAAGAGGATTGAAGTCCACAGCAACTGAAGCAATAGAATGAAACAGCAGCAACTCCTAGAGCCACCAGTATCATCATTGACGTACATAGATCCATCAGCAGCCCCTATGCAGCAGCATCAGAATCTAGCAGCAACAGTAACCAGAGTAGATTTGATAAGCCTTTACCAAGTAGCTACTCACTCTTGGGCTAGCTGGTCCTTTGGTGGAATCATGACATCACCCTGGTGAACCAATAACCAGTCCAACACTTGGAACGTGAATCAACGGTGTGTTGGAAAACCCTAATGGTTTTTGGCAAACCATCACAACCATCAACAGATTTGACTTGTCTTTACCTGAACCGTGAACTCAGGACTAGTCATGGTATTCCACTACCTTTACCACAAGCCATGAACTTGTGGGCCAACCAACTCTTCATCTATGAGGACATGGTGAGTCGAGCACCATACAATTTATTTGCAAATTGTCAACCATCCAACGGATTTGATATCTCTTTACCAGAGCCGTTTGCTCATGGAGTAGCCAATGTTTGGTGTGTAAGACCAGGGTACATTGATGACCCTATGATTTTTTAGTAAATCAGTAACTATTAACGGATTTCAGGAATGCTCACTAGAGCCGTACCCCCATGATGAGTTAACTCTTTCTTGTCAAAGACATGGTGTGTTGATTACCATATATGGTACACAACTATACAACAAGATCCTCAAATAAAAGTTAGTATATACAAAACATGTTTTTTCTTTTTTTTCTTTTTTTTAACACATTATGAGAAGAAAGAATGTACAACAAGAATACCAGTCTCAAGATGTGGCAGCATCATTGGCAGCACGAATTCTATCCTTGATAAGTTTGACCAACTGCTCTGCATGTAGCATATCATTGCCAACAGGTTCAGTGGAAAGCACATACACATAAAGACCGAGAACATATACACATAAAGACCACTTACAGTGTGTAACACATGCACTTTAGCCAATGGATAAAACTTCCAGTCCCATACAATCCAATCACCCTGATTATCCTAAACTGATAACCCTTTTCCATCCTGATATGTGGAGTAAAACAAGACATGCAAATCACCCAGCAAGAGAAGACCAACACCAGATGCAGGATGACTATCAAAATAGTTAGAGACCAATCCATACAGCTTTATAAGATCCTGTCTATCCACGAGGTGAAGTATCTGACTCAGAAAGATAAAATGCTTGAATGACCCATCTCTCCTATAGATTGTATTCACCATGCCACCCATATATTTTGTAAGTTCCCATCTATCTAAAAGAGACCACACAACTGGTTCTTCATCAGAATCACTAGGATCAGCAACTGTGATGAATGAGCTGTCAGGAACATTCAGATCAAGGACCCTAGAACTCCTCTACTTCACTATACTTTTGCGTCTTCCACCAGGTGTGGAGGAAGGAGAAGAAATATTAGAGCTCGGAGCATCTGGAGTAGGGATCACTGGGGTAACATCTGGTGATTTAGCACCTTCCTTAGGATCAACAGACACAGACTGAGGTGTATCAGTGGAAACATGTGTAGCCTTCTCAGTAGAACTAGGTTCATTAGCATTAGAAGGAACATTAGGACCAACATCAGAAGGAATAGGTGGTATCACGTTAGTGGAAACAACCTGAGGCTTATCAGAAGGATCTACACCAGTAGATACACCAGTAGATACAGAAGGAACTCCCTCAGAAGGATTCCTTGTGAAACCATCAGGAGGAATGGTCTGATATGCATCAACAGGAAGAGTCTGAGATGCAGTAGGTTTCTCCAAAGGTGTAGAAACTGGTGTAGAATGCTGCACATTGGACTCTTTAGAAGTCTCCTCAGGATGAACACCAACATCTACAGTTGTTTGCAAAATTTCATCAGAAGATTCAGCAGATTTCAACCTCTTGAGTTTAGGCCCTTCCAATGAAGACTGATGTTTCTTCATCCTTGCATATGGGTTGATACCATCCTTTTACAACCGAATGAGAATTTTGTTATACTCTACCACCAACTGATCATCTGTTAAAGACTTCACATAAGACATAGTCCATCTAGTGGTGTATACAGCAGAACTCGTATTCTTTACAAACTCCCTCATATGTTGTCGTTGTTCAGCTTGAGTAGGAGGTCGATCCCTTTTTGCCTTATCTTTTCTCTCTGCATCAGCTTTCTTCCTCTTATTAGCCAGTTCCATCAGATCAGCAAAAAGTTATCAGAATCAAAAGCACCCCCTAAGATGGACTGAGCAAGAGATGTGTTAGAAGTAACTCTAGCCACAATTGATTGCCAGGTGGCATCAGAGAAGTGTAAAGCCGCCTCATCCAGTTCTTGCATTCTCTGTGGTGTGATGTCAGGAACTATAGGAGTTTTAAATTCAGCATCATATGAGACTTGAACTTTCTCTGCTACCTCCCTATCACCCTTTTCAAGTTCATGAAGTCTATAAAGCCTTTCATGTTCAGCCTTTAAAGCAGCAGGATCCACTTCCTCATCCACCATTGGAGCCTTCCCCTTATCCACTAGAGGAATACCCACTTGATCATCTTCAGAAGTAACCTTGGGGTCAGAAGAAATAACATGAATAGGCTTATCAGCAGGATCAGGTCCTTTGTCAGAGGGAACTGGACTCTCAGCAACATCAGAAGAAACCTTAGCCTCAGCACCCTTATCAGTAGAAATGGGTTCAGGTGGAAGTTGCACTTGATCAGCAGCAACAGAAGTACCAGGAGGAACCATAGAACTGGTCTTAAGAACATTAAGATTTAGATAGTTCCTCCTTCGAGTCCTTCTCTTGTTAAAAACCTGAACTTCTAGATCTTTCTAAGCTGCAGTCTCTCCAAAAGAAACAGAGGCCAAAACATGAAGTGCATCTAGATCAATATTTGTCCTCTGTGTATCTTGTTCCCCATCTGAATGAGAAACTACAACCCTGCTCCTCCTCTTGTTGAGTCTAACCTCCAAGTCTGTCACCCTTTTAAGCAATTTAACAAGAGCACCACCCAGAGTCTGCTTGGTTTCCTTAAGCTCATTCCTTGTTTCTTTTAGCTGAGCCTCCAAGTCATCAACCCTCTTAGTATATCTGTCAAGCAAACTGGACATGTTCATTAGAATATCAGGATCCTCAGCTCCACCAACAGGATTTCCTGAGGTATTAGGAGCTTCATTGGACCTGGGAGGAGACATATAAAAATCATCACCAAAATTGGTGTCATCCTCAAAAGTATGACCAGGTGGACTAGAAGGTTGGACAAATGATTGGTCAAGATTGACCTCAGTCTCCACAGGAGTTTGTTCCTGTGATTCAGAGGTAATGACAGGCTCCTCATGAGCAATAACTCTAGGTAATGGTGGGGCAACAGGTGGAGGAGATAGGGGTTGCTGGTCATCAGTGGCAACCGATGTAGAGGCATCAGGAGCATTGGAGGCCCCCATATCAGTTGAAACTGATGCAGAGGCACCAGCAATTTTGGAGAAATTATGGAGAAGTTCTATGTCTGTAAAAACTAAGATGGGGTTAGGCTTCAAGGACTATATTGGTCCAGATGAGGTTTATAACCCTAATGAATATAGTGTTTTTAATCTTGTCACTGATGAAGAGGAAGAAAAATATAGAAAACCTATTAAATTTTGTAAAACAAGGTGAAATGCATTTAGTTCCTTCTTCTATAAATGGTATTGTGAGGCTACCCAACCCAGACTCAGACTTGGATGAATCGCATATGTCCTATGGCCAAAAGTCTAATGACTTCACTGACACTGGCAGTGAAACTAATGATTTTGTCTGTTGTTCTTCCAGTGATAGGACTTCAGAGACCCAGTCTAAAGACTATGCCAGTTAGTGAAGAGTCTACAACTCCCAAGTCTGCCTCTCCCAAGCCTTTACATGTTCACCCTGCCCCAAGAGTTGATGTTGATGAATCATCTTCAAAGACAGTTTATTTTAAAAACATTTCTTATTTTTTTGATTTTGTTAAAAACAATTCTGGTTTTGGTTGTGGTTTGAATAAGTTTGTTTATGATAATACTTCTCCTGTTATGAACAAGCATTTTAAGAAGAAATCATGTTTTGTTTGTGGTAGTACATTTCATCTTATCAAAGATTGTGATTTTTATGAGAAATAAATGGGTGTTTGTACTAATCAACAGAGACATAGACCAATATGGAATGATGTAACCAAAATTCCTCCATTTGTTCCTTCTGGAAAATATGTGAGGACTGGTAGAACCAATTCTGCTGGTAGACTAGTTCCTGCTGGTAGACCTGTTCCTGCTGGTAGACCAGTTCCTGCTGGTAACCCAATTTCTGCCGATAGACCATCTTCATCTTGTTGGAGACGAAATGTTCCTAGGCCATTAATCAGACCTACTAGTACTTATTTTCAAAATGGATATAGGCCTGTTAATAATGACCCATTGAATAAAAGGGAGGCAAGGTGGGATACTACTGTTAAGCCCTCAGCAGGTTTCTCTTGGAAACAAAATAGACCATCATTCATGAAGGTTTCCAAGAACAATGGTGGATCTCATCAATCTGCAGGTTTTTCTAATATGATCCACAAGGCAGGCCCAAGTCAGTAATGACTTGGGTCTCCATGTATACTAATGTTGTTGTATATTTTAACTTGTAGGAGGATCCTCATACAAATAAATATTTAGGTATTGTTGATAGTGGATGTTCTAGGAGTATGACAGGGAACAGAGACAAATTGCATGACTTTGTATCTCTTCAAGGAGGTACTGTTACATTTGGATGTGGAGATGGTAAAATAACAGGGAAGGGAACCATTAGAACTTCCAAGCTGGACTTTGAGAATGTGTATTATGTGGAAGAACTTAGATACTTTAATCTATTTTATGTGTCTCAAATATGTGACAAGAAAAATTGTGTTCTATTCACTAATACTGAATATCTTGTACTTTCCAAAGACTTCCAGATACCTGATGACAGTCAAGTTGTGCTGAAGGTACCTAGGAAACATAATTTGTATACATTCAACCTCAATGATGTTCAGCCTGAAGGAGATTTAGCTTGTTTGGTGGCAAAAGCATCCTTGGATGAATCTAATAAATGGCATAGAAGGATGGCTCAGGTCAATTTCAAAACTATCAACAAGCTGGCAAAACATGGTTTAGTTCATGGACTTCCTTCCAAATTCTTTACTAATGAGCACAATTATGTGGCCTGCAATAAGGGAAAGCAGCACAAGGCTTCCTATAAATCCATTACTGCTGTCAGCACTATCTCAGAATCGTTGCAGCTTCTTCACATAGACCTCTTTGGTCCCACAGCTATCAAAAGCATTGATCATAAGTACTATTGTCTGGTGGTTACTGATGACTATAGTAGGTATTGGTGGGCATTCTTTTTGGGAACTAAGGATGAAACATTTCAGGTTCTTCAAAACTTTATTGCCCAGGTTGAGAATCAGCTGAATAAAAAGGTTAAAGCCATCAGGTGTGATAATGGGACAGAGTTCAAGAATGCCAAATTAATTGAGCTTTGTGCCTCTAAGGGGATAAAAAGGGATTATAGCAATGCCAGGACTCCACAATATTCTCAAGTCCATCTGACTTAGCCAATTCACAATATTCAAGCTCTGAATTGGATGGCATTCATCATTTGTCGAGAACAGGCATTTTTTATTCTTGTTCTTATGATGATGACTTTGGTCCTACTATCACTAATCTGGCCACATCAGTTGCTGTTAGTCCTAATGTTACAAAGAGGATTAACACAGTACATTCACAATCTCTAATTATTGGTGATCTCACTTCATCTGTGCAAACAAAAAGCAAGGTGAAGAAGACAAGTTTTGGTGAATCTGCATTCCTCAGTTACATTCAGGATCAACATAGAAACAATCACATAGACTACCATCATTGTTTATTTGCTTGTTTCCTGTCTCAAGTTGAACCTACCAGTGTTGCACAGGCTTTAGCAGATGATGATTGGGTAGCTGTTATGCAAGAAGAGATGCAACAGTTTTTAAATCAAAATGTTTGGGAGCTTGTTCAGTTGCCTCCTGGCAAGTATGCCATTGGCACAAAATGGATTCTGAAGTGTAAGAGAGATGCAAGGGGGATTGTGGTGAGGAATAAGGCTAGGTTGGTTGCCCAAGGTCACAGACAAGAAGAAGGGATTGATTATGATGAAGTTTTTGCTCCTGTCGCTAGAGTAGAAGCTATCAGACTCTTCTTGGCTTTTGCTTCCTACATGGGCTTCATGGTATATTAGATGGATGTTAAAAGTTCTTTCCTATATGGTGAAATTGAAGAAGAAGTGTATGTCACTCAACCCAAGGGATTTGTAGACCCTCATAATCCAGATATGGTTTACAAAGTGGTTAAAGCACTCTATGGACTTCATCAGGCACCTAGAGCTTGGTATGCTAGGCTCTCCTCATTCCTACTGAAGCATGGTTACATGAGAGGTGTTATTGATAAGACTCTCTTTATCAAGAAGAACTCCAGGGATATCATTCTTCTCCAAGTCTATGTGGATGACATTATATTTGGTTCCACCAAAGAATCTTGGTGCAGGGAATTTGAGGAATTGATGAAAAGTGAGTTTGAGATGAGTGCAATGGGTGAGCTTACATTCTTTTTGAGCCTACAGGTGCAGCAAAAGCCAGATGATATTTTTATTCATCAAGAGAAGTATGTGCATGACATCCTCAAGAAGTTTGATATGGAACTCGTTAGGACTGCAACTACTCCCTATGAAGCCCCAAAGCCTAAGCCAAATAATGAACCAGATCCTGCTATTAATGTTCACCTATACAGATCTATGATTGGTTCACTCATGTATTTGACTGCTTCAAGGCCTGGTGTTAGGAATTAGAAATTCCCGGTATTAAAGAGTCGGTCACCTCAAGTATATGTAATCATTTGAAAGCTCGTAGTCGTAGTTATTTTAAGTTAAGTAGTATTTAGTTAAGTAACACCGTGGAGGACGGACGGGTCTTTACCCACTGTATGCCTGATCCACAGCCCGATGTGTGGCGATTTATGTAAGACTATAAATACTCTCTACCTTCCAAGGTAGAGAGTTGGAGCTCATAATAATATCTTTCACTTTCTCTCACTAAGTTCCCTAAACCTCTAACTTTCTCTCTCTAGAATTCCATCTATATGCTACTTTGTGTTATGGTTTGATGTGTATGTGAAAAGTTATATCTTACAATTGGTATCAAGAGCCATGGTTGGATCATATCTTGCACATCTTTGGATTTCTAGTGGTTTTTAGGTGGTTTTTGAGTTTGAAAAAGTTTAGTGGTTTTTGCATCATTTGGTTGATTTCTTGTGTTAAAGTTTGAATTTTGTTAGTACTTTTATGTTTAGAATCATCACAAGTGTTTAGGTTTTCATTTGGTAAGCTTGAATCCTCTTGGTTGGGTTGTTTTTGGATTGAAAAGTGATGTTTATATGGTTTTTCAAGCTAGCGACTTAGCTCACGGATTATTTTCTTCATAGCGACTTGCTTTACAAAACTGTAGCGAGTTACAGTTTTAGACCTAGCGAGTTAGATCTAGCGAGTTAAAGTACAAGTAGTGGAATCTTCACTACGAGTAGCGACTTGGTGGTAGCGACTTGGTCTGTAGCGAGTTGCTCTTTAGCGACTTGTATCTCTAGCGACTTGTGTAGCGAACTGCTGCCAAAATTTTGCTAGCGACTTGAGGGTTAGCAAGTTACTACTTAGCGACTTGCTTTTTGTCTAGCGACTTGGGACTCTAGCGACTTAGCTGTCTGGCGAATTAAGTGTTAGCGACTTAGTGCATTATCTTCTAGCGACTTAGTGCATTATCTTCTAGCGACTTAGTGCATTATCTTCTAGCGACTTGAGTGATTGTTTACGGTTTTCTCTTGATTTAGTAAAATCCCGTGAAAGAATAGAAATTGTCACCGAACTAACACACCCAATCTACGTCAAGACTCCAACAACAACCAAACACCCTCTCTTAAGTACAAAACTGATTACTCTTCTCGATCAACTAACTACTTCAATGGGTGCACTCGTAGTCGTAGTCGAACAAACTTGTATCCTAGTCCTTACTCAAACACTAATGGTAATGGGTTCCCATACTGAACACTACGAAACCAACACTAAGGCTACAATCTCATCTTTCGACAACTCAGTAATCGGCTCGATCAGAGAGGGACCAACCAAAACTTGACTAACTCTTAGTTAAAAAGTTTGTATCGTACAGAGAGTAAGACTTCCTCCTTCCGTATCTCAACGAGTATCAAACATAAGAAGTTAGGAAATCACTCGAAGTGTCGCCACTGTTTGAAAACGGTAAGCCCTAAGTACAACAAGTGTTTAAAACTCAAGTCGACTTACAATCCGTATCAGTAAGACTACAAGGAGTACAGTAAGTGATTGAATACTTTAGAGTGTATCATGAGTATCTGTAAGAGTAGACCAAAGTAGAACTTCACGAGTTTAAGCAGTATCTCAACCCTAAGAGACAGAAGGTACCAATTAAGACTTGGACTCTCTTCGTAGAAATGTAATAGGGTTTGACGGAAACGTAGTCACAATACTAACTAGTCGAACATCTACAGAAATCCTTCTGGAACTTCTTGTTACAAACTTCGGGACTACAGACGTAGCTTAGAGAAAAAGAGGAATAGTAGTTCGAGTAGTATGTAGAATCCAGACAGGTAAGGCATTTGTCCTCATGGTAGAAGTAATCATAGATCATACAGAGATCAGCAGAGTTGAGCTATACCAGGAAGTAGTTACCTAAACTCTTACAACTGTGGTAAAAGGAAAGGTTCCGTTATGTTAGACTAAGCAACTCGGGTTCTTAGCATCAGTCAAGACAGTTCGTACCCACCTGCTCATAGACTCGGTCGACGAACTTGTAGGAGCCGCTGTCACCTCTACTGTCATCCTTGCAACCATCTGTACAATTGTCTAATATGCCCTAAAATATTGAGATACTAATTTGGCCCTTTATCTAAGAAAGTGCCCTAAAATGATTTAGTTCTCTTTTGGCATTTGTTAGTGAGTTCAGCGATCTTCTATTACGTGATTCAGCGATCTTCTATTACGTGATTCAGCGATCTTCTATTACGTGATTCAGCGATTGTGAATTAAGCGGTCTGTCGATTCAGCGATCTCAGGGTTCAGCGATCTGTTTTTCGTTCAGCGATTCATCATTGAACGATTGGGAGTTCAGCGATCGTTTTAAAACCGTCGTCAAGCGATGTGTTCAGCGATCTCTATGTTCAGCGATTTCTCGTTGAGCGATGTCTGGTTCAGCGATGGTGGTTCAGCGATGAGCATCACTTCTAAGGTGATGAACATGAAATTGAGCGATCTAGATTGAGCGATCCAG